>JAFBJR010000425.1:6763832-7242789 GCA_016785285.1 Brachirus orientalis
ATACTATATGTACTATATATTATTTTATTATCTCAGATGTACAGCACTTTGTCTCAGCTGCTGCTGTTTTTAAAGTGCTTTATAAATAAAGTTGGATTGGTTTATGGAGTGTGTGGCTGTGATTGTAATGTGGCAATGACCTGATTGTGAAAGAAGATACTATGCTGGGTATGACTAGAAAATATAGAAATGATAAGTTAAATGTCTAATATAATTATTTATGTAACAGCTAGAACAACCAAAGATGTGCACCCACTGTATATGGAGTTTATTTTTAGACAAACCTGTAACCAGACCAGTGTTGACAACAGACCAAAAATAAAAATATAAATCTTAGCTCTGTCATATCTCTTACAATTGATCTTAAAAAATACAGTGAAGAATGACACAGTGCTGTTAAAATACTGATACACTGTATGTCAAAACATAAAGGAATTGCTTTGTACATTTATTACTGTCATTGTCAGCAAAACCTCAGTCATCGTTTACATCAGAAATAAACATACATTGTTGTATTGTCTAACATTTTGACCATCATATTTGCAAACTGTCAACAACAGTTACTTGTCATTCTAACGACACTGACAAGTTCAAAAATGTATCGAGATAAAAGTAAGTATTTTGAGCAGGAGACGTGTTTCTGCGCGTCATCCACTGTGTGCTACTGTTTCAACAAACTATCTTGAGAAATGCACTGAACTCAGTGCCGTGTTACCATGTGGTTAACTTCTGCTGGAAAAGTTTTGGCCTGTGCAAACATTCATTTTGGTCAGCAAGGTTAGAGATGTTTAGGTCAAGAATATTCACCTGGGCTACCCAGTTAAGTCTCTCTTTACGTCTCTGATTTTGATTTAAGATTCTCTTTGTGCGACTCCCATGCTGAGGCTATCATCTGTTTTGGAAGTGTACACGCACCTGTTAACTGTGGCAAAGAATGTCTAAATATTCATTCCGAATAATATCATCTGTGACCTTGAACTCCTGAGTTGTTTTTGGTAGTAAAGTGTCATTTTCACAAATCCAAATTTAAGAAAAAAAAACAAAACTCAGAGTGAATTATACCTAAAGACAATTTCTTCTGTTGAAAATCAAAAGGCTCTAATGACTAGATTTGGGCTCCCATTTCAATATTTTCTTATAAATATATATTTAGTTTTTTTATATCCTGATATAACATCTGGCTTGCTTTTATCAGCTTATTTATGTGTTAACTTATTTTATTTTGCTCCTAAGTTCTATTATTGTCAATGTTGTCCATTTATTTTCAGTGTACAATTTTCTGTCACACTGTATATCTTTTGTCAGTCTTTAATAAACAAAAATCATCTTCCTGTTTCCGACACAACTGATCTTCAACAAGTGTTGTAGCAGCATCTCTACTGTATATTGCCAAAAAAAGCTGAAATGAACAGTGTTCTGTTGTGTTAAAGAACAGAAATTAGTTTCAGTGGACTTCCCTTTGCCCCTCCTCTCTCTCTCACACACTCACACACACTCATGGAAAATAAGAAAGCTCCATCACATGCAGTAGTTTCGACAGTTCTTTTATAGAAACATGACAGACTCTGTATCTCTGAACAGTGCAATTCTCTACACGCCTCCATAAATCTAAAAGTTATCATGGATTATCAGGAGTAATATAATCCCTCATGGACAGGTGTGTTTTGTATATTTGACAGGACAGAAGGTTAGCTTGGTCACAGTAAGCAACTAATATCTACTGTACATAAATGTTTACCTTATACATACAGTACAGACAACAGAAGCGATGCAAGACACTGACACAACCTATAGAACATAGACACTCAGTTTTTGGTAATAGGTTGGCGTCACTGCTGTAGGAAATGACTTGAACATGGAATTGACCAATATTGCGTGTACAGGATGTGTGTGTGTAAGTGTAGGTGCAGGCTGCAGCACAGTGGTTCAGTTATCAGGCAGAAAGCAACACTCCTCACTGCAAACATGACCACTTCTAGTTGATGTTTCTCTCTAAATTTAAAAAAAAAAAAAAAAAAAAAAAAAGCCCGTCACTGTGGGTCTCAAATCCTGCTGCTCCTCCTCCATGTTAATTGTTGGTTGCAGGTTTGGGGAGTGGAAAGTGTGTGTTCAGGCTGACCTCTAGCAGTCGCAGGCACGACCTACAGACAGACAGGGCGGTGAAAAATGTTATACTTGAAAAAATTAATTACATAAAACTAAATTAAAATCTGTAGTATGCAACTTTTTAATATAAACAAGTCTGTCAGATTGAAATTATTGTCATACAGTAACCCTCTCTGTTCCTTAGTGCAGCAGTGACTGTCTTTTTTTGTGTCTGTGGAGACACTGAGTGGTGTGTCTTACATCACAACTGAAACATAGGTGGAAAAATAACAGCTGCACTAGTAAGGTAAGACAGCAGCAAACTTTAGGTTAAGAAATTTACCCCAATTCTCTGAAACTAAGTGAGGTAGTAAGATAATATAGACCTAAATCCATCTTTTCAGAAAGCTTTGCAGGCTCTCCTGAGATGTGGATTAAGACTGGGGTGTAGCAACATCAGCAGTATTTTGGTGACAGAAGTTACACACTGGAGCTTTAAAATAGGTGGCATAATTAAAACAGGGTGTATTAAAAAAAATCAGAGCTTAATTTCAAGCTCATTATACATGAAGACTTGACAGTTTACTCCTGATAGCAATACAGTCCAAATGAGATCTCATTCTGTGTGTAGAACATGAGATGGGGAACCACAGTAATACACATACAGTCATTCTCAGATGAGTGATGGAAAAAGTGCATGTGTCCCTGGAGGCTCCTGCTGTGATGCTTACATAATGCACACACACCCGGTGTTTTTCCATATGGGCCACTTGTGTATTTTGTCTGCATCAAATCTTCCTGAATCAGACCAGTTTGGTTGATCAACGTCTGCGTCCTCGGGGATTTAATAAGCATGTGGAGACTACACCTGAATATAAGTCTGCATTTGAACATGGGAGTGACAGACGTGGGTTTTTTTTACCGTCAACCCGTAAAATTCATGGTTTGTGGCTGCACCATAAACACCAAAAAACAAGTACGGTTGTTCTCTGACACCAACCATCCTTTTTTCCTCCCCTCCCTCCCTTTTACGCCTGCCAAACACCCAGAGTCCCACCTCCTGTTGAACAGCAAGGTCCATGGCATTCCAGTCCAACTCTATGGGAGTTTTCCATAGAGTGTCAATGTGAGTGTGACATGTGGCAATTACAATGAAACAGATGGACAGTGTAAATATACCTGCAGACCTTAGGTTGACATCAACAGGGTGATAAAATATTTTTATGTTTCAAAGGGAAGGAAAGTGTGCGTGTTCCTGAACACACACAGCCTTCTGCAAGAAAGTAGAGCAGAAGTAGAAGGAAGGAATGAGCTCTGTATGTGTTATTGCAGATGGTTACAGGTGTTCATGCTTTCTGTTGACAAGTGAATTGCAGTAAACTGCAACTAGAAGATAAAAATACTATTTGCTTTCATGTTGACAAACCTTTTGAGGGTGCCATCAATGTGCATTTTTTAAAACTAAAGCATATTAGTGTGATTCTGCTGATGGGGAGAGGGTTAAAAATGTCTTAGACCTATAGCACTTGCTAATGCAAAGGTAGGATTTCCTTGGTGAATGTACAGTGTGTACCTTGGTCAGTGAGCATCTGTTGAGTATTGCTTCCTGTCCTCCTGCAGAGTGAAGAAAGGAGAGATCAATGAGGGAAGGAAACACATTTTCTACAAATTGCTTCTAATATAAATAGGGATGAGTAGATATGACACTCAATATGAGTATCAGTCCAATATTAGTCAAGATCACTGGATCAGATTGTGGGGGAAGAAAGGGGAGCGCCACTGGTCTCATGTGGCCAGAACACGAATAAGTCCACACTGTTGTCAGCAGTGTGGACTTATTTAAAGCTAAATGTCATGTTGAGAGAAGTACTTTTTTTTTTATCTGATCAGAATATGTCGCCACAGTCTGAGCATTTCATTTTAAAACTGTGGTCATGCATCTGCTTTGAAGGTGCAAGGTGGTCATGCATCAGCACCAATGTAACACAGCTGAGTTGTTTTGATTGAAAGGGATCAAACAACACTTTATCAGACTGACACAGGTACTGGATAACGATGGAACCATACCACTTTTTGTCTCCGACACCAATGTCACAAACTCAAGTATCTGCCGATACCAATGTCAGTCCGATACAGTCATTTTAGACCTTTTAAAATATGTAAATAAACAGTCCACAATATGACTCAGCTAAAATACTGTTATCAAAATGATACCAATACTGAGTACCATATTGTCTCATACCCAGTATTGGGCAATAAAAAGTGTTATCGAGTCATCCATAAATGCAACTTAGTGAATGAAAATTACAAGAAGACTAAGATTAAACTTTAGTCTTAGTCAAATTGTTATAATATAAAGTATATACTATAGTCCTTCAACAATATGATATTGTCATGTAACACTGTATGAATTATTACCTCTTGTTCTGGTTGAACTTGCATCTGCAGTGGCCACCTACAAGGGAGAGAAGAAATACTGACTTTCTTTGTATTGTCTAATATTTGTGTGTGTGTGTGTGTGTGTGTGCGTCTGTATGCTTGTGTTTGGCCTTTTCTGGTATTAACACTAACCTTCTCATGACCAGTAGTCCTTATGGAGACAAAAACCTGGTCCTAATAAAGCAGAACCTCATTTCTGAGGAACTTGTTTAGTTTTAAGGAGGATGAAAAATGTCATTAAAAATAAATAAATAAATTAATTAATTAATATACTATAAATACAGATATAAATAAATGAGTAAAGTAATAAAAAATACATAAATAAATACCTAAATAAATGAACAAAATGTATTCATCAATGATTTTTAGGGCTGACTTTTATTCATTTCTAAATTTATATATTTATTTATTTTATTTTAATGTCAATTTTTGTCCTCCATAAAGTTTATGGCTAAGATTTGAATTGTGGTTAGGTTAAGGTTAGGGATAATGGTTTAATTAGGCTGTCTAAATGAATGGAAATCAGTACGGAGTCATTAAAATGAAAGCCGTGTGAACCTGTGTGTCTGTGACTGAGAGAGATTGTGTGTGTGTGTGTTGCGTCTTACTGAGCAGGATGGTGATGCCAATGAGACAGAGGACAGCAGCTAGAATCAGGCCTCCAACACGCAGTCTGTGGTAGTCTGCACAAACAGATCATGCTTACCAAAAGACATGAAACCAATGTAACCCACATAAAAAAAAATGACCTCAATGATGCCACATATCATATTCCACTTTGTTTACTTAAAAATAATAATCACAAAAGTATGATGTATTACCAAAAGTAAATGGGTCTTCAGCTGTAGGGGAAAGAAAAGCAGACAATCAGTTAAAAGCAGAGAAATGAGGACACTGACATCACAAGTCAAAAGTACAAATGGAGATGAGCATACACAATGGTCTAGTTTAATTCCCTCTGTAATGATTAACACACCTGTCAACCAGATCAATATATTTCAACTTAAAACAAACATTCTCTCGATACTAATCAGATGTAGAAAGCCAGTTGAGATGAAACCAACAAACTACAGTATAATGCTTAAGTGATTAATATAGGTAGAAACAAACAAAAAGCGGATAGTAGTGAAAGTGAAAAGTCAGTGTACGCACCATTGTCTTCCTCTGCTAACACCAGGGACACAACTGCAATACAGTTCAGAAACAGAGACCTTTATTATTAGGGGATTATTTGTGCCATTGCCAGACTGCATAAAACCACAGCACCCACATATTTAGCATCAAACACAATGTTTTTGCACATACAACATTAAATTAACAGAAATCACACACTTCCACTTCTTATATGATATTATTTATCTTTTATGCCTGCTACTCTTAATGCTGCTGTGTCACTCATACATTTCAACATATAGTAAAAGACAGCCTGAGGCAAAAAAAATATTTCCACTTGATATAGTAGCACTCTGATTTGAACTTTAATTTTAACAACACCTTTGAGGAAATGCCACATGTCTGGAGTTGAATCACTAACGAATCAAACATTCAGCGTAACTGAAACACTTCCAACATCTCTTGAATATATTAGTTGTGAATCCAGATGTGTTTAAAAGTTGACATAAATTTTGCTCTGTTTTGTCTGTTTTCCTCCTCCTGCCTCTTTTCTGTTTGACTTTACTGTTTTTAAAATTTGTTAACTCACAAGATGTTGTGAGTTAACAAATGTTCCTGGAGGGAAAAAAATAATCAGCTTACTTTTAGAAGATTTTAGAAAAATGCTTACTTACATGTCACCAACACCAAAGCACAGATCTTGGACATCTTCAAGCTTAAGGATGTTTAACCTGCAGACATAAAAACAATATTAACTACACTCTGTGCTGCCCATGTGTGTGTGTTTGTATTTTTTAGACCTTTTATGGCATAAACACTGACCAGTAGTCCTAATGGAGACCAAAACCTGGTCATAATGAGGAAAAACCTCATATCTGACAAACTAGTTTAGTCAGTTTAGCTAAGATTTGAATTGTAGTTAGGTTAAGATTAAGGTTAGGGATAAGACTTTCATTGGACTGTTAAAATAAAGTGGTCGGTGAGAGTTCCTAGGACTTAGGACAGCTGTGCAAACCCATGTGTGTGTCTATTTCTTCACATCAGTAAATGAAACACACACTGATGCCTTTACTTGGCTCTGTCCAATCGTTTTTGTATGTGAAAAAAAGTTGCAGAAAAATGCAGGAGGAGATAGCGGTCAAAAAACAGCAGATAATGATATAATAATAATAATGAAGAAAACAGAAACACTGTAGCTGGAAATGCTGACTTGGCGTTCCCAACTAACTTAAAGAACAATTACACTAATGTTTACTAATCGTTTATATATTGACTATTCTTATACAGTAGCAACAATAATGACAATAATGACATTTTACCTGTGTGTTTGTATGTGCGTGTGCATGTTACACAGAAGATCACTGTACTTCAAACTGGCTCAGACTGGCCAACAAAGTCAACAGAGGTGTGATGCAATCTTTTTTTTCTGAGGGGCACTAAAAATTGATTCAAACGCAGACAATCTCATGGCTCTTGAAATGTACAGTATGTATGCCCATCCCTCTGAAGCACATTCACACCTGATTGAATTTACAATGGCATAAAGTGGGCTCTTGGTCTCTTTTTTCACACTCAGACGCACAAAGAAACTCGATCTACCGGTGATGGCTACAAAGTGCTTTAATGGAGCCTTCACAGGAAAGGTAAAGCTCTCTGGGTAATGTGTTGCACTGTTGCCATGTAAAAGCTCTCTCTTCTGGTTTCCTGATTGTTTACTCCAGGCTTATGAAGCTATAGATAATCTTTGTCTTTGATAATCTTATTAACCTTCGTTGTGACTGTGCTGAAGAAAAAAATTAGAATATGATTTAAGCTCATTCACCCCACAAAGCAATCCCCGTCTCTTTCCTTTGTGACCCATTTCCAACGTATGGTATATTCATGCATAGCTTAGTGCATCTTTTAAAAGTCAATTTGGTTATTATTATTTTTCAATTTTTTTTTTATTTTTAATATTTATAAGCTCTCTTGATTTTAAGATTTCCAGTCAAGAGTTCTCAGGATCACAACAGTCACACTTATTTCATCCTTGAATGAACAAGAACAATTATGCCCCATCCGCTGTCTGAGCTTCGCTGGCACGTTGAGACCGCAGACACACCTTGGCTGCTAACACAGTGGTGATTTTCCACGCCCTGAACGCTCCACAGTGGAGAACACACATGCCATTTCCAAGTAGAATTTACACAGCTTCTTGACAAAAATACTAAGACAAACAAAGGCACACATGATTTAAATATAATGTGGATGACATCACGTTAAAAACAGGTTAACGGCCTGGAGAGTGTGTGTAATCAAACTGATAAGCTGCAACAGGCAGAATTTGTCCTGCAGCTACAGTGTATTACACTTTGTGCAAATCTTGTGAAGAAAGGGAATACAACTTCTAACTTTTTTAAAATTTCAGGTTTTATCGTTATTCTCAAATTAAGCTGTAAATTAGCAATAAAGTATCATATTGTAATTGTTAAAGTGAGACCTGAGCTTCTAGTGTCTGGTGCCATGGAGCATCTTTTTAAAATATAAACAACAGTGACCTTTGAGAATCAGTGATCTTTTTTTAAAAAAAGTAAGAAAACCAATGTGTCTTCCTCGTCTGCTGTTGATATTTGGAGTTTGGCAGAAAATGAGTGAGAGCAGAGCTGGTGGTGCTTTTTTTTCCTCTGGCACTGCTCCACAGCAACCCAAAGCGACGCAGAGGGAATGTAGAGGTTGTGAGACAGGCCAACTACCACTAGAAAATGGTTTACATCAGGAGAAAAACAAATAGAGGGAGGACAGGGAGAATGACGAGACAGAAGGAAACTACAGTAACAGGAGAGAGAGAGAGAGAGAGAGAGAGAGAGAGAAAGGACAAGCTGAAGGTCAGGCTGTTGAAAGGTAAGGCAGAGGAGCAAAAGAGAGAGACGAGAAGGCAGATTAGAACGGAGGAGACACCTCCCACTTCAGTTGGATCGTTTTCTAAAGCAAATGTTAGTGAAAGGTGGAGCTGAAGAATGTGCTGTAAGTGTGTTTTTCAAATGTATTGTGTTTACTCCCAGTGAAAAGACAAAGGCACAGCAGCACACTGGGGGATAGTTAAAGCCATCCATATGACATATTGCTTACAAAGCTGTCTGGCCATAATACAGTTGTGGCACAGCAGATATAATAATATGTGATTTCTACTGGAGATAAATTGAATGTTTTCAACAAAGAACTAAATAGCAACAAAATACTCTTGTTTTGTATTTTTATATTTTATGGCTGTGAAGGCAGAGAAAGATGTTGCCATAATCTCTGGGAAACTGTGGTGGGTGCTGTTCAGTATTTTATGATATTTTTATTCAATGAGTAAAAAAAAAACACACAGATCAATAAAGAAGAAAAATGCTGTGATTTAATATAATTTAATAGATCAAAACAGATTGCTTCAGCTTTACTGTAGCAACAAAACCAACAAAAAGCCTGCTACAGGCTTTTATTAAAGCAAGCAACATTAAAAATGTGATAACCATATTTATCAAGTAGTTCTCTTTTCCCCTGGGCACAATTCCCCTTTAGACCCACTTCTCCTGCTCTGCCCGATCCACAAATAAAGACTTTGCTGTTCTTCCTCCTTCCTTTCCTGTCATGCTACTCACCCTGTCTCTGACAGTCCCTTTGTATTTTTTGCCTTTAGTCCTCACTGCATTTCTCTTCTCTCTCTGCCTGATACTCCTTCTCATTTATTGTGCAGAAGTCTTAAGCCACCACCAGCTTTGTTGTTTTTATGTCTGTGAAATTCTGTGATCATTGGTGTTTGGATTGCAATGATGTGACTGAAAGTTGGCCTTGTATATTAGCAAACTTTCAATCAATTTAATTCATACTACATAAGCATGTGTTGAATAAACCCTACCTAATAGACCTTTGCTGTTCTTTTGTGAAAAATTATTCTAAAACTACATACATGTATTTTCTGGATGTGTTCTAATAAAGTGACTGAAAAATTATTATACTGAAAGCTCATCATATTATTGTTGAAATAATAAATTTAATCATGGCCTAAGACTTTGGCATAGTGCTGTATGTGGGATATTTTAAGAATTGCTCTTTTGTTCTAAATCACTGCTCTTCAGCCTTTGTCAAGCCCCTGCCCATCTCCACTTCTCTCTTTAAACCTCTCCTCTACCACTTCCCTTTTCAGACACTGCATGCCCTTGGTCCCTCAACCTCTGCTCTTCTGTCCTTTCGTCAAATCTTTTCCACTCATTCATCCAAACCCTTGCAGACTCCCTGGAGCACAGCCTCTCTTCTGTTTTCCATTCCACTTTCCTCCATACTTGTTTGTTACCCAGGAAGAAGCATGTGAGCAGGACTCCTGTACTGGAGTACAGGAGTCCTGCTCACATTAAATTGGTCTGAATTATGTGATCTGACTTCTCTAGGGAACAGATCCTTATTCTTATAGGAGTAAGGCTGGAGCAAAGGTGACTCATTCAGCTTCTGTCTTCCTCTTTAAGCATCCCCTTTAACTTACCAGATTATGAAAACGCCAATAAGCACTTCAGTTAATCACAGTGTCCTAAAATGTAACCGACATTGTATTTGCTCAGTGAATATACTGTATAATGTACACAAACGTGAGTTTATCCCAAAATCCTGACATCAAATCCCACGTGCATGTGACTCTACCGTTTTTTGTGGATATGGTGTGCACAGTGTGTGTCCCTGTTTCTATTTTTCCAACATTCACCACACCCATCTCTTTGAGTGCAGAACACCAGTGTGTGTGTCTCTGTGTGTGTGTGTGTATACGTGCGTTCCTGTGCTGCACAACAAAGACAGCTGCCTGTTCTCAGCTGCATTATTTATTCCTAAATTAGCAGCACTGGATTCCAGTGTGCAACACACACACAAACACTAAGTTTAGACATCCATTTCGGGAAATGTCATTTTCTAAAGAGTTCTTGAAATCTTTCGCTGTGGTTAATGAGTCGCTGCAAGGTTGATAACTGCTAATGACAAGATGGTCCACTGTGGTTGATATACAAATCAAGTTTGATTGGATAATGTGTAAAAGGATAAATTAACAGGTGTGAGAGAGAGAGAAAGAGAGAGAGAGAGAGAGAGAGGCTGAGAGAGAGAGAGAGAGGAGGGAATAGACAGAATGTGGGGAAGGAGAAAATGAGATGGAGAAATAGAAATGCGAAGAACAAACAATGTATTAAGTCAGGAAATATGAGCACATGACAGTGGGAGTGCAGAGGAGGAGGAATTCAAGCTTGAGCAAAGAGAGCTGGGAAGGCAATAAGATGAAGGGGAGGGCAACTGGGAAAGAGGAGGGTGTACGGAGGGACACGAAGAAGAGGAGTGGAGCATGCTAGAGCCATGAGTCATACATGGTAACCACGCGAGCAGAGACTGACTAGCAACACACTTCATGTTCCTTTCTGTGTACAGTCATAATCAGCACATAAACGCATGGACGGAGTGCATTTCCATATTTTCACCTCACTTACTGCCATATAACTATAATTTCCACAGTAGCTCACCGATATCAATTCTAATAAACGTCCTAAAGGATATGAGGCCTCCCTGGTCACGTTTAGAGATTTTTCTTAGTAATATTACTAATGAGCTAACAAAACAAAAACAAATAAGAAATGATCAGTGTCTCTGCTGACCTACTCTGTGGTTAGAGGGCAAATAAAATGAAGGTCACAGTCAGAATATAAAATCAATGTACTCCTGTTGAGGTTTCTAAATGTGTAATCCTGGTGCACCAAAGTGATATGAGGAAAGGTGAGGAGAAGGTGTGTCTGACCTCCATCTCCCACATTTCTTTTTTAAGGTCTGTGGTCACGTGAGGTGAAGACAGACAGCTGTGTCTGTCTCACCTGAGACAGAACCCATAACTGTCCTTCTCCCTGTCTCTAACACTGTTACCCTCCAACGTCGCTCATCTCTTTTCTTTGTTCACACATTATTAGACAAAGAAAATTTAGACGACAGATCCCAAATTTTATCATCATTTATTTCAGTTACCATTACCGTATCCAATTATCCCAAATCTGTCCCTCTGGTAATGTGTAATAACTAATATTTTCTTACCGTCTCATTAGGCTCATCATTTTAAAGTATAATAGTACCGAAAGAATAGTCAAAACCTGATCATTAACTGTTAAGACAATTTATTAACTTTAACAATCGTTTTGGACTCTCTGGACCTTTTTTTAGAAGTCCTTGCAATCCTTTGATTGAACTGCCAGCATCAGCAAACTGCTACTTAGTCTAGCAAATAATCAATATGTCTACTCTCCACTTTTCTTTGCAGTCCCACATCATATAGCAGAATTTAACAGCTCCTGTATCTGTCCTTGTCACTATCTCTCCTTGTGCCACATAGTCAAACTGTGGCAAACAGATATCACCACTGCACTTATCATCTGGCCTTTTCACGCACAAAAAGCACACACATGGGTTTGCACAGCTATCCTTATGAGGACATGCACATACTTCCATTCATTTGGACAGCCTTAAACAAGTGTCACCTCTAACCATAGCCATAACCAATTAATGCCTAACCCTAACCTTAACATACCAACACTTCACACATTAGCCCCAACCTTAACTAGAGCCCTGGAAATGCTGCTTTGCTTCATCACCAGGCTTTGCTTCAACAACTCAGTAATTCACTGGTGAATAATGGACATTTTGATATTCTAATATTTGGTACAGTTTCTGTTTATAAGTACAAACAACTGTGATTTCAGCTTCTTAAGAGTGAATGTGTGAATATGTTGTAGTTACTTTGTTCCTCTATGACAGTACACCAAACATATTTGGTTTGTGTACAAAACAAGAAATTTGAGGATGTCATCATTTTGAGGTTTGGGAAATGCTGATTGACATTTTTTGACATTCTATAAACCAAACAACAAATTAAGCATGATGAGCAGATTAATTGATGGTAAAAATACCCATTCATTTTTGGTCTGATGTTAGTATTTGAGAGAGTTCTTAAAATCAAAGTTAATATCAAGTTAGAATTAGTTATTTCTGTATGTTTTCATAACTAAGTCTATATTGTGAATTAGTTATTGTTCCATATCGTAAAAATGCTTTTATTTTGAAATTCTGTGAAATATCATTATTTTTTGACTTAACTGCATCCCACTGACCAAACTAGACACTAAATGGCCCCTAGGTCATTTGAATTTGAGATCCCTGATTTAAGGTGTTGAGGAAGAAACAGAACAAGTGTATATTTGGAACGGTCTCCCACAAAACATTGGAAACTCAAATCAATGCTCAAAACCCAGAGAGGCACATTTTCAAATAGCTTCAACTTTCATCTGTAGTTCTGCAGTATATTTTAGAATTAGGAGTATTTCAGATTTTTGTTGTATGTTAATTATTTCTGAACTTTATTGTGCTTACATTTCAGTACAGTGACCTTGAGTGTATTGAAAGGCACCTATGAATAAAATTATTATAATAATTATTATTAAATATGATTGTGACCCAAAGAAGCAGAAGACGGTGATGAAATGTGAATGTTTTATATTTACTTTGACAGCAAACTGAATATCTTTGGTTGGTGTAGAAAATTGTCACCAGTGTGAGGTGCAGGAAACACTGATGTTTTGGTTGTAAGTGAAACAACAAGTGGTCAATTAGAAAATAATCAACAGATAACATACAAACTGTCATTAGGTGCAGCCCTCCTCTCTGCTTATTTTTTTTTTTTTTAAATGAAAAGCACACACATAGTGGTTTCCATGACTTCAGAGGACAATGCATTGACTTACGTTATTTCCTGGAGACTTACTCTAACCTGAACCATATCTAACCCTGACTGACCCTAACCTTAACCTGACTTTAAAATGTCTTCACCTTATTTGATTTTTGTCCCCATGAGAAAAATAAGTCCCTCATAAGGTAACTGTGTAAACCGATTTAGGTCCCCACAACATAAGGAACACCAGGTACACACACACACACACACACACACACAGAACAGCTGAGTCAGTTAGTTTTTCCTCCGAGTTGAATTTAAACAAGGACCAAATGTACAGACACACGCAGCACAACCTCGTAAATATTGACATCGTGTTTAGTTAAATAACATTGTTTTTTTTAATCTGGTACAAAGTGTGTGATCACTCCATCCTCCCAGGACATTACACATTACGTGCCATGCCATGCCATTGTCTCGGCACCGGTGGGCTCGAGGAGAAATGACATGTAATGTCATAATAACACTACAAGCTAACAGCATGTGCTGTGCTGCGCAACATCGCATTTCAACAACGTGAGGGTTTTCTCCGAGAGTATAAATCATTTGTGTATTTTATTTCACGTTTTTGTCACGTTTAAGTATGTTAAACAGAAATACATTGATATATATCGGGAGGCTTCCTCGTCCAGATAACTACTTCCCACTGACAATATGCAAACTTTAGCTTGGTGTTGCTCAATTGTACGTCACTTTCCCTTTAAAAAAACGACAAAAAAGATGCGCACTAGCCAATTTTGGACAACTTTAAGTTCGTAAAAAAGATGTCATGAGCTGAGGAGATCTTCTGGTGTGAAATAACAGCAATAATTTTCGACACTTACCTTGAAATAAAAGTTGTAATTAGCTGCGAAGAAGAACGACAGAAAGACGGATGTGTGAGTCAGGGCAGAGCCTTGTCTCCACGCTGTGTGACAACACCCAACCTCCTCTACAGGCACGGACAAGCTCAACAGGTTGGCCTCTCTCTCTCTCTTCCTCTCTTAGATAAAAGGGGGCTGAGTTTAAAAACGCTGCTGCTTAGATCTGATCCTGGGTCCGTGTTTGCTGAGGGACCGGCAGTTGAAGTGCAGAGAGCGGGGGGAGGAACGCTGGTCCACGGTCAGCAGCACTGACAGCGACAGGAGGAGGAGGAGTGGAGCGGAGCAACGTTGAAGTTTGTTTGTCGAGAGCGAAGATGTCGAAGTTTGTCGAGCTGAGCCGAGTGGCTTCCACTCTGGGAAGTTCATAATGTGTGTTCGCAGGTGGAGGCAGAGCAAAGGAACACTAACGAAGACGGATAGTAGTCATTGTAATGAAGGTTTGTGAGATAACTGTCCGCTTGACCATGTGACATCAACAAGGATTATAGGTCATAGACTAAAACTTTTTTTCACTTGCACAGCTGCCATTTTGACATGCTTCAGCAGTTAAATACAGGTGTTACTCATCACATTAACAAAATGGGGACACATTAGAAGATTTTTTTTTGCCCAATTTTGTCCACGATTCAGAGTTGGGCAGAGTCCGTTCCAGTCAGCACAGATGGGGACAGTTAGCATTGGCAGAGAAATCTGTTAGTGTGTGTGGGGTAAAGACTTAAATTGGCAAGTATGTGAGGGTTACAGACCCGGCCCAACCTCAGTCGCAGACAATCAAACATGTTTGAATCTGTTGAGCCGTGAAAGTCGGGTAGTGTGTCCCTAACCCAAAGACAAAGTTTGACATTAAACCAGCAAGTTAAATGCAATTCACCCATCATTAATTTGTATTATTCACACCTGAGATTTTCCTGCTGTGACCCATTAAATGGCTGCCATGCAAAGGGCCCATCTGCAGCCAAGGTGTGTAAAAACAACACAAACGACCACCGGTTTGGTGTTGTGTATAGTTACATTTATTTAGAATCAGATGTACACACACCAAATGTTTTCTTCTTCCATTGTGGAATTGGAAAATATAACTACATTTTTATCATATAGCAAGCGTGCAATGAACAGCAGGTGACAATGACTAAAATGATTTTCTCAATGATTTCAGAAGTTATATGCAGCGGTAATGTAGTGAATGATGTAAGCAGCTTATGTGAGTTAGATTGTAACTAAATATATTTGTACAGAAATAAAGGAGCGAAGGTAAACTCATCTTTGTGAATATAATTGACTGATGAAAATTCAGAAATTGTTAGGGGGGCTTCATTATTTGGGTGTTGTAGTAGTTATGTCACCATATACTCTATGAGGCACCTTGTTTTTTTTTTTCAATGGATTGTGTTTCAGGTCTGTTAAATTGGTGTGTTTCCACCAAACCCCCCATCACACACCCGCTCTCTCCCACCTCCACCCCTCACACCTCTTCTTCCTGGATGGAACCAGTTTGTCAAGCGCAATATCAGATTTCACTGTTGTCATCTTCCACTTTTCTATGGGGCAAGAGAAAAGGGCGGGACAGCATTTGCATGTCAGTTTGAGACACAATGAAAATCGGACTGAACCACATGTCAAAAGAAATGAACACAGGCATGTTCACAGCAGTGGATTTAACAGTCAAAAACTTACCTGAGCTTTCTGTTGCTACATCTGTTATCTGTGAAGACAAAGCAAGTAACACATGATCAAGTATCTGTCTCAGTTCAATTACAGTAAACCACCATAGCCACATGTTTCAATGTTTTGTTATCCATGTGTGATTTTCCAGCACTTACAGATTAAAACACTGAGTCCCCCAACCACCAACAAGGCGGCACAGACCAGGCCTCCAATTCTTAGCCTTTCATAGTCTTTTTGAAAAAAAAAAAGGAAAATAATGTGACAAACCAAAATTTAAAATCCTAAGCAAATATAATGTACCTTAAAACAATCGAGCTACAGCAATCTAAATGACAACACGACATTCTATGCTTATAATGTTATTGGTAAAAATTAGGAAGTAAAGGTGTCTTAACTCACTGTAAACGAATGGATCTGCAAACAAAACACAAAAGGACAAGGAAAGAAGAAAATTAAAATGATGCACAGTGTTTGTTATTTTTTCCCCCAAAAACTCTAGTGTTAATGTACATGTTGCCCTTAAGAACACAGTTGTCCATATTACTGGATATAAGTATGGTGGTAGCAGTAAATTTGCTTGTGTGATGACGACTGTTGCTTTCAACAACTTCATTTTACATTGCAAAATAATGTAAAATTAAATTGCCCAATACTTATCAGGTTTACTGTTGAGACAATAGAAGTCAATGGGTTTTCAGAGACCAGTTTCACAACAAACCAGCCCCAGAACAAGAAAAGGGGAGGGCAGAGTTTTGGTCTTACTTGCTTCAGTTTCCATGAAAAGGGTGAAAAGCACTGTAAGAAAGCCAGATAAATAAAACTGGTAAGTTGTGATGAGTGGAAGTTTACTGTCACACTTCACAGTAGCATTTCTTTTAAACTAGAGAAGCAGTTTTGTGGGTGTGTATGATCTACATATTCTACATTATTCATTGTCTGTCAAAATATTTCTTTGCAATCGACTGCTTACTTCATCCCTATAGAGAAAGGACATTGACCCATGACCTTTAGACTATGTCAGATGTTAGTCTTGTTTAAATCAGATACCCAAAGGCCATGTTTTTTCTCCCTTCCATCTGTTCTTGATGTCACACATGCAAATATGTGGAAATAATCTGTTCTAGGTTTTTTTTTTAATTTACCTGCCATCACAGCCACAAGATGATGATGTTCCATCTTCAGCACAACTGAGACATATAGAGAAAAAAACGGTTGTGATTGTGAGAGAATACAAAAGATAGAGATAGAGAAGAAAAGCATGCTCTTTTTCCCATCACATGCATGCAAGCAACAAGACACGCACTTCTCCCTCTCCCTAGGAGGGATGTCCTTGTGGTGTGAAAGGTCAGTGTCTCGTCGGCAGGGATGCATTCTGGGTGTTTGGAGAGTAAACATGGGATCATTTTTTTGTCTCTGGGTGAAACCCAGTAGGTCTGCGGACAACTTTCCATAATCCTCCACTCAAACTGCCAAAAACCTTGTTACATAGGGCCGAACACTGTCATGTGCTTTACATTATTCAAAGATTTCTTCCAATTTTAACATTTAATGTGAACTAGCACATTTTTAACTGACTTAAATGTATAGTATTATGTACAACATCAGAGTTTTTAGTTTTATCACTGACCAGATTTATATTTTATAGTATTAATTTGGAATAAATAAATAGTCATAACATTATTTTGTTGAATTAGTACGGTAATTAGATTTCCATTTCTCATTTTATTTGCTTGTGATACAGAAGAGCATAAAATAAACTGGCCCCTCTTTACTACAAATCTAGGAGTATTGAATCTATTCTAAATATGAGGACTCTGTGGGGCACTGTGACCTTAAACTGACCTTAGACACCCTTGAAACTTCATGGAGGTCAGAATCACTAGATTTTCTGAGATCGAGAGTTTTTCCTTGTATTTTTGTTTTTGCTTCAAACTACTTTTTCATTTACCTACATTTTTTCATTAACATCTCTGCCTGTACGCAGAGCAAAACAACTTAGTAATAAATAAAACAAATGTTGGTGCTATGTCTTGCAGCAATTCACGAACAGTATTAGATTTTCAACAAGTTAATATTAAAATAAAATTAATGATAATATCAAGAACTGTTATCATATATTTGGAATTTTATTCACAGTGTTCTTGTTATTGGTCACCATGACATTAGTCAGAGCTTTGTTTTTTGAAATCCATAGTATTTAAGTGCCTCCTACCTCTCAGGCAGTATAAAAAGTGTTTCACAAGATGATTTAAATCATGTTAATGATTAAATCACTTCAGTGCTGACCTCTTAAAAACAACATACAATGCAAAATGCATGACTAAACACATATTAGCCAAGCATCATTACTCCTGTTGTAATACTGTATATAATTACAAACCAAGGCCCTTCATGCTCTGGGCAAACGCAGGCTTTATAATACACATTATTTGTGGAACTTTGACAAAAGCTTTTAATCCTAAGCATATTTACTACTTGATTTACAACACAATTACTTCAAATTGTTAGAGGAATTTTTCAAATAAATTTCTCATTGACCAGCCCTGGCAACCCTTCAAAACACACTGTCCACTCCCTAAAACAGTATTAGTTATTAAATGAGAATCACAAGACTTACAAGACTTTCTATAAGGAAGGTGACTTTGACCTCACCCACTGATTCCAACCATGACTTGTGGCACCATACCTGTGCTTACCTGAGCTGATGGATTCAGGAGGTGATGAGAGTCTATGAATGTTCCACGGCACTGACAGGTTACAAGTCTCTTTTTTCTATTTGGCTGGAATAAGTGTAGCACCTGCTCCACCTCTTTGTTTGTGATATAAACCTTTTTGTGTATTCACACGTGTACGTTGTCAGTGTGAGATGGTTGGAGGGGGATGGAAACTAGTGGCATTGTTATTCCATAAACAGCAGCGTCTCTCCATGTGGGTCTTTGACCATTTTAGTTATTCAGTTCACTTCACTTCATTTCACTTCAATTCAATTCAATTCAATTCAATTCAATTCAATTCAATTCAACTCAACTCAACTCAACTCAACTCAACTCAATTCAATTCAATTCAATTCAATTCAATTCAATTCAATTCAATTCAATTCAATTCATACAAAATCCACAAAATACTTTATTTTTCCCCCAAGACGCAATTTGAACTCTAGTGGGTCTCAGTTCAAACAATGACAATCTCACCCACATACAAGACTAACATATACTGTAAATCACATTAACACAAACTCAATAGAAATAAAAAAAGCATGAGACATTAAACAATATTGATTCAAGAATGAGGTGAATGAAGAACTGCAAGTGCTTTCATCAAGTGAACTGACCATCTCACAAAAGTGTTATTGTTCCCCATTCTGATTTCTTCTTTCCTATTTGTTTTACATACAGCAGTCTAAAGCACATTACTGATGTGTAAGAGTTGAAATTTGTCAGAAGACGACTAGGGTCATTTAAATCCTTCTTCCTCTTTTGTTCTTTTGTTTGTATTTCTTGAGATAAGGTTAACAGCACCTTGGGACTGATTTTTATACAGCAATTAATGTATGTGCACTGAGACAGTGGCACAAATCTTTACAAAATATATAATATATAATATACCGAGAAGGGACTATGAGAAGATAAAATATATTTTTATTTTAGTGGCGACCACTAAATAAACACAGAAATCATCTAGTGTGTGATAAAGAGGGTGTATATGTTGAAAATCCCTTCTCTCCTCTTATCTTTTTCTCTTGTTTTTCTTTCCCCCTCACATGGCCTCCTCCACTGGTTTTATTGTTCTCTGTTCGTCAGTCAGGTATCACAGGTATCTCTCTGAGCCTCTCTCTGTGGAATGTGTTTGCACTGGTTTCATCTCATGGTGGACAGACATTTTCCTTTTTTACTACACCTGAACACCTGAGTAACATCTGTCCTGGCAGGAATGTTTTATTATACAAATCAGATCATTTGATCACCTCAAAGCAGCCGGTGAAAGTTCTTTTCAATATTTAATAGCACACAACTCCATGTAGACATGGTCAATATGAGCTGCTGACGTTCAAACTGAGCATCAGAAGGGGGAAGAAAGGTGTTTTAGGTAAACATGGTTGTTGGTGCCAGACTGGCCAGTGTGAATATTCAAGAAACTGCAGATCTGCCGGGATTATAACACACAGCTATCCCTAGGCTTGACAGAGAATGGTAAAAAAAAAAAAAAAAAAAAGAATGACAGGCTGATTTGATACTGATATGACAGTTAATCAAATAACCACTCATTACCACCAATGTATGAAGAAGAGACCATCTCTACACATCCTCAAACAGATGGGCTACAACAACAGAAGACCCCATGGTGTTTAGTGTGCCAAATAAAGTGGTACATGAGTGTGTAACATATTGTATGTTGGTTGGTGTTGGTGTTATCCACATCTGGGTGCATTTACTCATGTGCAGGGATATCAGAGTGCATTTGTGTCACTATGGTCTGTGACTATTTATAACTTTTCTTGTCACATAGCGACAAAGCTGTGGCATGCACCAGCCTCTTAAGAGATGATAATACTGTAACGAGAACACTGGAAATAGTGAAGGACACAGACACAACAACATAGTTGGAGGCATGTGTTGCTGTATGTGTGTATCTAAGTGATAGAAGAATTGAAGTGGCAGCTGGTGACAGTGAAGCAGAAAAGTGAAACAATGACTTCTCATTCTGTCGTCATGTGTCATTTCACATCATTAATATAATTCAACAGCATTTCAATTTGCCTGTAACACTACTGTGAGGTCAAACAAAGGTCATCTTGATTCGTGACAATGACATGTCACTAAGGAGGTAGAGGATACTGTATGTAGTGAAAATACTCTGTGATATTTCTTACAGAAGAAGTACAGAATACAGTATTTGTGTATACGGTAATCCTGATCCTCACAACTCCAGGATTAATGTGACTTTTTTTTTTTTTAATTGTCAATGGAGGAGCCACTTTTAGCAGGTTCAAAATGTATGAGGGTAATAAAAGACATTTATATTAGCTTCAGCTCCACTCGGCATAACAATTCTCTGATGTTTATACATTTTTTTGCCACTATTAATGTTAATTGTTTGGCAGACAAAATCCTTTAGTATTTTGTCAAAATGATAATCTGCCCCATTACTGGCTTGACTCAAAACAATCCATTGTTATTATTTTTACTTTAATTTTAACAGTCTCAGTTTACATAAATATTGATAGATTCTCCTTAAACTGAACCATGACAGTTAAAGGTTATATTCAGTGTATACATACCAGACACACCAGACTCAAAACAAATGCTTGTTATGTCACACCTGTAGCCTCCTTTTGGCTAAAACTACATATTATCATGTTGGCAGGAAGGTGTTGTGATGCCCAATGAATGTGGGCTTTAGATACCTTAACTGGATGAAGTATCTCTGCAAACAGGAAAGCCATCAAAAAACTACTTTGTCCAATTAGAGTGGCAGAGTTCTGGAAGAAGAGTACATGTCAAAAACTTTTCCCTACTCACCATAAGTTGGGTGGGACAGAAAGATTGAAGTTGTTTGTTTGTCTGTTCTTGGTTATGGTTTCATTTTCCTCTACTTAATTGGCATTTTATTGATTTTTATTATTTATTTATTGATTTGTAAACCCCACAGACTTGCTGCATTATAGTCTGGTATAACTGATCAGTGCGGCTCTATCCAGACTTTTGTCGATGTCAGTGTCAGTGTCAACTCTGAAATACATGAAATACTGAATGTACAAGGAGCGCATTCAGTACAGACATAACAGTTTATAGGGTCTGAGCAGCTTTTCCATGAAAAGGCAAACTATTCCATAAAATGTATGCCTTTGAATCTGTATGTACCAGTTCACATAAATAAGTTGAGGTTAGCAACATTAACATGGCTGGCAAACTGTATCATATTGTTTGACTCTTGTGTATGTATAAACAAGCAGTTTTGGTGTTTCTGGTTTGACAGCATCATGGTGTTTAGGTGTCATGTAGTGTTTACAGTGAAATTTTTCACATAGACTGACAGCACCTGACTACCTAGATACAGTATATATTGTATTACTATATTCTTTATTTAACCGGGTAAAATCCTCATTGAGGTTAATATTAACTATTTGGAAATCAACTCCCGCTGGATGAGAGATATCTTTTATTTCCTCAAAGTGGAGAACATAAGACTGATGTTATCTGGCTGTGCTGGTAGATTTAGGAAAGAGTGGGACCCATTCCTTCAACTTGTTAAGAAGGCAGATCTCCCACTCATCCGTGACTGACACTATTGGGGCAGTTGAGGTGAAGTGATGGCATTGTGTTGGCTGCAAGGTGGGTCGTATGCTGTTGTTTTGACCAATGGTATCTCTCTGTGATTTAGTTTACATCTAGATGGCTGACGTGAATTTTTTTTTCTTTTTTATTTTATTTATTTTGTTGTATGTGTTGTGTTTTGATGTAATTTTGTGCTTTTTGTAAAGCTCATATGGAAAGTTCAAGAGTGACCTGGCCAAGAAGGCAGCATGAAAACATAGTCACACATTTCACCAATACAAAACAGACCAATACAAAAAAGCAGCATTTGCCTTGAGTGAGAAAATGGATTTGTTCCTTAAAAGGAAACCTAATTTGATCTTCAGATTTCACTTCACTTGAGTGGTTGAAGATTAGATGGTTGCTCTTTACCATTTGAAAATGTCATGAATTTGGATTTTTCTGCACCTAACACTGGCTTGAGTTGAGTTTAGTGTTCTGAATAATGTCAAAGTCAGACTACAGGTATTCCAGAACTTTGGTCACTGAAGATGGTGAACAGTAGATGACTGTATCATCTGCATAGAAATGGCAGACAGCGTTTACAAGGCTGGATCCTGAAATGGTGAAAATGTGACACTGTTACTTAACTTTGTCTTTACATAGACAATGGTTAAAATGTCATATATTACCCTAAAAGATCATCTAGACAACACATTACACAACAGAGGTCATCAGTGGTGACATACAGACACATTAACTAACACATAGCAACACAGGAGGAAGTGAGGGCAACTCATTTCCTCCTGGATGAAGAGTGGAGATGACATACCTGTGAACATATGGAGACGTCTAGGAGAGCGAGAGCAGTGGTCTTTTTGACCACATTGTTTAACACAATCTTGGAGATGCTGAGATTTTCACTGGGAGTGGCCAGAATGGACAGGATTACAAATGAGATTAGAAAGGATCAGAAATAACGTAAGATAGGCAAGGTTGAGATGATTTGGTCCTGTGAAGAGGAGAGATAGTGATTATAATGGACGATGATGAAGAAGGAGCTGCCGGGCAGGAGGGAAAAAAGGAAGACCGCAAAAAAAGGTCATGGATGTTGTGAGTGAGGACATTAGGACAGTTGGCGTAACAGAAGAGGACACAAGAGATGGGGCAAGATGAAGGCAGATGATCCACTGTGACGATCTCTAAAGGGAGCAGCCATTAGAAGAAGAAGAGGCAAAACATCTGTCTCTGTTATAGTCATATTTATGATGTTCATTTGAGTAGAAGAACTTAAGGTTTGAGGTAAATATTAAGTTAATAAAATTAATAGGTAATGGACATTGAATTGCATTATTTCTCTGCTTGCTATAATTGTTGTAATTATAGAGCCTGGAATGACCAACTCATTGTTTAGACATTTTCTTCCCCACACACATCGAAGAGAAAAGGAACTTGAGCGCCAACACAACAGACGCACAAAAACCTCAAACTGTTTTTCTGTTTGAAGAACTAATGTGATGGAAAAAATGTCATGCAAAAATCAAACATTGTCAGTCACACTGAACTATATCCTGCTCATTGTACAATTTTATATTCAGTTGCTGTGAATGTGAACAAATCAGACAGTAGAACAGATAGAAACCTGTCAAAGACAGAACTGAGGTGCAGCTGAATCAACACATCGTTTCACATTAAAAGACCAGGGAGGATTTCTGTCCTGCTGTGCATGTGTGTGTGTGTGTCCATACCGCTGAACTCTAATGTAAAGTTATGTGTCTTCGAAATAGTAAATATGGTAACACAACATGAAAGGTGTGAAAAATTAAAAATACAACCTTAAATGGAGGGTGTAAAATAGATAATTTTACAAAATTATTAAACAGGAAAGATAATTTTATCAATTTTTTTGTTTTAAATATGCTGATATTAAAGTAGTTGATAATGACACTTAAATATGCCACCAAAAATAACACAATAATATAGGAGGACAAAAGGAAAGAACAATTTTAAGTCAATCCTGTTACATACCACCATGTGAGAAGTTCACCAGCAGGGGGGAGCCAAACACATATGCACCATACTGTATGTAAAGCACATCACTGTATCCCCTTCCATCAGCAACTTTACCATTAAATGGTAAAGGCTTTTCTGGTTTTTATTACCGCTCAAACCTGTTTTACACTACAGCTTTGCCATTGATTTACACACACATTCACACAACATAATTATTGTGCAGCACTTTTTTTCCGAACACACAACCTCGACCCTCTGGTTGAAAGACAACTCGATCTACCACTGGTCCCCCATTGCCAAAATATGCTGCTGTCTCATATTACTACAATTTTACCTGCTGTTCTCAGTCAGTGAACCTGGAAAATAATCAAGCCCATTATTCTCAAGAGCACTCATATGTGTGAGCATCGATAGAGTACGTGCATGTACATAGAGTTTTTGTCATGTTAGAACTGCTATTTACAATATTTATTGACAATTAAGTGTCATTTAGTAAGTACAAAAAAGTAAGAATTTGAAAAGAAAGAAAAAAGTGAGCTGATGATTCCCTACTGCACCTTTACCTGTACCATTGGTTTTGTATTTTTTCATCACAAAACAAGTGCATTTTTTGACACAGTATTTTATTTTGATTTTGAGTCACATACAGCATGCAGAAGGCCTTTCAAAGGCATTGAATATACAGGGAAAGAAACCGAAAAGAAAATGAAAACAAAATATGTAAAGATATGAAAAAGGCACCGCAGAGAATACACAATGAATAAATAACTGCAAAAAACAAACTTGTGGGGTTCATTACAGTAACTGTGTCGCTGAGATTGACTATATATTACATTAATGTGATTTTTAGCTGTTAAACACAGGCTACAATATCCTCGGCATGGACAAAAGAGGCAATCACTTATTTAATCAACGTTAAAAGGAATGTGGAAACAAATCTTTCTTTGTTCTGAACACAGCTGTAACTGCAGTTATTTTTGACAGGAGGAAGACAATGAAAACTTTGCAGGCAGATGGTGCTGCTAAATCACACTTAAGTTCAATGGCTTTCGGGAAGTAAAAGCGATGTTAGACGTAAAGGGATAGTTTAGAATGTTTTGAAGTGGTGTTGTAAAAGGTATCAGTACATTAGAATCCAGGTCCCAAGTTGGTTCATGCAGCACGCTCAGCTAATTCAATATTCATATTGTGTCAATATCCCTTACAACCACATTATCCCTTTAATGAGAGGGAAAAACCACAACATTTTAGTTTTTCCCCACATAGATTTTCAGTAAGCATATGCATGTCTCAAAACATTTGAGAACTCCTGCTGAAAAGAGTGAGTGCTTCCCTCCTGTGGACAGACTGTGAAAGTGCAGCAGACTAACCTGTTACAGCATACAACTGGACCCTCATCATCAGGGAGTCCCTTATTTCCATTAGTGTGTTGGTATAGAGAAGTCAGCCATGTGCACAAACACAGTTGTGGTCACTTACTCAGCACTTTCATAACCTCTCTGGCTTCACTTATACTTGCAGAAAAACACTGAATTTCATGTGGATAAAAACTATTAATTTAGACCAATAATTTAGACTGTCCTTTAAAACAAGCTTGGCCTTTTTTTCTCCATTTACATTAAATGTATATGAGATTTATATACCATAAATGTAGTTATAATATTTAAATCATGTCCCTCATTTTGTTGTATTGTGAGAAGTGCCATGTTATAAAGAGTTGGGCTGTGCATAGTTCCTTGTTGTGTTCAATTGGGGCACAACCATGAACTGAGAATGTAGTGGCTCAGGCACGAGTTGTTCTCATTTTTTTTTTTAGAGTTGAGTTACCCCCAATCTGGAGTTGTTTACAAAGACTTTCTCAGAATTCTTCTATTTTCTTTTTTTGTTTTTCTTCTGTCTTTGTTTCATCCCTTGCTACTATTGTGATCATGTCGTCCTCTCTTTCATTTCCCCCTGGAAGTACAAAGACATTGCACATTACTAATTCCAATTGGTAGTCCATGTGTCTAAAGCTGCAGTACACTTTTAATGTGAATTTTAGCACTACTTACTAAAGCATCCCTGGCATCTCGCAGATCTCCAGATCATGGTGTACGACAAAGCAAAGACCAACAGGATACCGAAGAAGGCTCCGATGGTACAGCCGATGAGAGCAGAAAAGGCAGTGCCATTATCTAGGAAAGACGAAGACTGGACTGACTCACAACCCTCTCCCATCAACTCGCATTTAGAAGAGCAATGCCTTAAGAAATGAATAGAAATGAAGAGTCTTTACCATAAACATGTAGTACAGCAGTAAGTGACTCAGGATTCTTTGACTGCTGACAGACGACTTGTGTGCCGTTATCAGAGAAAGAGGTTCCCTGGAGGGTCCACACAGCCAGAAGCTCTCCGTTTTCCACATTACATCTTCCAGAGAGAACCTGAGGAGGAAGGGAGACATAGAGGGAGATATTAGATAATCCCATGAGTCTGCACCACAGATAATAGAAGAATGGGTGTAGTACTGCTAAACTAAAGTATAACGGTGGATTAGGCTAATGGTAGTGACAAAGGCCATCCCAGGATTCCTTTTCAACTGGGGCAGCTAACGCACTTAATCTGCCAAAAATTGTACAGAGAGGCATTATGACAATAATTAATAACTGGAGTTCAGTAAAAGCCAAATCTTATGACTTGTAAAACATTACAAGGCCAAACAACAAACCAAACCAGATACCGAAAATATTCTTAATAGAATTTTCATCTGAGCTATAGTCAACATATACTCTCAGTATAAAAATATTCCCAGAGATCTGACTTAAGAGTTGGAGGGCCATAAATGCTCCTTTTAAACCAGTTTAGTTTACTGAGGTGAAGACAAGGGTAAACAGAAGAATAAAGTGAGACGAGTGGAGTAAGAAAGAAGAGCAGACAGTGACCAGTGACCACCTTACCTGGGCGATATCCTCTACATGGCCGTTTGGACAAGTGATGCTGTAGTTTCCGTGGCTACTGTAGTAGGTGAACACAAGACTGGGAGAATCTTCAGGCACTCCACAGCTAAACTGTGCAGGTTCTCCCACCACCACTGTAATGTCAGCTGGGCGTGTGCGGTAACCAAGGGCTGCAGGGCTTGGTGCAGAAGTGGTAGTGGTGGTGGTGGTTGGGCTACGGACAGTGGTGGTAGCAGTAGTAATATTTTGAGCTGGAAGTGTATAAGAGATGCGAGATGTGTGTGAAAGTGGTAAAAATAAAGTTGAGTAACTACAATGTTTTTACAACAGAGAGAGCACATTTATGCCTCATTAATGGACAGATCAAATATGGATATGTATAACACAAGATTATTCAAATTACTGTGGAGTTCTGGTGATAGTATGAGTTTAAAACAAAATGCATGCCTTGCACTCTACTGTACGTTCAGTCATTCCAAAGACTGGAAACCTGTGCTCAGCTCAGATGTCTGGGTGTTTTTTCCAGGAATGGTATGAAGATTTGCCCACAAGAATAAGGAAGTCGGGTAGAAAATCGACATACTTAATAAAATACCATTTTAATTCCCACATATTGCAAAACAATGGGTTGAGGGCTTATTATTGGTATGAAAAGGACATGGTTTTAAACCTAAACCTTATGATGAGAAACTTGGATTTTCTTCAGTTAGGTTTACTGACTTTACTCTGATCAAATACCCGGAATTTAAACTGTGATATAAATAACTCTCATACTTTAAAATGTCATAGTTTGATACCTGAGGAGGGTGTGATGATAAGCAGCAGAGCCAGAAGCAGAGAGGAGATATGAGAGACTTTCCTGCTCTTGTCCATTTTGTTTCAGGCTACAGTCTCTCTTATTTCATAGGTTAATCTGTGAAAGTCAGTCAACAACATAACGTCACTTTTCATAAATCAATAAATAAGCACAATAAATACAATCATGCAAGATTTTTTGTGTACCTAGAGCGGACAAACAAAAAGTAATTTAGCCTTAACTTGTTTTGGCTACAGAGTGTAGCCGCCTTATGAGACACATTATCGCAGATATCTAAATAGTTTAATGAGAAGAGTAAAGTGTAATAAATATATTAAACAAAAGCTTTTACTTTCTAACTGTGTGAGGTTATTTGACAACAGTAGAATATGAGCTGTATAATCATCTGATTTAAAAATGATTATTATATTATTGCCCTGATTTTTAGGAACCTATATTGATTCAAAGTCATTGTCATATGAGTTTGTAACATTGGCAACACAATTGTTTTTTTTTCTTTTCTACATTTACAAAAAAGTAAAGACAAGCAAGATTATTGTCACTGACCGCAAAATGAGGTGGAACCTCCCCAGCGCATATGAAATCAGCTTCCTTATTTGAAGATTATGACAATATGAGTCCTTAATGTCGCACAAGAAACACTAAACAGCCATGTCTGAGACACTCACTGCCTCAGTCTGCCCTCTCAGTCTAAGCAGGTAGAAAGTTAAGAACAGCAGGACACCTGAAGGAATGTGAACATCTTCCTCATTTATAAGAAGAACTAAAAACAGGTTGAGCAGGATTGGTCTGTTCCAAGAATAGCTGGTGACGGCAGCATCAACTAATCACAGAAACTTTATAGCTGTACTAATTGTACTTTAGCTGTCTGTCTGCCCAGCACCCTAAAGCCAACTCTTAACCCTTAAATAGCCCTTTAAATGTATGTCAGGAAGTGAGCACTGGCCAAAGTGTCTTCATGCGGTTCTAAAATTAGAACCGCATGGTCTTCACATGAGTGGGAAATAAAATAAAAACATTAACTAAAACACTTACTGTTTATTGTAAGATATTGAGACCATGTATTTTATTAAGTTGAAAGAGGTTAATTGGATACATACCCTGCTTTTTTAAAATAACATGTTTGGAATTGCATTCATCTAATGATATGCACTTGACGTTTCAGCAGTAGAGGGACACTAAGACAGGAGAATGCTATGTAATAGTAATAGCGTGGGACGAGGGCGAGTAAAGTTACAGACACATTTCCATAAAAGTCATTTACTTTTTTGGTCTTGGTGTATTTTAAACACACATGAATGTTTGATGAGTATTTTTTTACAGTATTGAACAAAATATAATTTTTTGCAGGAAAAAAAAAGTATTTTTGCTCATGGGTGGATCAGCTGATTTCATGTGTTTACTTTTTTAAATTATATTTCACCTTTATTTAACCAAGTAAGTCAGTTGAGAACCAATTCTCATTTACAACGATGACCCGGCCGAGAGGCAGCATAGAAACAGGGCCCATTAACAACAAAATGGGATACCTCTGTCATGTCTGGTCTGGGTTGCTCCTGTGTTTCCTGTTTTATTTTCTTACCCCTTTTTTGTTACTTCCTGGGAGTGTTTTTACTGCTTTGGTCCTAGGAGTCTGAGTGACAGGTGAGGCGGGACTCCAATCAGCTCAGCTGCCCCTCATCTCCAATCAGTGCCTGCCCTACTTAAGACCCGGATTTCCTGTGCCTCCTCGTCAGCGCGTCGTCTCTGTTCAGTCGGTAACCACGTCACGTCACGTCACGTCACGTCACGTCACGTCACGTCACGTCACGTCACGTCACGTCACTCTGCCTCGAAGTACCTTTTTCTGCGTTTTAGTGCTCGCTTCTCTGATTTTTTGTAGTAACCGCTAATGGTCGTTTTTGTTTCTCCTTTTTTCTAGTTTTTCCCCGTTCCTGAGCTCCGCCTCACCAGCCGGCCAGACTCAGCGCCTTTAGTTTCTATGGACTGGTTCTCTTTTGTTTTATTATATTAAAGACTCTTTTTGTTATTCCTTACTCAGCCTCCGTTTCCGATCCTTCTCCTAGTTTAATCGATTATTACTATAATCGTGACAACCTCAACAACAAAACAATATTAAACTATTCATAGCAGTCAGATGTATGAAATTAAAAAGGCTAAATGTAGGTGCAAAAGTCAGTATCTTTTGCCCCCACTAAGTTTTTAAAAGAAGAGGATGAAGTAACTGAGGAGGCAGTAGCTTTGAGGGCAACAGGCTCTTTTTTGGCTAAATCAAAACCATTACATTTGCATAACCCTGAGTTATGTTTGGGTTTTGTCCTCTGCTTCCTGATTAATGTGGCTCACTGTTGCATTCACTCAAGAGCACTCACATCTGCACATCCTGTTTTGCATTGACATGGCAAAAGTGTTGACACTGCTGATGCTCCTGCTCATCAAGGACGGTGAGGAGAAATTATTTTCAATTTTGTTTTTTTCCAAGATACTTTACTTTAGTACTGTATTGATTATCCCTCCTCCTACTGCTCAGTTTTCAGAAGCTCTGGAGATCCAATAAATAAACAGATGACATGGTCATCTGGGCAGCACTTGGCTCACAGGTTGTAGTTGACCAGCTGACAAAAAAACTTTAAAAAATAGGCAACGACAATAACAGTCTTCTTTATGATTTTCCTTAAAATGGGATTGGATTTATGTAACCATTGCATTGTTCCTACTACCACAAATATCAGTAATTCACATCCTAAATTTCAAAATTATTATTTCCTTTAATGATAATCCTTTAAGTCTTCATGATAATCAGTAAAAATCAATGCTAAATATCTCACAACATGTTTTGTGTGCTCTCAGCAGGAACTGGAATTTCCGACTGGTCAGTGACTTACGAAAACCCAAATCTTTGTGCTCTTGCGGGCTCATCTGTGGAGTTCAGGTGCTCATACAGCTATGGAGAAGGGGAAACTGTAAATAAGGCCACATGGTACAGAGGGAAATTAAACGGTACTATTTGGACACGTGTGGAGCTTTCAGATCTTCCTTCATATGAAAATCGTTTGGAATATCTCGGTGACTGGCAGCATAACTGTAGCCTTGCGATCCACAACCTCCAGGTTGAAGACACTGGATATTACTACTTTAGGTTTGACACAGTCACGTATGGATTCCGTAGTAAACAATCCGTGTATCTGTCTGTCACAGGTAAAATTACTCTAAGTGTTGAGTGTTTAATCTAAATGTGTCCTATTTTATTTTGCAGCTTTTCCTAATCAACCGCTCTTTGTTTGTTCATGGTGTGCAGAGCTGAATGTCAGAGTGTATCCAGACAGAGTGAAAGCAGGCGACAATGTGACACTTGAGTGTAAAACATCCTGTAATCAACTTTCAAACATTGTCTGGTTCAAAGACGGGCGCCAAATACCCAAAGCAGAGTTCCAAGCTTGGGCAGAGGATTCTGGGAATTATGTTTGTGCCATCAAAGGATGGGAGTCATCACAATCTGACCCGGTTTCTCTGGACGTCCAGTGTAAGTACGGTATGATAACAATGTTGGCTGGCAGAAGGTTTAGGGGTGCAAGGTGCAGGGTTATGTGGACACAGTGAAATGGTGTTTTCAAGCATGATACATAAGCTTTGTACCTAATGTACCATGATACATAAGCGAATGTACCCAACAGCACACATCCTGTATCGTTTTTCACAGATCGTCCATTAAACATGTCCATTGAAGTGAGTCAACTTGGCGATCCAGCAAAAGGCATCAGTGTGAATCTGACCTGCAGGACTACAGCTAACCCTGCAGCCATAAACTACACCTGGTACAGGACTACTGGCTCCAACTCCAGCTCTATGGTCCATGTGGCATCGGGACAGGTGCTGTCTCTTCCCTCTGTGGGGTTGTCCCACTCTGGACTCTACCTCTGTCAGGCCAGGAATAGTGTCGGGGAGAACAATCTGACAGAGCAGCTGCTGATAGGCCATCACACAAACAGTGAGTATGAATGAGAATTATTTATTTAGTTACATCTTTATCTGGGACAGACACAGTAACATTGCAATGTAAACTATAATCACAAACTCAAACCAACCACATACAACAAAGTTTGAATGCACGACCTACAGGTATACACATACACATGCCATATATACACAAGGCACACAAATACACACAGTATCTATTCATATGACAAACTGTAGTATATTCGGGTTTTTCAGGATGTGACAGTTCTTAGTGACCCATTTGGCCAAAGTTTTTATCTCAAGGTCCAGTATGTGAGAATTAAAATACACTTTCAGGACTGCCATTAAGCAAGGCCCTTGACTAAAGTACCTATAAGAGGTGTATTCTACTATGAAAACCAAAGCATTTTTATTTTAAAGTGATTATATACGTGAACAAACATACTTATGGATGGCAAATCCTTTGCATTGAAGCATCCTAAATGTTAGACACTTTAAAAAAATTTTTAAATAATTTTTCTTTTTATTACAACAGAGAAACAAATTACAGAGCCCCTTTCTCACCCATTTTTTCTCTGTCTCAACAGCAGTTAACTATTTCATCCTTGTTGGTATCGGAGTCAAAATTGTTCTTCTGCTTTTGCTTACACCGATAATTATTTGGATATGGTAAGTCATATTGCGCACGCACACACACACACACACACACACACACACACACACACACACACACACACACACACACACACACACACACACACACACACACACACACACAGTCTCACTTGGTTAATTTTATTGTGACTGCCATGAAATAATACAGAGATTCTTATTTCATTGATAAAGGAAGAAAATTTGTTATTCCACTGAGGACAAAAAGGTAAGAAGGACCATGTTAAACACACATCATTAACAGTTTTTCACAAAATGACTAACAATGAGTGGATATGTTTCAGGAACATGACGATGTTGAATGAAAACACCAGCAGCAACAAAAAAAACCTAACAAAAAAACAAGGAAGGAAATGACTAGACCAGAAAAGCATAATGGCAATGGATCACACGTAATAACAAACTTTATATTCCATGACAAGCTGTAAAAGGCTACAACATTCAGCAAATGACAACTGAAGCTCATTCCTGCTTATTTCTGTGTCATCCCTTTTTGGTTTAAAGCCTCTACTTTTGGCATTATTATAGAGGTGATAATAGAAATAGAACTTGTGTAATTATGTATATAATACTGTAAATGTATCATAATCGTGTTTTGTGTAAGTTTCTTTTATCAGTCAATTGTTATTTCTCTGAAAGAGAATCAGTGTTACTCAAACCATGATCAACCATGATTTGCTGCCCCCTTCAGTTTAACATATGCCGTTATACACACTCAGTTAATTACTGTATTATTGTTTTGTTGCCTTCAAGCTACCAATTTATTTATATTATTAACATACCTTTCCTCAGCCTTGGAGGCAGAAGTTGGTTATGGTTTAATTTTGTTAATATTAATATTAATATTAAGTCATCTACTTTTTGTGCCTTCTACGGAGAAACACAGAAACCCTTAAAAATACAAAGCTGGCTGCTGTAGGAACTGTTAAATTACATTTTATAATTTTGTGTGGCACAATGCCATGTTTTTTAATTGGCTATATGCAATGATTATTTTAATATATTTTAAATTCTTTGTTGTGTTTTTTTAAACATGTTTTTGCTTGACAGTAATTTCAAAGAATTTGTTTACCAACTGTTCATTGTGTTAGTTTTGAAAGTAGAAGCTTACTGTATAGCATTGTACTGATGCTACTGTAGTTATGATGTGCAACAATAATGAGCTGCTCTCATGAAGAACAGCAGATAGCTGTTCAAATGTAATAAATCAAACAAAATGCCTTCAACTGAAACTGAAACATTTCTCTTATTTTTTTTTGCAAAATTGTACTTTCTTGTTTACTGAATATGCTTTTAAAAATAGATGTGACTAAAATAGACTAATGAGATGAACAGTTGACATTCAAGCACATTTCATAAATAGACCTGCTGGTGTCAGAGTCACTGTCCTCTTGGTTTCCATCCTCCTCCACATCTGACACAGGCTCTGGTCAGAATCTGCTGCTGCCTTATCACACAGAAGGGTTTATTCAAATATCACACAAATGTGACACAGTTTGAACTGCAGACAGCTTCTAATTGGATCATTATGTGTATATTTTCCATCATCTGCTTCTTTGGAAAACAAAAACATACTGTCACTAACAGCTGCTGCTGTTGTGTTTTCTCTTCCTGGACAGGCTGACCTGGATTCTGCATGACTTGTTGCACTTTGTGCTAAATTGTCTAGTGCAACAATCAGTTTCAATAACAAGGTTCAAATTGCATCTGTAATTCTCAGATTTAATTAACCATGAGGCTGCATGAAAATTTATACCGCTCACAAAATAACTTCAGGGGCAACAAAAGCTTTTCAGTTTCTCAATTCATTTTGCAGTGTGAATTTAGTTTGAATCAAGATCAAATACAATCTGGAAAGAAAAAGTCAAATGTAACAATATTCCAGAGTGTCTGTCTGTGGTCCTTAAAGCAACATTTCACTTCAACAAGTAACACAGAGACAAGAATAAAGTGGAACTTCAACACTGTTTCATTTGCTTCAGCTATTAGTCTCTCAGTTCATACTTTTTCATCTCATTACTTTAAAGTACATGAAAAAAAAACATGTAGTATGTCTTGCTTATTGTTGGCGTGTGATGTCTATCATGTGATATCCAGCCTCTCACACTGTGTGGAGGTAAAGTTGCTTTTCTTCAGTGTACATGATTTCATTCATGGGGTCAAGCAGCTGAATATCTACTGACAATTTGAATCAGGTGTGTTAGAACAGTAAAACTTCTAAAACATGAAGGGCTGTTTTAGAACCAGGATTGAGAAGATTAAGTGTCTGATGGTCTTGAGGGAGTGACCTATCTGACCTATCTTGAGTTCATTCATTCATTCGTCGTCTGCCACTTTACCCTGGTGGTTACCCCGGCACACATGCGGTGAAAGGTGGAATACACCCCGGACAGGTTGGGCAGTCCATCTCAAGGGCACAGAGAGACAAACAAAAATTCACTCTCACCATATGGTCAATTTAGAGCGTCCAATTTGCCTAATCTTCAAATGAGCATGTTTTTGGACTCAGAAAATGTGACTTACCTGGATGTAATTTGACAGAAAAGAGCACAAAAGCTCTGACACTTTATTTAAAATTCCTACAGGTCATCAAACGAAGTCGAGAAGAAGAACAGAAAGAAGAGTCGACTCCTGCTCTGAGGCTCCAGGTTTATAAGCAATTATGTCGTTAAACTGGCACCAAAATGGTGAAAATGTCATGTCGCTTCGCTACATGTTACCGGAGCATTTGTATAATATTCTTGAATAATATTCTGTACAAACGTGACGAACCGTGACTCTGGTCCCCACTTGAGCAGGAAGACTGCACAGTGCATGAGTGTGTTCAGCCTCCTGAGTCCTTAAGGTTCTGTAGCAGTTGTTGGAGTCAGAGCATATGATTGATTTTGGGATGACTTCCGTCTCCTAAGAGGAAAGACAAATTCATTTTTAGACTTTTCAAAACAATTGTTTTCTTCCACAGCGTCATGGCACGTTTACTAGCTTTGTGAACAGGAGCAGCTAAAAAGTAGCAGTTGCCAGTTTTCCTCAAAAATATTGAAACCTTTTCAGTGTCATTTCAAGAATGTCGATTTAAAGGCTCACATTTGTGTTGAGTCCTGTTCTGAGAAGCTCTATTAATTTTGCAAAAATATTAATAATTAAAGAAAAAAATCACAACTACAGATACTATTAAATATGAATACATGTAAATTTCCAATAAATTGCAAACACCATACAAATCAAATCAGCACCCAAGTATTGTAATGCAACCAAATGATGACAAAGGCAAATCATCCTAACAAACAGTTTACTCATGTATGTATAAAAAAACTAATGTAGTGATATTATTTGTGTGTATTAAGTACTACATCTTTTTAACCACACTTTCTGTAGATATAATATTTGTGTTATTCTTCATGTTCTTCTTCTTTTGGCTTTTCCTTTTAGGGGTTGCCATAGTGGATCATCTGCCTCCATCTTGCCCTGTCCTCTGTGTCCAGAGGACATGTCCTCATGTCCTCCTTCACAACATCTATGATCCTTCTCTGTGGTCTTTCTCTTTTCCTCCTGCCCAAGAAGCTCCATCATCAACACCTTTTCTCCAGTATATTCACTATCCTCCCTCTGCATGTGACCAAACCATCTCAACCTTGACTCTCTTACTTTATTTCCAAACTGTTCAACCTGAGTTGTCCCTCAAATATGCTCATCTAATCCTGCCCATCCTGATCACTCAAAACCAAAATCTCATCATAGCAGGTTTCACTACCATCTTGTAGACTTTCCCTTTTGCTTTTTCAGCCACATTTATTAAAATGAAATAAAAAAATGAACATGATGATACTGACTGGTAATAATATGAGCAAAGAACTCACCTTCTCACAAGAAAGGCAACTAAGGCTATAATAGCCAATAGAACACAGATGGCCAAACCAATAAGTACAGCTCTGCTACTCGTAGAGTCAGAAGGAGTCACTGCTGCAAAGTAAAGAAAAGTAACAATTGTCTCAGGCAGTGTTTATTTCCTTTAATATATTATATTTTCTATTATACAGTATATTAAATGTGAATGGACTAAACCTGAATAAAGAACAGCCAGGTGTGGAGCAGAGATGACAGCTCTGACCCTTATTTATTTAGACCCATAAATAAATGGCTTTTTGTTTTCTTTCACTGAGAGTTGACAGTCACAGCATTTATTAATAAATGTATAAAACTGTATTCAGACCCAAGGCAAAGAATGGATGGAGAGTGGTTAGCTACACCATTGCCAGGATCTCCCCAGTTGGACCTATCTTCAAGCAGACACAACTGAGAAGTTGTGTCTGCTAATACCAAAGGTGTCTAAAGTAGAGGCTGTCCTGGGATTAGCTGGGTTCAGCACTGCTGTGAGAATAATCCTTAGACACGGAAAAAGTCAAGTAAAGCCTGATTTCACAGACTTGTTAAAATGAATGACAGATACAGCCTCCTTTGAGGATCTTAATGCAAGACTGAATGATGGTGCTGTTAAATTCTACAAGGTCTGGACTCATTTCCTACATTTTATACAATTCCAACTGACTAACAATTAAGTATTGTCAAGCATAATGCAATACCGCCCAACACTATTTAACTTATTTACCTCTGGAATCTGTGAGTGTCACAGTGACAGTTTGTGATCCATGTCTGTTGCGTGCTACACAGCAGTGCTGCCCGTATTCCTCAGCACTGATGTTGGCACTCCTGAGTTTCCAACTGGATCCAGTAGGTGTGGCTGTGGCGTGTCGTGCTCGATGAAAGCTTTTGTCTGTGCCGGGGAGACATGCTGCACCCTGGTACCAGGTGTAGGTGTGCACAGGTGGGTTAGCGTCACTGCTGCAGGTCAGAGTCACTGGAAGGTCTCCAGTGGAAGAGATTAAAACTGCTGTATTCCGAGGTGAGTCTGAACAGATGGGACATCAAAAGTCAGTTATCTGTCACTTCAGATTCCCTCATTCCCTCATTATGTGATATTGAATAAATTCAACCTATACTCTACTAAATTCTTGAGATTAAATGCTGCTGTCAGTTACTTTTAAATATAAATTACATTCAAACCATTGGCAAAAGAGTTCACGCAGTGCTGATTAAGGGTATTTAAATAAATTATTTAAAGAAGTTATTCAGGTTTAAAAACACTCCTATAGGTAATATATTCAATCTCTGATAATAAATCCTTCTAAATGTTACATACTTGACCTTTAATAAATGTTTTTGTGATCTTTGTGTTCTTATTATGGTTTGAAAACTGCAGATTTGCACCAGGGATTACATTTTTAAAAGGTGCATCAATTATCGTAACATTAAAATATCTATAATTTAACTTTACTTACACTCTATATCAATGGATTGTGTTGCTGAGTCACGCTGCCTGTCTCCAGTCTGCATCTGACAGTAGTAGCTGCCAGAGACATCAGAGGTAACATCGCTGATGTCCCACACCTGTCCATTAAACCTCGGGGTGGCGCTGTTGCTCTGGAACCACCTGAATCGGGCCTGTGGACTTGCTGAAGGGCTGCAGCAGAACATGTGCAAGGCCGAACCCTCAGTGATGCCACTGGAGGGACTCACTGACATTGTGACTGCACTGGAGGAGTCTGGAGGAAAAAGTATGAAGGTTGTTGACAGACAGAGTTGAATGTAATTCTGCTACATAGAAAATATCCATCACAATTTATGTGCTATTGTTTTAACACTTCAGCTTAACAACGGGGTTTTTAAAAATTCAACAATAAGAGAACATAAAAACAGAAGAACTAAGTGCATGACTTCACACAGATGTTTCTCAATAATTGCTTAAAGACTTCTTTGTGGTGGAACAACATCACCACCACCTCCAAAATGAAACTGTTTTTACAGACTAAAAAAAAGACTTAAATTGCTCCACGTCTAATTTCAAGTTCAGCAAAGACTAGTTGCAGTTTGTGCCTACATGTGAACTCAATCTGACTACAAACACCAATGTTGGATTATACTGAAATTAAGTTTTATGATAGAACTTGGTATTTTACATCTTGGAAATAGCACAAAATGCCAATAAAGAAAAAAAAATAAAAAATAGTTTTTAAGACTTCCAAATTATTTTAATTAATAAGAGAAAACAGAGGCACAAGTTTTAAAACTCCCATATTACTTTTAAGGTTATATACTCAAAAATACTTAAATCTTAGTTTATTTTTAAAAGCATTGTTAAGGATTCTTGGTTATAATTGTGAATATGGAATATCCTAACACTATAATCACTACTCAGATTCATTTTGTTTGATTATATGAATTTTAAACATATATAAAGCGTATTTAAGCATCTTTTAAAAGCGATATATAAATGAAATGTCTTATATAGTGCTTACTGTATGTCTCTGTTGGACTACGGTTCAGTGCTATTGCACTTTTTTGAGGCGTGTAATGACGTGATAACCAAAGCATATTTAGTATTTCTGAAATAGGGATGCTTAAATTTGTTTTTTACTCATTTTCTGATTAAAATTAATCAACCCCACCTGCCACCAGCAGTTGTATGCCTCTCTGCTCTGGCATCTTCTGTGTTGGATGGCTGGTGATGAGGTAAAACACATAGTTTCCACTGTCTGACTCTCTCAGGTCAGAGATCTTCAGGGAGCAGTTCTTTGTTCCTGGTTGTCCCAGGTATTTTACCCTGTTCTGGTAGGATGGGTGTGGGAAAATACCAGCACTGTGGAACACATACCTGACACAGACACACAGACGGAGGCTAAGAACCTTTTTTCCACTTAACTCTGCAAGTTTCTTGTGAAAATCATTTACAAGTCTGTGCCCTCTGTTACGATACCTTGGAGTGACACAGCGACTGTCTCCAAGACACCACATCTCAGACAAAACTTTGTACTGTCTTCCTTCTCCTCCACCTCCAGCCTAATAAAGAACAAAGATAATAATTAATAAATTAACTTGACTCTAGGTGTTCAAAACTCAAAACCCTTGGATGCAAGCTTAGATTTAATGGTTTATGTCCGAGTTCAGCCCTTGCAGAGTGGACCCACTCTCAGAATACACTGCAGCAACTAACAATGCCTTCTTTATTGAATTACCTGAGTGGAGAGCTGTGCTGCTCCCTTGGTTTCATTTGAACTTTGGGGGTAGTCATAGGAACAAGGGAAAACCACTGAAGAACCAGTCACAGCACAGATGGGACTGGAGGGGAGGTGGACTGACCAATCCCCAGCAAGAATACCTGAGGAGCAGAGGACCATTTAAATTCCTGGGCAAAGCATCTCAAGAATTAGTCATACAGCACATAACCGAACAAATTTGTGAAAGGTTTGAAGTCTGAAAGTAAAAAGCATGCTGATGTTAATATAAATGTGCTTCTTATTTTGTTTGTCCACACACATTTTATAATAATCTATTTAATCTTACATTTGGTAGCCTATACTTGAATGGAAATAAAACGTTTGCTTGGTCTCAGCTTGATGCTTAACTGGAATAAAACTGGGGGACAAATATTAAAATGCTTCAACTATTGTGTTCCATGACAGCTTCTGAAGATGAAATAGTCCTGTAAGCTGTTGTGACGTCTGCTGCTGGTACCTACCTTTCAGAGAGAGCGTGAGAAGAAGCCAGCAGCTCTGTGCAAGTTGTCCTCCCATCTTTTGCATTTCTCCTTGGGTGTTTTATCTCCTGGCCTTCCTCCTCTTCCCACCTTCTTCCCTGTCTGTCTCTAGTTCTTGTGCTGCCTCAACAACCAGTCTGTTGGTACGTCTCTTTCCTCAAAACAAACACAAAAGGTCAGATTTTTCTACTTCCCCTTTATTTCCCATGCAGAAAAGGAAGTAGTTGATGCGCTAGGGTTAGTTTAGTGTTCACAAATTGGTGTGTTGTATTTGTATAGTTTGCAGACTCAGTTGTACCTGTGGGGTGTTGACGTCAAACTTTCTTTTTTAGACTCCCTGAAGCATTACCTTCGTGGTTCATATGATTTACAGCATTTACAACATTTTCCTGAGGAACTAAGGGTTTCAGTTCTTCTTCAATAGTACATGATGCCATTTTTGTAAATTATGATCACATTTAAAGACACATAAAATAATAAACAATTAATAAAATAATAATAATTATTTATTATTTATCTTTTGCTACATCTTAATCTAACTTTGTGACACCTTGTCTGAAGTATATGTGAGGAAGAGGAGGATGATGAGGGAGCAAATGATCTTATTAGGAATAAATCTGCCTCCTGTGAAAAGTCTGTAGCTGACTTTGCTCCACCGATTTACACCACCGTATTTGAACATTGGCGATTAAAAGCTCAATATTTTCTCAGGTGGTGTTTGGTATAAAAGGATTGAGAACCACTGGTTTAGATGCAACATTTGAATTGCCCCTAAAACAGTCAGTTAATGGGATTTTGAAATTCCAGTTTGGGGCACCAGGCAATTGTCCACCCTGCTGCAACTAACGCACCTGCCTATAGTTACAATCATGTGACGGCGTCGTCTGCCTGTACTATTGTGATCATCCAGGTTTTTGTGTGTTCACCTGCTCGAGACACTGCCTAAGCCACTTGTTCACTCAGAAACGTGACGTCACTAGCGACCCTCTGCGCTGCGCTGCTGACCGCGCACACACACACACACACACACACACAAACCCAGTGACAAACTGCGGATAAACGGTGATTAACTGTGATTTCACCTGCTCCACTCGTCCAGATGTTTCTCTCTTTTCGGGTGGAAGCAGGCGCAGGCGGTTTTGGTTGAAGGAAATTGTTTGAACTGTCGCTGAAAACTTTGTCACCGTTTTTTTGGGGGGGGGGTCAGTAACCTGCGGAGGAAGAGAAGACGGATTTATCGTAAACTGGGATTTAACCGTGGTGCCGTGTTAACAGCGTTTTCTTTTGCGGCTTTGACGTTCATTTTTTTACATTTTAAAAGAAGTCGGGGAAGGGAAAAGTAGGAAAAAAGGACAAGGGAAAAACAAGACAGGTGAGTCGTTGTCTTCAAGAGTATTTTTAAGTCTGAATTCCAGGTGTTTGTGTCTACTCATTTTATTTTCAATGGACTATTGTTTCCCAAAGTTTGAGCCATGGAGGACCGATGTTTTCTTTGGATAACTTGCAGATGGGCCTCAGAATGGCTCTATAAAAGTTTCCCACTTACCAAATTCTTAGAAACATACTGAATTTTCTTTGCTGTGGAGGAAAAATTATTATTATTTTTTTAAATATACGTCAAAAAATGAATGCCTTGTCAATTTGTTTTTATACATTGTCTGCCAATGTGTATTGTATTCAGACTCAGTATCAGTATCACATACAAGGAATTTGACTTATACATGAAGAAAACGAATCAGAGAGACACTGAACAATTAAGTTAAGAACAATAAATTTAAAAATTCATATAAGTTTAAATACACACACACACACACACACACACACACACACACACACACACAACTACTTGATATGAGATGTGAAGTGAAAAAGACCATGATTATTCGTGATGATCATTCATTCGTAACAGAGAGAGAATATTTTCTTTTCAGTGTTTCCTTTGGTGTTCTGCTACACAATCTGGGCATTTCTCAGAGGTTTTCCTGCATTTTTAGGGCCCACAAACCTCTGAAGTTTGGGAATCTCTGTATTAGATGATATGCAATGGCTTCAGGTTTTGCTGCTGTAAACACCATTAATCATGGTCTGATGGGACAAATAATAAGCAGAACAAATATAGCAAATCACTATTGAATATTCACAGTAATATCCTTATATTTTGGTTTATTTTCACAGTGTGTCATATGACTTTATCTGTTGCACTTTGCAGATCAGTGAGGCTTATAACATATGGTTAATGAACCACAAACCTCCAGGTTCCTGCTCCTGACAGGAGAGGCATGTTCGAATTTGATTAAGAGACAAATAACGGAAAAGGATCTGGTCACACTTTGAGTCACACAAAGAGAACATGTTAGTAAACATGTTTTTCTGGAGGGGTGGTTTTGAGTGCGTGTGTGTGCGTATTACGACAGTATATTATATATGGTATTTCAGATTTTTATCTTCTTTTTCTTTTGTTTAAAGGGCTCACACAACTTGCTGCAAGGAGCCAAGGAAGGAAGGAAGGAAGGAAGGAGACAAATCATCATCTGCTATTGCCCGTTGCATCTGACTTTATACAGATGTATGTCGAGAAAGTTGTAACAGAGAGGAAGATGGGTGAGTGTTTATCTTAGATACATGGTTGTTACTCTCTTTCTTTCACACACACATTCACGCACACACACACAGGCACACACGCGCGCATGCAGAGTGCTGGTCAGGCTTCAGCTCATGCTGTCCTGTGTTTGGGACCAGACATCAGTCCACTTGACAGTTAACCATTAACAGATCTGTTCAAAGCTGGCTTGTATGTCTCTCTGGTGTTTATTTCCAGGTTTCTCTTTCAGCTTCAAAACATAAATTGGTTCTAATATTTTTTTTTTTCTCCAATAATAAGAAAAGGTTTGAACTCAAACACAAATTGTGTTTGTTTTTATGATGTAACTTTCTGCAGCCAGAAATGTACATGCTGCTTTACACCAACTTACGGCTTATTTCAACAGATCATTTGCAGCAATAACGACACACATTCTTGGCAACAAACAACTCTGTGTACCTACTTCACTGCCAGTTTGAAGCCCCGTATTCCCAACACTCTTCCATCTGCTTCCGCAAAGTCCAGTATTGTAAGGAATGTTGGATTTTGATTCATTGCAGTGTTGTGGTTTTGAAGTGCTGAGCAGATATGTTTGCAGCATTATGGCCCCCAAGGAGTTTAATGCAAATTATATGGTGCTTTTATGGAAGAACAGATAAGATGAGTAAGTTTATCTCACTGTTGCTAGAAAGCACTGTCAGTATGCACAAGGAAATACTGTGTTGACAATTTACATTTCCTTGTATGTACCCAATGCTGTGAAGTCACCACTTTGTCATGTTTCAACAAATGGACGAAACAAACGAAGACAGTGAGGGTTGGATCCGCCTCACAAAACAAAACAAAGCAAAAACACCAGGTTTTAATGCAAGACTGTGATGTAAAAAAAGAATGCTGCACATGCAGAAAGGGAGCAAAGAGAGTTGAGTTATCAAGACACTCTGTGGGTGTAACCAATAATAAAAAAGTGGGGCTAATCACATACAGGCATTTACCGCTATTTTATGTTTAATCCCAATACTGATATTAGAACATTGACTAGTAACCAATACCGATATCAGATACAGTCTGTTAACTCCCTTTAACAACTGCATCAGTCATAAATGATACATTTAGCACTTAAGCCATTCAACCATTTAAAAAACATTATATTCCAACTGTGTTTTTAAATAAACAGCCTACAACTTGACTTTATCTAATTTTGTTTCACAAAAAAAAAAAAAAATTCTATTTCTATTTTATTTTCTTCTTTAAGTTTACATAATTCCACACAGCTGATATGAATTTTGAAGTGTGGCAGATATGTGCAGCCCTTGCTTTCTGTCTGTCTGCAGCTTGAGTTTATGGAGGGGTATACAAATGTAACATGTATAAAAAGTATACAAATGTAAAGTCCAAAATAGATGAATTAAGAAAGCAAGAGGAAAACATCATGATATGCTTACATTTTCATACACAATAACCCTACTTGTACTCACCCCACACTGCAAATTGAGTGCCAGCACAGTGAAGCCAGTAGTCTCCCTTGAATTGAAGTCTTAAATCTAAAGCTAATGTAATCTCCACATGAACCCGTTTTCATAAACAGGTCTTCTCATTCATTTTATCCTCACCGTTGGCTGTAACTTACTTTCTGTGTTTGAACACAACCCGGCCAAGGGTTTTAACTTTCTGAAGGAGAGGAGAAGAGAGTCCACCCAGATGCTATGAATCAGACTATGTGTATAATTACAAGAGAAACAGAGTCTAGTCAAGGAGTGGCACATATGGTGTGGATTGTTTTGTGTATGTCTGTGCTTATATTAGGCAAGACATCGTTTTCAGGAAGAGTCTGCATTTATCCTCAATTTTTGCCATGTTTAAACACCATGCATGTGGGAACAAGTACAGAGACACAGACACACACACACTCATGCAAAGACTCAAAGATACACTACATTTTTCCATTCAGGCTAATATTTACCTTACAATTGTGATTATGTTTGTTTTTATTTTTCCACCATGACAACCACTACAAGTATGTATCATCACTTCTTTTTTTTTGCTTCTTGTTTGCTTCTGTTGTCAGACGCTTACCACATTGAGAAACATCAGAAATTCGGTTGTTTTATATTTGTTTCAAAGTTCTGTCATCAGTCAAGGATGCTGACTGTGCAGATGAGTGTAAGAGGACCAAATAAACATAAACAAAGCATGTTTTAGAAAATCTAGAGAAATGCTAATTTTTCAGTAAAAATGAAACATTTCAAAGATAGAATGAGCGTTAATGCCTGACTTTAAGCACAAAAGAGCAGATAGTCCGCCCCCATTTCAAAATATCCATCCTAATGATATCTGAACAAATTCTTTCCTCAAAAGAAAATGACACTTATGTTTCCAATGAAAGTCTTCATTTTTGTTCATCTGTTCGTTTAATGATTTGTATGTGGTGGACACATAACAAAGAAAGTCACAGCTGTACTCACAGTTCAAATAAAACCTAATCATATTCTGTACAGTGTATTCACTGTGATGGGTGGTGTTATTACTCCAAGACTTAAATTGCTTCTGCTATCTGGATAGAAGCCTCTGACATTTAACTAGCTTTGTGTGCTTTGTGTGTCTTTATCTGTATTGGCTGGCATTCTTGGGATCTGGATCCTAACAAAAGTACTTCTCAAAAATATGTCTCTACGACACAGGTGTCTACTTTTGTTCCTTCTTAAAATACACACATGTTCATGTTTTTTCTCTCCATTTTGGTTTAGGGAGGGCGTGGGTAGCCACATGGTATCTCATGTGGTTCCCAGTAGCTTCGTAATCATGCAAAGCTGAGGGTATCCCTCCCAACATCCCACAGATGACTCACTAAACCTTTTCCACTCTGGTCATATGACGCATAGATAGACAGGAATAACCCAAAATAAAATACATGTTATTCACTGCATGCCCATGTGGATGGGTCACATATTGGATAGTCAGTGGTGATTCACTGTTGCCACTGTTTTTTGCAATGGCGACAACAAATAATGTACACAATGCGTTGCAGCATATTTTCCTCTTCTGACAATAACATATAACTGAAAACAGAAAAAGTTGTTGTCAAGTTAAGTTCATCCAAAGTAAAATTTAAAGTTATTTGAAGCAAACAAACCAGAAAACATTCACATTTAAGAATTTGAAAAAAAATCAGAGCACTTGTTGGTTTTTAAAAAAACACTGAAATCAATGATTCAATTAACAAAATACTTTGCAATTAATTTAGTAATTAATCAATAATCAGTTGTTGTTGAATGACTCTTCAGAAAATGTGACACTTGTATCAAACATAATTGGGAGAGTTATGAAACAGAAGCCAGATAAAGTGAATGCAAGTCTAGAATACTGTAGAGTTATAAACACCTACTGTGGGTCGGTGCTAGTCATTTCTTTTATTCCAGACTATACTTATCCAGTTTTACAACTCTAAAGATCTCCAATTAAATAATTATGAGTATGAACAGCATAAACTGCACATTTAACATCCCTCTTAGCACACATATATAGGGACACACATACACACAGGAGAAGGAGAACTCTGAAGTGGACACAATAGAGTGCTTGTTCTTTCCTGCAGTGTGATCAGGAAGAGCGTTGTGTCGGGGAAGAGAGAAGGAAAGAAACTGAAAGAAAGGAGAAAAAAGGGTGGGGGGCACCTGCCAACACTGATACACAGCAGGGTAGGTTGGTGCTGGAGATGAGATGTGTTGAGAGATTTTAAAAATGAATGATTCTGATATAACACTCCCTTTTAAATTTATAAAAAAAATCTTTGTTTTCAACTTTTATGTTTTACCCTCATCATTAAAAACCACTCATTTCAATCCAAGGAACAGGAACAGAGACACCATTCATGGCGTCATGCTGAGTGGATGTTTGCAAGGGAATTCTGACAAAAGGAAGTTAAAAGGACAGGTATGGAAGGGGAAGAGGAGCAAACAAGGGAGCAGAGACAAGTGAAAGTTGGGTAGAGAGGGAGGGAAGGAGATTTTAGATAAATTCCAGTCAAAGGACAGTAAGAGTTGGCCAGAGAAATATTAAGGTGTTGAGGGAGTTGGTAGCAGATATGATGAGATAGTAGAGAAGGAGGAGGAGGAGGTCAGTGGATTGGCATGGCTACACAGCCATGTTGATTACAACATAGAAATTCGGTAACTGTGAGACCCTGCTTTGCCAATTAATATCAGACTTTGACATGTTTACCATCACTTACATATGGCTTGGGCATCTACAGATGCTAATTAACAGTTTTTAACTCAGTCACTGTTCAGGGTGGTTCTTGTTCTACATGGTTCCAAGTATCATAGTTAAGGATTAAACACATTCACCATGATTGTTTATACTTTAAAGGTGTGACATACTTTTGTCCCATTTTGACCCATAAAAGCTCTCCAGTGTTTAACCAGAGGGTGTTGGTTTTACCACTATTTCAAAATATAAAGTTTGTTTGTATAATTTTATCCTGCAGGAGTTAGTTGTGGGTGTTTCTTGTTATTGTGGCAGCCATGTTTTTGTAGTACGTTTTGCCAGGTAGATTTCTGCAGCAGTATTATGGAGGGACGTCTTATTAGTCTTTGGACTGTTACAGACAGTAAATCACATAAATGTCAGCATGACTCCACCTGAGCAGAGGTCAAATTGTGTGCAGTGCCACAGTCAGCTGGAGCTTGGTGTTTGTGTTAAAATGCAAACCTTAGACAACTCTGAGATTGTCTATCGTTAAAGCAAAAGTTGACATCTTGTAACATTACCTGTGCTAAAATGAGCAGCCTTTTGAACCTAGATGTTACACTAGCCAGATGCCTTTTCTCCACATGTTCAATCCAATCAAGCTTTATTTGCAAAGCAGTTTAAAACAACCACATTGGACCAATGTGCTGCACAGAATACAATAAAATGAAAAATATATAGTCTAAGTCAGAATGTAATTCATTGATAAGTCACATATGTTTTACAAAAGAAGGAAATATAAAAAGACAGAAGAATAAACATCCTTGGATATAACAATATGAGGTGGAACTATATGATCAATGGCTTTGTGTTATACCAGGACTCCGTCTCTGAATGGTAATTTCACTGGTTTTGTGTGTTTTTTTTTTTTAAATTCCATACTTCAAATCTTTGGCTGAAGGTGATAGACAGTAAATAAAAACGAGAGCAACACACTCAGAACAGCACATACTGCTTGTATACACAGATAGAACATACATGGCATGATATTCTAGTTTGTTCTTACTTTGTGGAGAAATGCTAGACTTTAGACTATTGATCTAATCAGTGTCATTTGTACTCTTCAGTCTGTGCCAAGTCTAGTCTATTCTGTATGCCCCTTCTCACTGAGACACTGAGCTAAAACTGATCCAGAGTCCAGAAAAAGAACGTCAATCACACTCAGTCACAACATTTGTATTGTATTGTTTGTCAGATAGATAGACAGACAGGCAGAGAATAAAATAAGGAATGGAATATGAATATGCAACATAAAATACTGAAACAACAAAAATGTAGACATAATACTGTACAGATGCAAAATAACATAAAGGTGCAGGGATTTGGATGACAAATTAAAGTCTCTCTTTCTCTCTCTCGCTCTCGCTCTGTCCCCTTAGGGAGCAGGGGCATCTCTCTGACCTGTGTGTTGACCCCCTGCCGGGTGATGGGCATGTGTCTGATACTGATGATCTTAGGAGCTGTTGGAGCAGCCGTTTGGGCCGTAGGTTAGACCACATGCTCATCCACATACTGTAGACACACATGTCTCTTGAACATGCATCGAACATAGTCTGTTATTGTTGATCTCACTTAAATGCCTGCTGTGTATTTTATTCTTCTGTAGTTACGTTTTGCACAATGGAGGATGATACAGGATTGTATGATGGTGAGTATGAGAGGAAATGCTGACAGTTTCCTTTTTTTAATAGATTACCAATATGCAGTTTGTACCACATTTACACCACAGCTATGTCTGTCTTTTGGCAGTTTAAGTATTAGACTATAGCTTCACCCTCATGCGTTGACTGTGGCCTTATTGATTAACTAAAAGACATTACAAGAAAATAAGTCTTTTACTGTCACATTTACACTAAATGGCTTAAATTTAACAGTCTTTCAATGTTAATTTGTACTTAACCAACATTAGTGTCAAACCCACTATTTTAGTTAATACTCCATAATGTATTATAGAATCATTACCATACTGTTTCTAAGTTGCTACTGTATTGTATTGTGATGTAATGTGTTACAAGCACTGAAGACACCATTCAAAGTATCTTTGTCCTTTATCAGCACTATTTCATATTAAGATATATTATGGTATTTTTAAGTAGAAGGACTGTTTCGGTCCTTTTTTGTTTGTAGAAACAAAGGATTGGCTATGGGCCAAAACATATTGCAGTCTTCAACATGGTTTTTAAAACGATGAAAATTAAATAGCTGCACCACCAGTAAGAACAGGCTAACATCAGAGGCAAGCTTGAAACTGTAATTATTTCTGATTAAAGTTGAATGCTGGGTTGTAGCAAGCTTTTTGTGAAAGTGAAGTCATCCTGTCATCTCCTGCAGTTCAGGTAAATTCCGCTGACCAACGTCTCAGAGTCTTTGACTCCACCCAGAAGAAGTGGCTTCAGGTGTGTTCCTCCTCAGCCAACGAACTGCTTGCAAGCATCAGCTGTGAAGAAGTGGGCTTTGTCAGGTGAAATATGAATACAAACATCGCTCAGAATGACAGAAAATGGGTTGTAAAGGAGTCCCGCACTGAGATCAAAGTCTGGTCCCAGTGAGGTGAAACACAGTGTTAAGTTAGGGTTCTCAGTGTATAGCCTGCTGAAAATTATTATCATTATTACAAGAAGAAAATGAGAGTTACAAATAAATGGTTTTGGAAAAAAGGTAGAGGAAGGCATTAGGATAGGACATTCATAACAAATGTGTGTGTTTGTGTACGTGTGCCTCTGTTGGGTTTCAGTGTGGCGAATTACTCGGTCGCATCAGTGCCAGAGGCCAGTGGAGATGGTGGAGAGTTCTTCTGTGTGAGACAGGAAGAGCTTAGCTATGGCAAGAAGATTAAGGACTCATTGTTTCCATGGTAACAAACAGCTGTGTTTGATCACCAGTCTAATCTTGCAGTACAGTGTCTTTTCTGTTGATCCACTTGCCATTTTGTTGAGGTGTCTGCTCAGTTAACAAAAAGGAAAGAGTTTTGTTTTCTCTGTTATAACTCAAAATGTCTTTGTTTCAGCGACTGTGAGAGCAGGGAGGTTCTCACACTGTTGTGCCAAGGTAAGATGACAGCTCAGATCTGCACGTGTTCCTTGTGACACACACTCATGATACCTTGCCTGTATTTTGCAGAGTAACTTCATTGTACTCCAACTTTACGTTCTCTTGTGTATAAACTGTATGTTTAATTAACTAGATAAGCCATGCTGTAAATGTGTATCTCTCCACTTTTTTGTTGGCAGACTGTGGTAGACGTAGTTTTGCAGCAGACCGTATAGTTGGCGGTGTGGATGCGCGGCAGGGCAGCTGGCCGTGGCAGGTCAGCTTACAGTACGATGGAGTCCATCAGTGTGGAGGATCCATCATCTCAGACCGCTGGATTGTCTCAGCAGCTCACTGCTTCCGCGAGTAAGTGATGGGTTTTATTAATAGGGGGATTCCTGGACTATGTAAATTCTACCAAAATGCAGTCCTTTAATTTATTTATTACTATTTTAGAATTTTTTTTGTGAGAACACAACACAGTCTAACACTGTATCAATGTGTAACATGATGGTCACTGTCATTGTTTTGCTGTCATCTGATCTGATCCACTTGTTTTCAAGGTGGAGAAAGCTTTGAATTTGTGTGTGTATGTGTGTGTATGTTTGGACAGCTGACAAAGTTTCCTCTGTCACTACCTCTCTTTGTTAGACGGATCCGCTTTGTGAATCGCTGGCGTGTGCTGCTGGGCTCAATATATAATAAACCAGTCAATGCCAATGTCGCGGAGGTGAAGACCATCGTTTATCACAGCAGCTACCTGCCCTTTGTAGATACCAACATTGATGACAACAGCAGGGACATAGCTGTTTTGGCCCTCACCCAACCACTCACTTTCAATGGTAGGACACACAAAGGCATACAGTACACCCATATAACGTTCATCAGATCTACACACACCTGAGCATTTGATTGCATCCTGACTACCATCAGAAAGAGGCAGAAACACAGAGAGGCAGTCATTACTGTTGTTGTTGTTATTGGCCTGTTTGAGGTTTCCTGTATTTTCTTCCTGCGAACAGTAAAAATGTCTGTTTTGTCCACAACAGGATGTACAAGAGATTAAAGATTTTGTTATTTGTCATATGTACAGTATAAGCACAGTGACTCTGACCAAGCAATGACATTCTTTGATGGTCTCCATTTACACAACAAAATAATACTTAGTTTGGAATAATGAGTCATCATTTCCAACAACAGTGTTATATCCATATATATCATTATCTGCTGTCGTGTTAAAAAAGTTAAAATATTTCTGCTGATATTCCTGTCTTTCCTGGAATCCTTACAGTTCTTCAATAAAAGGGCTGTGTCCTTAAATACCAGAGAACTAATAAGTAATGCAAACTTCTATGTGCTTTGCAGACATCTAGTGTTTGGCATTCGTAATTACAACCAAGCATGAACAAAAACAAAGTTTATTTCATTCATATCGTGAATGTGTGTGTTCTTTATGATTCCTTTTTTTCTTTGTGTAGAATATATCCAGCCTATTTGTCTGCCAGCTTATGGTCAAAGACTGATAGATGGACAGATGGGAACAGTAACAGGCTGGGGAAATGTTGGCTACTATGGTGAGTCTACAGTCACAAATTTGTGACAGAAAATATTTCCGTGAACATTTTGATCTACATAAATACAGAAAGGTGACTATAGTGTTCTTTAGTCCTCAACTAGATGAAGTGACTCAAGGGGCTTTTAAAAATTATGAGGGGTCAATCTTTTTCCTTATAAACATAATATGAAGTGGATTGGCCACAGAAAAGATTCAAAAGGCTAAATAAACAACATTAGACCACAGTTTTAGAAAGTTAAAACATTCTATGATTTGGTCTGCTCAGCCATGCATTCCCTATCCACTCACTCCCTCACTCACTCCCTCACTCACTCACTCACTCACTCACTCACTCACTCACTCACTCACTCACTCACTCACTCACTCACTCACTCACTCACTCACTCACTCACTTATAGGGTGAAAGGCAAGTCCCAATTTTGTATTTACACTGTGCTTTTTTATCTGCAGGTCATCTGGCAGATGTTCTCCAGGAAGCACATGTCCCCATCATCAGTGATGCTGTCTGTAACGCTCCTGATTACTACGACAATCAGATCACCACCAGTATGTTCTGTGCTGGTTATGAGAAAGGAGGCACTGATGCCTGTCAGGTGAGTCTACCTGAGTTAGTGCATGAATGTTTCTGGGCTCATATGATTGGGTTTCTACATAGGGAACAGTATTTTATGATATGCCCGGATGCATTTTAGCACAATTTGCTTCGTTTTTGTTTATTAACTTTCATATTTGTTCTCCACTGATATTTCCTTCTTAAAAATTTGTTTTCATATTTCTTTTTAAATGTATCTGCTTTTTATAAGCATATGTTCTTTACTCCATATTACTTTTATGAGATTATTATATTATTGACACTGACTTTGTTTTGCTATTCAGGGGGATGGGGAAAATGTCCTGCTGATTTTACTCCTTACAATTTTATTCTGTATTTTTCTTTTATCTAAAAACATCTTTTTTTCCTGCTATCATATTCCTGTCTACAAGCTATGTTGCCCAATGTTTAACTAATGCGTTATTACATTCCGGTTAGCTTGAATATCTGTTTTGTGCAACATAACATAACATAACATAACATAACATAACATAACATAACATAACATAACATAACATAACATAACATAAGTGTATGTTTTAATTACTTCTACTTGTACCATGTCTGGTTTTAGGGAGACAGCGGTGGTCCTTTTGTGGCAGAGGACAGTCTGTCCAAGGCCATTCGATATCGTCTGCTGGGGGTGGTGAGCTGGGGGACAGGTTGTGCCATGCCAAAGAAACCTGGTGTCTACACCAGAGTGTCACGGTTTCTTCCCTGGATATCTACTGCCATGAGGGTGAGAAACTGGATACATCACAGTGTATTGCATTGTCATCATATCAATTTAAGGAAACAGATAATTATACTCAGTGCTTGAAGTGGGACAAAAGAGCTAGTTCTCCCCTTATCCATATGAAGCATGTATGTCTGTCGCTATTACTAAATCATTAAACAATAAATTATGGAAATCTGCAATAAATAAAAGAAAGCATAAGATGTTAGTTAGTGTTCACAACATCTATTTATTTAAATATTCAGTCTTTAATCTGACTAAAAACTGGATGATTTAAATTTCAAGCACACAGTCTGTTTTTATTTAATGTCCTGTTCCTCACTCTCTTCTTCTTTTGGCTTCTCCCTTTAGGGGTTGCCACAGTGAACCTGATGGATATTGTTCTTTTTTTAACAAAGAAAGATAAAAACTTGAGACACTAAAAACAAAAGGCTCTAGCAAGAACAGGTCAATGCCAAGTAGTGTACCCTGAGAAAAGATTATTCTGGGCCATAACAATTAATTGGACAGATAACCTAATCAGAGTACTTTCATCTTTTGAGACGCACCGGCGTGCAATTAACAGTGCCAGCACTTAAAATAGTCAAATTAAAAAGTACCAGCTTACTTCAAGCACTGATTACACTTCTACAACTGAATGTCTCTTGACTGCTAATAACTATGAAACCACTCAGTACCAATGTAGGGACATTTCCCATACACGTACAATACATGCAGTATCTTATTAATATTCAAGCTTTAAGAATTTGAAGGAAAGGTACGGGAAACACTAAAATTCACAGTAACAAAACCAACGTTTAGCGGTTACTAGGCGTTACTAGACAAAACTGTTGTATATTCACCTATACACATTAAGTAATAAGAGCTATGAGGTGTTTTTCAGTTGTTTTTGACCATTTCTGTTCTCATTTTTCTTTTCTAGAACTATCACAATTCACCAGGGGTTCACAAAATGGCCCGGATACGAGATTAATGCACCTGTGTTTCTATTTTTTTCTACATGTGGATAAAAATATGGACAAATCCTGTCTATATAAATGGAGAGTATGATGATGAGGGGATGGAAAGCTGCAATGTTGCCCTTGTATCATGTTTCTAGACCACCCCCACTTACTCCCAATACTGAGGATTTTACCTCTTCTTTTCCCGGTAGTAAAATGTATACCAGTGTCATTGTTAATGGTCAAGACCATAAATGTTTGATCATTTAAAATTTTTTGTTGTTAGTTCATGCACTAAAGAGCCCACATGTAGCTCAGACTGAATAGATATGAGTATAATATGACAAGTGACCATTCAAGTGTTAATGAAATCCCCCCAAAAACAAACAAAAAAATATAAACAATAACAAAGGTGGATGTTTTTTTTTCCTATCATCAAGGTACGAGTGAGTATTACCACACACTAAAGTTCTTTTTGACTTCATGTGTATCTGTCCAATTACCTTCAAACTCTATGTGTTCTACTCACATTTTAAGCAGTTACTTTAAGCTTTTAAGCACCTTAATTTGTATTTCAGAATGAGTGTTTTGAGCCTTAAGAACAAAAGCCTTTACCTCCTAGGTTGCCTCTATTAACTTATTATGAAGTTTTGGAGACACTATAAAGGTACCTATTGATAAAAAGCCAAAAAGAGAAGTGACACTTCTATGAAATACAATGATAATTGTTTTAATATGACTTTTTTCTTATCTTGCATTGTCACAACAAGTACAGTTAGGAAAATAAACCAGTAAAATGCAACAGTAGAAAGTCAAAATAAGTGTGTCTTCAGTGTTCCTGATATAATTGCAAGGACTCCATTACAATGAGACACTAAAGTTCTTTAGACCTTCCTGTCACTACTGCGCACAGCAAGCCTCAATGAGTGCAGAGTGTACTGACGATTTTTAATACAGATCAGAAAAGCTACACTGTGCAGCACAGAGTGTAAGATTGATGGAGTGTAACATGAGCAATTCTAACCGATTACTTTATTTTCAAAGATTACACAACAGCACAACAGAAGAAGCTTTTCACATAATAGAGATGTGTTTTTCAGCTCGTGTGTGAATGCATTGTGTTTTTTTTAATGTGCAGTAGCCATACTTTTTCATGAATAATCATTCATACAAGCTTTTATCTTCTCCAAATCCCCGTGTATAAGATGTACCGAGAAAGATAATACTCATATTCAAATCAGTATTTTGCCTTGTTTTGTAAATATTGGTCAGTGTTTTTTTATGTAGATGTTCATGTCAGACACAGATCTTAAAGCCAGGAGTGCAATAAAAATACAAATCATGCTCTTATCCAGTAAAATATACCTTTTCCTGCATATTTAGAAAACACTTTAACTGTACCTGTGTGAGTACCTGTAGCAAACACTGAATCTTTGCCCTGCACCTGGCCCAAATAAACAATGGAATGTGACTCTTCAAAATAAATGTTAATATTTTTTTTAAATTTCTTTAAACCTTGACTTAACAAAAGATTCTGTCATTGACACCGTTTGTAACATTTGTCACTAATTCCCCTTGTTTCTCACATCGCTCATATGTGTTCCTCTGTCTGTGTATGTGTGATTATTATTTTTATTATTATTATTACATTAATGTAACGATGAAAAAAAAATTAAGAGGATCCTGGTCAGGCCAGGCAGCAGCACATTTAACAGCCTGACAGTCTGACAAAATAATCATTATAATTAAAGTAAAATTAACTGTCAGAAATATAAAAATATATGTATTTTTATCTGTCTTCCTGACACAACCAACTGGGATTAAGTTAGAGTGTCCAGTCAACAATGAGCAATAGGGATTGGGTAAATTAGTCCAAAATATAACAATATTCATAATATATCAATCTAAAAATAAAGAATAAAACACGAATATAAAGTATCAAAAGGCAAATCATAATATTGTCAGCTTTCAGTGATCTTATGGAAACCAGCTCGTCGTCATAATATTTTATAGTTATTATTAATATTTTGTAATATCTAATATAAAAACACTTTATAATAATATATTATGAGAGTACTTTGTCATTTTAACCTGTAGATGGCAGCAGCGTACTATGGCAGGTTCACATGACTGAGTTGCAGCTGTTGGGACAGAACTGGGTTAGATTTGTGGGGCGAATGACCTCATAGTGAAGCATCAACGGGAAATGAAAATATTCAGGGGCATTTTCTCCATGTTATCCACCATCAAACACGATATTGGCCATTTGTATTGGTAATAGACAGGCTTAAGTACATGCATATGCCTTAGTGAACAACTTACAGTCATGCAGTTGGAAAATAATTAATAGGAAACTAAATAACGCGACATTCATTCCAAACATCCACGTTTGGAGGAATTCAGCTATAACAGGAGATGGTGATGTCGGTGTCCTGGTGGTATCTCCTGGAACAGCTCCAGCTATTAGGTCATACAATCCCAGAGAGTGACTCCCACGCAGCCCGCATCAGCACCGCAGTGAGTGACGCTGGGGATGCGGGGGGTGGAGGTGTTACTGGTATACTGTGGCGCACACGGAAATTAATCGGGTGGCGCACAATGCACCAAAAAAAAAAAAAAAAAAAAAGAAAACTCCGAAACGGAATCCCAGGATATCCCACCCCCATCCACCCTTCGAAACGGAATAGCCCTCATCCCCTCCTCTTTTACCTCCGCCTTCTCTCGCTACATCCCCTTCGATCTCCTCCTCCTCTCCCTCACGTCCCAACTCTGGAGCGCCGCCGATCGGTCGCTTGGATTTTCCCCCTCTCGGCCAAAATGGAGGAGGAGGTCTCTCGCTTAATGAAGGGAGCCCAGATTGCACGACCGGATCTGCTTCAATGAAAAGGCGTCCGGATCCGCTTTTGCCGATAGATAATTGTTATCACGACAGAAACCTAGTGAGGATATCGCACACGCGAGCGGAGCCATGAGCGCAGGAGAGGGACTGGATGAGGCTGCGAAGGACGCGGCAGACATAGCGGCGTTTTTCAAATCCGGTAAGTCGGGAAGGGGAGAGTCTGTCTGAGGGAGAGCTTCTGTGGAGCTGTCGCAGCCCGGGATTAACACTGATCTGCCACATTGGTGACAAAATGACATAAAGCACGGACACTCTTCGTGGCTGAGATGCGCGCTACGCTACGCGTCCGACGTAGTGGAGAGACGCGCACACCTTATGGTTATTGAGCACATTTGACTCCACTGTCCATTTTTAAATGTCGCAGCCTTTGATGACAGTAACGCCTCCTCACGTAGATGTGTGCTTTTAACGATGAGGCAATGACCCCATTTTGGGTTGGACCAAACATTAGGCGTCAGGATGTGGATGGTTTCATCTCGACGCTACAGTCTGTCTCCATCACGAACCTCGTGGACGTGGGTCGAACACAGTTTTTTTTTTTTTAATTTCCATCTACAAAGCGTTCGATCGAACACTTTAGAAACAGATCTCACACAGATCATGTGCACGGGCAGATCCCACAGGCCGTGGATGCACACACGCGCGCGCGCGCACACACACACTGTGGACAAATAGTCAACGCATTGGGCCTGTCTAATATGATGGCATCATCATAACAAACAAGGGATCGGCCTGCCTACCATGCTACTCTGCATCCAAAACATAAACACATAGACTGATGAAGCCTCATATGTGCAAGCGTAACAAACACAGATGCACAGATGCAGTCATTCTTTTTGTGACACTATTATTTGATCCAAAGTTGTGGCTTGAAGTAAGAAATGCTTTAAAATTACATAAACATGTCCTCATGATAATAAATACAAATCCAATATTTGGAAGGAAGGTAGATTGTGGATGTTGGTATGTACACTTCAAAGTAGGACATGGCCAGTTTTTTAGATAACAATATACAGTGTATGGATAATTTTCTTCATTATCAATATTACCAAAGCTCAGTAATACACATTAACACGGTGTTTATGTGATGTGCAAACACACCATGAGATCTGGCACTGTTTTGCCTCAGATTTGTGAAATTTTTACTGTGCTTAGGTGTTTGTGATTTTCGCTTTATTAAGATATTTTAACACCTCGTTTCCTCAACGTCAACTGTATTGCAGTAAACCTTTTTATGTTGTGAGAATCAAGCCCTATCACCCTGTCCTACTTTCAAGATATTATACGATGTTTAAAGATGTAGATTATTTTTGCCTTGCATCAAACCTATGTAAGATACTTTTCAACCGAGTGAAGACTCTTCAGGGCAAGTTTTCAAGCTGAAGCTCAAAAAAAAAAAAGAAAAACCTCAAGAGGAGTCATGATATTAGGCCACACTTAGGACAACTTTAACCTGGTTTGACTCAGGCATCAGGAGGACAGACAGTGTATTTACAGTTTTTCAGAGCCACATTTTAACACAGAGGTGAGTGTTAGGAAGGATGTCACCACCATTAAAACTGGACCACCTATGACACACACACCAAGAGAAGCAGCTGTCTTCCCCTCTCTCACTCAGCTGTTTCTCTCTGTGACACCTGGTGCCTCTGGGTCTATACTGGCTGCCATCTCCGCTCACTGGACACAACCAGGAACACACACACACAGGTTTGCGTAGCTATTTCCTCTTAATGCACTGCATTGCTTTACATTCATTTGGGCAGCCTAAACAAAGACTGATCCCTAACCTTAAACAGAACCAGTTAATGCCTAACCCTAACCGTAACCTATATAACCACAGTTCAAATCTTAGTCCTAAACTTAAACAGTTCCTCATAAATGAGGTTCTGTCTCATTCTGTCTCAGGTTTTGGTCTCCATGAGGACTACTGGTCCTGACAAGGTCAGTGTTTATGCCAGAAAAGGTCAAACGCATTGACTTACATTCATTTCCTGGAGACTTACTCAAACCTAAACCATAAGTACTGGTGCCTTAATCCTAACCCTAACCTCAGCCTAACTTTAAAACATGTCTTCACCTTAAAACTTACTTACGTTTTGGGGACTTGATGTTTGTTCCCATAAGGAAAACAAATCTCCATAATGTGACTGTTTAAACAGATTTAGGTCCCACAACATAAGGAATACCAGATACACACACACACACACACACACATTTTTTTTACTGTATATCTTTGTTAGGACACCTCATAGACATAATACATTCCCTAGCTCCTTACCCTAACCTTAACCATCACAACTAAATGCCTAGCCCCAATCTAAACCTAATTTTAACCCTAACCCTGAAACCAGGTTGGTCTTAGGTTAAAGACCAACCTGGTTTTAAGCTTAAAAGGTCCCCACCGAGATAGGTTTGTACGATGTTTGGCCCCCCCCACACACACACACAGCCTGTGCACAAATCCCCCAAATCCTGTGCATAGACCAATTAATAAATGCAGCAGACATCAGTTAATACGATGCTCTCTCCCGCTCTCGCTCTCTCTCAGACACCCCTTAACACACACACAAACTTTATACTTTTTAAGCAGGCCATAAACCACTTTCTTTCTTGTAGAAATCGCCTCTGTCAGTCAGACGGTTAGGAATGTTGTCATAGAGGATTGTATTCAAATGCTTCACTCTCTTATGGTTGGTTGGGAGCCTGCCAATATACAGTATTTTCCTATAGCCTTGTTGTATCAGCCTGGAAAGTTGGCTCGCAGTGAAGTTGGACTGTTCGGATGTTTATGTAGCAGCGAACCGAGTTCACACAGTATTCATGATGGAGACAGAAACAGGTTATGGTCTCAGGAAACTTTTATACTGGACTATTATGACAAATAAAAACATGGGGAAAAAGCACTAAACCCTGAGTGAATAATGATGTTGTTAGTCATCTTGTTTAACATTTTGTGGTAATAGTGGCTTACAACAATGGACATAATGGAATAATGAGCAAAATAAAAAGGTACTGTATGGATTTATGAATTCTTTGCTCTTTATTTTGCTTGAAATTGGATTTCATTCAGCATACTTGAATAATGATAATATCACTCTGTTTTTCATTCAGTGCTTAAAACATTACTGATCTAATCTCCTCACCACCAGGTTTGCCTTCTTTTCCTGTCTCCATTATGCACAGTTCATTCACTTTGATTTGTTGACCTTTCTGTCAGCTGTACTCCTTTAAAAAGTAATAATAAGTAAGTGCATGTTGTGTGGACTTTTGCAGTCTTTCTAAACAGCAGGAGACATGTCAGTCATTCATGTTTACATACTTATATTGTTAGGTTGACTGGCAGAGAGGAACCCAAAAGCCCAAAACAAAAACCAGGATTGAGTTAAGAAATGTTCACTTTACTTGGTCAGAGTTCACAGTTAACAGAGTTAAAATCAGGATAACAGTTCATCAGGTAAACAAATCCAAAATGTGACATGCGACAATCCAGGGTTGAAAACAGAATAACAGGTCAGATCAGACGTACTACACAGAAGTAAAACTGCTGAAGACAATGACAAAGATGTATTGATTTGAGGAGAAATTTTAATGGTGTTATTTCAAACAGCTATTGGAATTTGATTTGGGATATAAACATATGTTGCATAAGATACCTTCAGAACATTGACTTTTATAATGTACTGCAAGGGTACCTAACAATATAAACTCTTTCCAACACACCTGTATTAAACCATTTTTTCAAAAACAAATTGTACTGTAGACTATAGAACAATGATTACATTGCAGATTTTGCACAGTGCAGTGTTTTAAATGGTGATTTAGATTTAAAAAGGGTGAAGCATTCAGCCCTTAAACTGTGTACTGGGGAACTAATGAGTGGATGAGCTGCAGGTGAGAGGCAGAGCAGGGAAACACCAGGTGAGGTCACCAGGTGAGGAGCATGACCTAATTGCATGGAGGACAGGATCTAAACTGACTGGAGATGTAGTGCAATGGTGCTGGAAAACATTAACATACAGTATACTGTACACCTCTGCATGTCTTTAATGTGCAGCGGCAGCAGTAGCAATGGCCATCCTGCTCCCTTTAGCCTCTCCAGCAGGTCCCCTAATCACTGCCAGCTTGTTGCATGTTAAAATCTTGACACACAGCTGCTCGTCCGAGTTGATCCCAAGCACTTTATTTCTGGAGCTCTGTGTTTGTGCTTTTATTTTCTCCTGGACTCTAGTTGCACTCTAAGTTGTGTCTTAGTTACCCAGTGTGTGGCAGCAACCAAGCAGCACCTGGACTGACTGCCTGACTTGATGACTGTAGACTATAATATGCTGACTGGTTGCATAACAAAACGGGAGTTTGAGGCTAGAAAGGTAGCTAACGTTTTTAATAAGAATACAATCAAAATACAAACTCTCCTTGTCCCCTTGAAAATGCAATAGCTTTAATTCCTGCACCTGAATAGATAGTGTTCTTGTTGTCGGCACTTGGAAACACTTGGCTCTTGGCTTGATTCTTCTCTGTGAGCAGATGGAGCGTCATCTCTTAGTCCCACACTGTTGCTGTAGATCACAGCTCAGCCGCTGAGTCACTCTCTCAGGTTGCTCATGCCTTGATTTAAAATCCAATGCTAAAATATTTGCAACTGGTCAAAGAGGAGAATATTCAGCTGCTCCTATTCAGGCATATGTCACCAAGCATTTAGATGTATTTGCTATAGGACGTTGTTAAAGTTGGAATACAATATAGCCTTCTTCATAATTATATTTAATTGTTTACTACATGTTATCAGTGAACTATTACATGGAAAGAGTCTCTGGATCTGTTTTGAATAGAGCTCATGAGAGTACTCCTTGTTTTCTATTAAGATTGCATATTTGGACTTTAATTAAGCATTCTTTAAGTGACACATCACAGCCCAGTAGCGCGTTGCTGATTGCCAAAAACCCACGCAGTGCTTAGCAGCTTATCCCCTGTGAACTTAAAATATTGGGTACTCTGTAATCAAAGCAAGCTGCTCTTAATGAGAGGTTTGCCTAGTTGTAGGAAAGTCAGAAGTTGTATTAAGAAGGTATACTGTTGTTAAATATCTTTTAGCTCTCTGGCACAGCAACAGGAGTATTCAAAATACAAAATGCGAAATCTTTCGCAAGTTGAAATTAATAATGAGCTTTTAATTTCCTGGAGTTCTTGCATGGCTCAACTCTACACGGTTTGGTATCAGGCACGTCGCTTTTCATTGCTATATTGCCTCCTTGACGTGGATGGGGTCGTCATTACATGAACTGCCGTGACGTCGGTTTATATGCGACACACACAAGAGCTAGTGACATCCAAAGCAGTTCTTTCTGGTGTACTGAATCATTACAATCTGTTAAAAAAATCCGTTCAGTGCTTCCTCCATGACTGGAGCCTCCATCGACTCTATCTAACAAAGTCACTGAAATAAAATACGACGGAAGAGGTTGTGATGCGGCTCACAATCACTGGCTTTTGGCAGTGTTGTCACTAAGAAAAAAAAGATTCCTCTGTTAAATATTGAGATGTGAGAAATTTTCTTGTTAAAAGTTGGAAATTAAATTAAATTAAGTCTTTTTAACTGATCTATAGTCTGGCATTGTTCGGTTTGATTCTTGTGTTGGATGTCACACTCTTGAAATGATTCACTCACTGCCAATCAGTGGCTGGCAGTCTGTCGACATCACATTGTAGTATCAGCTCAGCTTGCTTGGAATCTCGCCAGAGCAGGTACTAAAAGAAGTACAAGGTACTATCCCTAATGGAAAAGCAAAAAAGAAAGAAAAAAAAAACAGTAGAAATGAGCCATGAGTCATGCTGGAACTGTATAGTGGAAAAGCACCAAGAGAACATGTCAGGAATCATTAGTAAGAATTGTCAGCTGATGCTGTCTACAAAGCTGATAAATTCTCTTAACTAAACAACTATAGGCCACTTATTAATTGATATTAGGATGTAAAGAGGATTTCAAGAAACATAATAAGCGAGAGAAAGCATTTTTAAACTATTACTATCTCAAAAGGTTATTAGTTAAAAAAAAAGACAAATGCAGCAAAAAAAAAAACAAAAAAAAACACACATTCACTTTGGTGGATTAATCTGTAGTTCCTTAAGGCAGAGGAACTGCAGGGTTAGGGGTAGCTGCTTTGCCTTAAGGGGAGGCATGGAAGTCACTATTGTTTTGTGCAGCATTGCTTGCACAACTGAAACTACATATTAGAATTGTCAGTAGTAAACACACTTTTTGTGTAACATAGGTATTGTGTATACATTTCCTTTTAACAGTCAAGAATGTGGTCTAAATAATTTGGGACCGTGGCCTTATTTTATGCCTTAATAAAGGCCCTGGTCAGTCAGCATGGTTCCAACCCAGGATAGTGGTCTAAACCATGCCACATCAATGTCAAATTATTCGGTTCGTCAATGGGCCAAAACCTTATCGTGGTTAAAACCCTGATCAATTTGCAGGGCCACCAAAACCAGACCAAAGCATTCTGGCCTACAAATCATAAGTGTAATACTATATTAGATGCTCTTTGTTAGATGCTCTTTGTGCATTGAAGTTTTTCTGAACAGAGCTACTGTCTGCATCTTATTATAGCCTGATGCCAGAGACCTAAGCTGTGCATGAACTAAAATCACTTAAGTGATGCGTTAAATCTTCAGCTTATCCATCATCAAATATGTTCCAGCACTATGGACAGAGCCATCTTCATAAAGCAAAGTAACATCTTTATTTTTAATATAAGTTGTTATGTCCCAAGAAAAAAAGAAAAATCTTGATTGACATGTTATGAGGGTACGGGGCCTGAGACACAGCATCATTGCATAGAACTGCAGCCACATATAATGTAAGGGAAAAAAACAAAAAAAAAATCTGTAGTTCCTTAAGGCAGAGGAACTGCAGGGTTAGGGGTAGCTCCTTTGCCTTAAGGGGAGGCATGGAAGTCACTATTGTTTTGTGCAGCATTGCTTGCACAACTGAAACTACATATTAGAATTGTCAGTAGTAAACACACTTTTTGTGTAACATAGGTATTGTGTATACATTTCCTTTTAACAGTCAAGAATGTGGTCTAAATAATTTGGGACCGTGGCCTTATTTTATGCTTCAGCTTATCCATCATCAAATATGTTCCAGCACTGTGGACAGAGCCATCTTCATAAAGCAAAGTAACATCTTTATTTTTAATATAAGTTGTTATGTCCCAAGAAAAAAAGAAAAATCTTGATTGACATGTTATGAGGGTACGGGGCCTGAGACACAGCATCATTGCATAGAACTGCAGCCACATATAATGTAAGGGTAAATTAAATAAAACGTCTGTGTTGAAAGTCGCACAAAAGCATTAGCTCACTGGTCATCAGTTGTAATGGCCATGATGTGGTGAGGCTTAGGGTTTTTCCAAAATCAACTTTTTACATCAATGTCTTGTCTGATGTGTTAGATAATTGATTTGTTTTATACCAGAAGAATAAATAAGAGGTAGTAGCACAAGTGATTACTTGCACTTTATCTTTATAGTTAAGTAGAGAATAATTACAAAAACATGTATTTGATAAACAGGTTGCAACAGCTCAAAATCTTGGACTTGACTGCTGCCTTTGATACAGAAGATCATACATTTTTTTGCTACGCATTAAGTTGTGTGTGGCATTAGGGGTACAGCCCTTAATTGGTTTTAAGAGCTGTCCATCCAGCTGGAGTGCCTCAGGGCTCTATCCTGGGTCCAATCCTTTTCTCACTGTACTTGCTATTCTTGGGTTTATTTGTAAGAAATGCATCTTCCATCTTTTTTTGCAGATGATTTACAGATATATATTATTTTACTGTCAAACTGCTCAGCTTCCATTCAGTTTCTGCTGCATGTCTCTGGGATGTACAGACATGGATGGAGTTAACCTTAACAAAAAGAAAGCTGAAATTATTTTATTTGGACAAGCTAACCTTTTAGATGATTGATGATCACAGTGCTTTTGGCCATTGGATTATAGACAGTACTTTTAAACTAGAGAAACAGATAAGCTCGGTAGTAAAAACAAGTTTCTTCTAATTAAACCTTCTTAACAAGGTAAAAACCTGCCTCCTTTTGAAAGATTTTGAGAAGGCAATTCACGCCTTCATTACGTCTCAATTGGACTACATCGCTCTATATATAGGTCTTGATCAGTTGGCTCGCTGACGCTTACTGGTTGCCAAAAATGCTGCTGTTTGCCTCCTGAAAGGGACAAAAGCAGAGAGCATGTCACTCCTGTTCTGGCCTCTTTACACTGGCGTCCTGTTTATTTTAGATCTTATGACTTGTTTTTATCTGTCTTGGCACCTGCATATCTGACAAAGCTCTTGAAGATGCACACTCCAGGCAGAACTCTGAGGTCAGCTGACCAGCTGCTCTTGCATATGCCTAGATCATGGCTTAAAAATAAAAGGGCGGGAAGAGCCTTTTCTGTAGAACAGTTTTTGTTTACATGTAAGAGCTGCCCAGACCCTTGAGCAATTAAAAAAACTTCTCAAAACCAGTCTCTTCTCAGTGGCTTGTAGCACTAGGTTGGCAAGACACCTGATTGTTCAGTCATGGATAATTCTAATTTAATTGTTCTATTGTCTAATCTTCTTTACTTAGTAATTTTACTTGTTCTCATGTACTGCCCTCAATTTCTTAATTGATTTCTTCCTCTCTCTCATATATACCTGGTCCTCATCTCTCTATCACTGTCTCTATACTGTTACTACATCTTTCTTTTTGTCCCCCACCACATTCTGTCCACTGTTTTCCTTCACCCCAACCGGCCAGATGGCTGTACATCTTTAAGTCTGGTTCTCCCTGATATTTTTCCTTGTTAAAAGGGAGTTTTTCTCTCCATTGACACCTGGTGCTTGCACCATTTTCCTTTGCCTTGCCAGACAAAATGCCTTGAAATATTTGATTAGGTTTGATTTGACTGTTAATGACTTTGTAACATTTCTTAAATAAATTTTATTATTATTATTATTAGTAGTAGTAGTTAGTATTAGTTAGTTAGTTAGTATTACTAACGCAGTGAGCCATTTTCCTCTTTGCCCAGACTGAACCCAGTGCCCTGTGCCAGAACTGTAATGTAAGCCAAGTCACTGAGCAATGATTTTTCATCATATTCTGTTAGCACAGTCAGAGTCAGTGAGAGCATAATGACCTAACGTTATTTTGTGTCTTGCATATTCAAGCAAAAACTTCATGTAATCTTTCAGAGGATGAAGAGACTTCAGCAGGCTGCACAGTGTGCATCTTGGAGCACAGAATGTATAGTTGGTATAATGCTGATTGAAAGATGGAGTTAAATGTCAAGAACGTACTGACAGAGGAGATGAACTGAGTAAAGATGATGAGATGTAGAATCAGGAAAGAAAATGAAAATACAGGATAGCGGGAGGAGAGAGTTAGCTCCAGATAAAAGGAAGACATGACATACTTGAATACAAGAATCACTCATCAAATTATAGAGCTGAGGCTTGGGTGGAGCTCTGCCTGCTAAATGTAGGCTACTTGGCTTTCCATGAGGCTGAACCCTTATGTTTGCATCCAGGGGCAGCCTGAGCCTAATTGGCAGTTGGTCAGCATCGGAGACTATAAGCTCAGATTGGCATTACTCGCACTGTTAAATCGCCAGGCCTCTGTCATTTGACATATTCCGTTCAAAGAGGAAAAGAGGACTAGGTTGAATGAAAGGGAAATCAGTAAATATATAATAGATTCATCATTATGTTCAGGGATTCAGCAAGTAATCAATGAATCAGTTGTTAATCAGATACTAAATTTATCCCTGTTGACAAATGAAAAGTCAAGTTCTGTGATTTAACATTAATAATGTTCTGGATTCTTTGCTTCTCTGTAAAAGCAAATTGAATATATTCGGTTTTTGCACAAAACAAAGCATTTGAGAACAACATTTTACAAAAAATTCTGTATGTTATGGACACAAAAAGCCAGTTTGATTAATTGATAATGGAAAATATCATTTGTTGCAGCAGATATGTTCAAGAATAAAATATAGATCCCTCACACAATTATTTTGCCTTTGTAGATAAAATGTATGTTTTGTTTAGTTCACCATCAGTGACGCTTACAGTAAAATGTTTTAATGCTTTGTCAGTCATCGTTGTACTGTAAAGCTCAGGGATTTGGGGAAAACATCTAATTGTGATTGCACCAGTATTGTAGTAAGTATAGTAGGAATTTGCTTAGAATATTTACTGTGTAAATGTTTCAAAACAAGATGGAGCAGCACATGAGAAACCATCACAATATGAACTACTGATGCCAAAATATAACTTGCTTCTTGCTGCGACTTTGACAAGTTGTGGTTTTGTGCAAAAGACAGACACAAATGTAAGCAAAAAATACCGTAAAGCTTTGTGTCATTCATTCATTCCTCTACAGTGCAATAATTCAAGGTGCATTTCAAGTAAGAATGTAACTGAAAACACAACACAGTCAGAATACAAAATTACCTTTTTTTCCTAGATGTTATAATTGTAATAAATATTCTAGATTATATAATCAGTAAGTGCAAATGATCACATGACAAGTAAGCAAGAAGCATAAACAAAAACAATCTATTCCAGGTCACTGTACCACGTGAGTGAGGCCGTTTATGTAAAAATCCTACCGTATGCTCCCAATAAGGACCAGATGTCGAGATTGTTGTTATGGCTTGTGTGTCTCTGAGTATTTATTGAAAAGTTCACTGGAGAAGACAGTCAAGAAGGTAGCACAGCAATTACCTGTTTTATGGTCAGACCATGTTTATCAAGACTCTAATCAGAGACTCTTGACCTTTTTGAGGGAGTTGTAATACACTTTATGGATATGTAACCCCCCCCCCCTCCTTCTCACCAAAATTATTGATTCTTATAAATGTCATGCACATATAGTTCACTTTCAAGATACACAGACAAGAACCACGAATTACCATATATTGGTTATTGCTGAGGCAAATTAGAATAACCCAGCTGCTTTGAAGTTGAGTGAAGATGTATAATTCTTGAGATTAAGATATTGCCTGGTAGATTATCAGGCCTTCCAATAGGTTGGTAATGTGTAGCCTGTCTGTGAGACATCTTTATTACCTCACACATGCACATAAGCACACATGAAGCACACACATGAAGCACACACATGAAGCACACACATGCACAGAGCAGAGGTATAAATCTCTACATCCCACCCACGTTGCCCGGGGCCATGGAAGCAAAGGAAGAGGGGGATGATGGAGTGATGTGTGGTGAATGAGCGAGGGATGGAGACACAAGAGGATTGCATGTCATAAAAATAGGCTGTGGGCTGGTCTGTGTGTCTCCTGCAAATCCCTCATCTGATAAGAAAGAAACTTCTATCAGTCAGTTGCAGACACCCACTCCATCATTCCTTTCATCACCTCCTCCACTCCTCTCCCACACAGCCCTCCATCATTACCTCATGTCTTGCCTCTGCTCAGTGCTCTCACATATTCAAATAATGAGCTCGTTTGCTAATAAAAAGACAGCGTAACATGGAGGTCTCCTGTTTGTAATAGGCCACCGCAATGCATGCCTCCTTTCTCTTTTACATTTCATAAATGAGGAATCAGAACAAAGGTAATCCAATTTGACTGGCAGTCTGAGGCACAAAGACACATTACAGCGAAACCTCCCTCCCACAAACACAAGCATAAATCTATCCTTTGACATAAATTTCAAAATGATGTTTGCCAAGTTTGCCGTAACCCAAACAAACAAAGCACTTTCTCTTTATGTAACTCAAGAGGAAAGAGCAGCAGTGACAACAGTCGGGGGCCATTCACATGCAGCATCATTTGTGCGCACAAATATGTTGTTTTTAAAAGTATTTCAAATTTATATTTGAATGGATATTTAAAATTCTTGGTGCTTTTGCATTGCACCAAGATTGAAATATTTAAACTGCTTTGGATGTAGCGAATAGTTTGCTACTTGGGCTAAAGAATTAAGTCAAGTTGGACTTTACACACTCTGAGATAAACCCTGAACCTTCATCATCCAGATGAAGCTCCTGAATCATTGGGTGAAGGAGAGGAAGCTTCCAGACTTAGGTTTCTTTCTTTTTTTTCTCCACACATGTATTGAACAGCAAAGCAGCCCCACAAGCGCCTTGGTTAAAATCAACTCTTCTACACATTTTTCAAATTTTTAACACTGTGAGACCATCTTAAAAAGAGACTGATCCAAAAGTGCATACTGTACCTCTGCCAACACAGCTTGTCTTGAATTGTTACAACTAAAGAAACATAATACTTGTATTCACCCTCTAACCTGGATCTTTCATCAGTTCAAGTTCCACCTCTCCACCAAATGATTTCCTGAGAAATATTGCAGACAAACAAACAGCAGTGAAAACACAAACTGCCATTGGTGTAGGTAATGATTTGCAGGATTCCTTGCCCACTCTATTCTCTACTTTTGCCCCTGCAGTAGATGCTTCAATCCTCCCTGACACACATGCACACACACGCATGCACACACATACACATCTGCAGATTAAGCCATGGAAACATCTGGATCTGGGATTTGAAGTCACAAGCCTCCCACAATGCCTTGTGGTTCTCCCTTTTCCCCCCAAGAATAGCACTTTGATAAAGCAGCCACTGACTTATGAGGGCATGCCCCCCTGTGAGTTCTGAGACTCACTGTTTTTGAAGAATTTCCCCTGGAGAGGCTGGTGCAGTGTCAGTAAGTCAAGTGTCAGGATCTTTTCATTCATGAAATCGATTGGGAGGTCAGTTTTTCTTCATGGATCGCCAAAAACAGATTTCTCCGTTGTGCATGAGTTTCATATTTTTTTTTCTTTAGTTAAAGGCTCATGTGCAATTGAATGTTGGACAAAGTTGGTAGATTAGCTGTTACTTTCTTGGTCATATTTTCTCCCACACTGTTTCACAACTGCATAAGATCCCAGAAGTACTGTATGTACTCCACTGTGTTGCACTGGCATGCTGTACTTTTGTGAGCAGATACTTAGGGGTCTGACTTCAGCTTGTCTGAAAGTTTGAATAAAAGTGGAACATGAACTCAGCTTTGGTGAAAATCAAAGCACGGCCTGTAGTGTGTATTTGCGTACACATGTGAGCTTATGTGCTGCCGACAGTGCTTGTCTTCTGTCAACAGCTGCAAACAGTTTGTCTGAATAGGCCTCGTGCAGTCTCTCTTTCTCTTAAACACACACATACGCAAACACACACACACCCACACACACACACACTGTTTTCTATGACTTCAGAGGACATTGCATTGACTACTCTAACCTTAACCATAATTACTACTGGCCTAATCCTAACCTTAACCTAATCCTAACCTCAGCCTAACTTTCAAAAATGTCTTCAGCTTAAAATGTAGTAATTTATGTAATGGGGACTTGATTTTTGTCAACATAAAGAAGGCAAGTCCCCAAAATGTGACAACTTAATATAATGTTAAACAGATTTGGCTCACCACAACATGAAGAATACCAGGTACACACACACATACATGTTTTCGCTTCATTCATAGTGAGGACCCTCATAGACAAAATACATTACCTAGCCCCTCGCCCTAACCTTAACCGTCACAACTAGATGCCTAACCTCGACCCTAACCCTAAAACCAGGTCTTAACCCTGCAAAAAAAAAACCTTTAATGATGTAAGTACCAGCCAAAATGTCCTCATTGCATAGGGTTAATACCATTTTTGGTCCTCACACAGCCACAAATACACTCACATACACACAGTTTGGTTTCCATGACTTAGGAGGACATTACACTTACTTGTATTGTCTGTGAAGATTCTCAGTCATCCAGGTCATGGTATCCAAAAGTGTAGCAACAAAAAAGCAACTGGACTTAGTTGAATTTCTTGAAGATGTTTCGTCTCTCCACCAGTCAAACAGAACTGAAGAAGCCTCTTGGATGAGAGGCGAAACGTCTTCAAGAAATGTAACTATGTCCAGTTGCCTTTTTGTTGCTACACTTTTGGATACTTGTATTCATTTTCTGGACACTTACTCTACCTTTAACCTTAACTACTACTGGCCTAACCCTGACCCTAACCCTAACCTTAACCTTAACCTGACCCTAACCGCATCCCAACCATACAACAGGTCTTCACCTTAAAATGTAATAATTTACAGTGTGGGGACTTGCTTTTTGTCCATATAAGGAAGACAAGTGTGACTGTGTAAATTAGATTTGGGTCCCCACAACATGAGTAACCTGGGACACACACATACAAGCCCAGAAACACACACACTAAAATTTCCTGTTGCTTTGAAGACAGCAGCAGGCTCTGATCACGGTCGCGTGAACAGTGTCAGCCCAGTGCTCCTCTGGCTTAGGAAGGCTAAACTAATACTTGGCCTCTCTGGCTTCATATGAAATGGGTCGAGGATAAAGCTTAACATCCCAACCTACTGGCTCGCAGAAGAACCTACTGTTGAATGAATTGGTGCCTTTTTCAGAGAGAACAAAGGCTGCCACTTTGGTGTTAATCGTAGCTGCGGTACACATTGTTTTTTTGTTGAAGCATTCACTTTAGGAGGTCAGGCAAATGCTTATTCCCAATCCAATTAATCCTTTCCCCATAATATATAGCATTTCTGTACTACAATATCTAAAATTAATGAGACTAGTATTATATATTTGTCAAAACTTTTCCAACACTTAAAATAGAACTTAGAAAACTTTCTATTTAGGGTAACTGTTTCTTGTCTCTGCTAAAACATCTGCAGCAAACTCGCTATCAAATATCAGTGTGAGGAAGGAAATAGTTAGACTCTGTGTTCTCTTTTGTTTGTCTCTTTTGTTTCTCATTGCCATTTGCTGCATGTTTTGCCAAAGCTCTCCCAGAGAGTTTAAGGATTCAGCTGCAGAACAACAATTCCCATAATCCCACATGTTGTGTCTTTAACATCCTCTTAAATTATCCCCCCTTTTTGGGGACCTTCTGATGTTTTCCAATGAGCAACTTGGAATTCTGAAGTTCAGCCTAAGTTGGCAGATCTGTTGTCAGGTTTTTATTAACTAAGATATACGTGAAGTTCAGATGAGGACATTTTGGAGAATTCTTCAAAGTTAGTGATTCTTTTCAGCTTCCCTATCTGTCTCTTGATCACAAAAACAAGTGAAATCCAGTGGTTTTTATCTTTCACCATATTCAGTAGAAGATTACTTCTTCTCATTCACTGACTCCCTCCTGTCCATATGACCATTTAGCCACCTAATCCCTTCCTGGCAGCATGTGCTGACCATCGATTTCTGCAAAGACGGTTTAACAACGAACACTCACTAAAGTTATTATGCATTTGCTGTTACATACTGCTGAAAAACAATCTGATGCAAAAAACACATGTAAGGCCTCTGAGCTTCTGCTCGAGGATAATCACTTTTCACTGACTAGACCACTTTATCCACATTATACTGTATAAAGTGTGTTAGTGTGTGTGAACAGGTGTTTACTGTAATCCTCGCTTGGCAGCAGCATATGCCAAGCTGTCCTTTTCAGAAAGACAGCCAGGAGAAGTCAGAGTGAAGAAGAACTAAACTGCCCCAGTCTCTTATCCCCTGCCTCTTCCCACCGTTATCTTGTGCCACTGTAGTATCCAACTGATGAGTTACCCAGAACGAGACTTTATTTTTTTTTTTGTCTGCTGTCAGTTTGCTGATGCATGTCAGTGCTAATACAGAATCCAGTGTAAACATAACACTCTGAAGTGACTTCACTGATTTATTCATGAGTAAACAATGCATTTCACCGGTGGCAACACCTGCGTAGAAATAAACAACCCGAAAAATATATATTTAACAGCATAAAAATCATCGCATGAATGTATCAACAGTCATTCAATCGCAATAAGATGTGAGGATTTAGAATTATTCCATCACAGTATTCCGCTAGAATAATGGTCACAAGAATATGAATTGGACTGGAAAATATGAAAAGAATAAAGCAAAATCTACTAAATGTACCTCTGAATCACTGGGGGAAAGGGATCTATTGGCTCAGCTCTCCCTTATTTAGCCCAATTTACCTGTTAATAGAAAGATCAATTAATATAACATTTAAAATACCAATAGTACTTACTTCATGAATCCAGTATGCTTCTGAATGAAATGGCAGCACTTTCAAACTTCCTATAAATCTGAGGGAGGCTGCTGAGCCATGGCTCTTCTCTGTCTCATGAATTCTAATGGTAGCTTAGTTTTTAGCGACTCTTTGTTTGAGATTTTGTTTTGTCTGACTCCCGTACATCTGGCCACATGGTCGTTTCAAGACATAAACGACGCGTGTTGAGAAAGACTTAATTAAATCCTTTGTATTATATTTTTTCTGAGTGAGGGCGACGGAATGTTTTAGTATCAACTGCATTAGAACAGTATTGTTTTACGCATGACTAAATAAAACTAAAAGTGTGCAACCAACCTGCTTCTGCACAATTTTTTTGGCTCTCTGTTTTTATTTAATGGATTTTGCACACAGCACTTTCTAGATTAGGTTTAAAAAAAAACTGAAAAGAAATGATGAATTCATTTTTAATTTGTATTTAATCGTTATTTATTCATTTTTGATCAAGATTGTGCAAAACATGAGCAAATACAGAAGCGACACGAACAGAAATCATCGCATTTATATTATATTATATTTATCGCAATAGTTTTCAGATTAATACAATTTAAATGTTGTGTCTGAATGAAAGATGAAGGAGGATATTGATATCGTTATATACAGATATTGTTATTGAGTTACTGCTCCACGCGACAAGGAATTCATAAAAAAAAAAAAACTTGCATGAATCCTGTTGAAAGTTGAATGTTTATGTGTGGATGGCCATAATGAATCTGTTGCTATTAATGAATAAATCCTGAATCAGTTGTGATATAGAAAGTGACAGCACAGATTTTAGCGCTGTCTCCTCCTGCAATGTGATAAGCTTCAGATAACAATCACCTGAAACACTTCCCTGCTGTTTCACAAGTCTGTCTGAACGTGTCCTTGAAGATAAGGCTTTGGTGATACAGATATCTGCTCTGCCTGGTATCTTTAAATGACTCGTTGGCTTTATCAAATCTAATCAGCACATTAAAATGGTGCTTAATCTTAGGGAGAGACCGTCCAGAAACCTCTGTCAGGGAGCTGCTTCATAATTGTTCACTCATTTCCTGTCTTAAACATCCTTTCTCTGACGGTTTATTCCTCTGTCCCTCTGTAGATTGCTCCCTTCCAAAATGTGAATCCAAACTGGACGGCCCAGGTCAAACCACAGGTAAGAGAACATAATGCACGTGATCTGTTTTTTGATGAATTTCCCTTTCATTTAAGTAATTTCAGTAATTCCCTAAACGTTTGTGCGCTTAGGGAAGCTTCAGTGTCCATGAACTGTCTTTGTCAAAGCTGTGCAGCAGAACAGTGGATGCACTTATGTAACACAAGTGGATATGATATTCTGGATGTAATGAATAGGGAGGGGTAGTTGAAAAATGTACCTAATCAATCATCAGGGCTATTAACAATACATTTCTCATTAATATATTTAATTGATAATTAAAATAAATCAAATGGACAAAGGATGCTGATATATGTACATATTCAAATAATCCACTGGCAAACTGTGTTTTATGAATTTGCGCATTTATTTGATTTGACCTGATGACAGACAACACCAAAAACCAGACTTCTTTACGAAATGTTTGTTCTGAGACGAAACTGATCAACAACAACCCTTTTTAATAATGTAAAGCCCTATATATTATATTATAATATATAATATTGCTCCTGTCATAAACAGTAATTATTGGGCCAGTGTGATGTTTTTCTGGATAAATATCACAATGTCAGTCGGGTAAACATTGCCCAACCTTAATCTTATGTCCCATCAAGACTCTGCTGCATTGAATCCCATTTGACTCAAACCTCACTATGGCAGAGGAGCAACCATGACCTTGTGGATTCATGCCTCTGATAGCCCAAGTGCATACTGTACATACTGAAAATACACTAAATCATTCTCCAAACTCAGCGGTTAAGTGGCTCGTATTCGGTTATGCACATAGATTATTCTAAACGGATGCAGGCCTGGACCTGTGGCAATAGATTATAATTTAATCTCCCTTGGACGAAAATGTATCATAAGAGTCTGGTACTTCAGCAGCTCCTACAGATACCGAAGTCTAAACATAAGCTTAGAGGGGACAGAGCTTTTTCTGTTGCTGCGCCTAGATTGTGGAATGATCTTCCTTTACATATTAGACAGGCCCCTTCTCTGTCTATTTTTAAAAAGCATCTTAAGACCCATTTTTACTCTTAGGCTTTCAACCCAGTATGAGGCATTGATTTTACCTGTTTTTATTGGTTTTATGTTTGTTTTTGTGTATATACATAGGTGTGTGTGAGTGAGAGAGAGTATGTGTGAGTATATATATATTATGCATATGTATGCAGTGTGTATGTAGGTATGTATGTTTCTTATGCATGTTTGTGCATATGTATGTGTATATAGCCCATTTCATCTGCTGCACGGATGTACTGTATATGTGTGTACATATGTACAATCAACAGTGTTTTACGCTTTGTCTATCTTTTAGTATGTTTCAGTAGTTTATCTTATTCTTCTCTAATGTACAGCACTTTGCCTCAGCTGTTGTTGTTTTTAAAGTGCTTTATAAATAAAGTTGGATTGGATTGGATTGGATTGGATACTTTTCCATAGAGTCTCATTTTAATAGAGAGTAAATAGGTCTAATCTGTGGCAGACATGTTCATGTGAGTCATCAAGTCAAGAGAATATATGGAAACAAAAATGGTACATGGGTGAGACCCATGTAACCTCGCCAGAGACACCACAATACTTAAGTCATGATTTGATCTTATCACAATATATACACGATATACTCTCACAACAGCTTTGTGGACGGAAACGTCAATTGATTATGTATTCTAATTCACTAAACGTTTAATGTTAATTTGTTAAAAAATTATATGCTAAAAAAAGTATAAAAATATGAAAATATATAATATTGAAATGCAAAATATCAAAATATTTCACTGTATCAGTTCCCCTCCCAACCCCTAGAAGACTGTTCTGTTTAGCTCTGTGTGCCCAGTGTGTTTGACACAGTTTTGACCTCATGTTTTGCATTTGGGTCATCCAAAGATGAACATTTTACAAGACCAGTTTCCGCCAAGTTACTGCCAAGCCAGTTGCTCCCATTTGCCACAATCTGAGTTGGCATTAATGGGAAATAACTGAGATGTGCCAGCCAAACCTTATGTACCGGCTTCTTTGCCCATAAACCCGAGATCCTCATCCCGAGGCTGATTCACACGACACCAGGGCTTCAGTGGTGTCTTTCTCTCTTTTCACTGGAATCAGGCAAAAATCCACAAGCTGCTGGCAGTATATCAGAAGTAATCAAGTTGTCCTGACCATTTATGGCTGATTGTCCATTGTTCATTTTCAGATAACTCTGAGCAAAAATTAACCTGCTGTTGAATTATGTGCCAATTTAGCGTTTTGTTGTTCCGTAACAAGAAATTGCAGGTGTGCTAAGTCCTGTTGATTTGTATTTGTCACATACACAGATATACAATATGTATGACCCATGCAGTGAAATGTGGTGGGAGCTCTGTTTCTGTGCGAACATAAAAATAAATAGATAGATAAGGTTGATAAAATTATTAATAAAATAAAAGACAGAACAAGAGATTTGAGAGATGCAGTGTTTTCATATGAGGTTTGGCATATATCATTTCGGTTCAAAAAGACAATTATTTTTTTGCTGTCTGAGTTACAGATGTGTCTAACAATTTGTGTGTGCGTTTTCTGGCATAAGCACTGATCCCGTCAGGACCAGTAGTCCTCATGGAGGCCAAAATCTGGGCCTAATGAGGCAGAACCTCATTTCTGAAAGCTGGCTTATGGCTAAGATTTTAATTGTGGTTAGGGAGAGTTTAGAGTTGGGCATTAACTTGTCATGGTTACGTTTAGGTTATAACATTCTCTTAAGGCTGTCCAGATGAATGGAGTTCAATGCAGTGTTCTAAGAAGAATAGTTAATATAAACCTGCGTGTGTGTGAGTGTGTGTGTCTGGGCTTGTCAATGAGTGCCTACTTTCAACAAGTCTGACCAAACGTTTAAATATACACACATGCTTTATGACTATTTTTATCTCTCAGTGGGAAAAGTATTTATTATTTTGTAATTTTGGTGGTTTTTCTTTCCTTTCTTTTCCTCTCTCTCTCTCTCTCTCTCTCTCTCCCTCTCTCTCTCTCTCTCTCTCTCTATATATATATATATATATAAGGACTAAACTAAGCTTGTTTAGTCAGCATGTTTTAGCGTTACACTTGTGCCAAGAGTGTCAGTCACGTAGGCTAACAATAATAACTGACATGGCATCCTGAAAAGATTTGTCAACCAACCTAATCAGATCATTTACTTTAACCATACACCAACATAAAGCAACACTATAGTTTATACGGTATATGGTTACTTAGCCTCATAAAGACTGAGCGATGTATTTAAACCAGTAATTAAACTGTTATTGTGCAAATAGTAACCAGTCTACATCACACTGATGGATGGATATGGCCTAGAATCAGAAACGTAACTTGTTACAGTCATTGCATCCGAACTAATGAAGTAAGTTTATGTTCGGGAAGAGCACAAACAGAACTCGTGCACAGCACTGGACGCTTGTAGTCTTTACTTCAGTGCTGTCTGTGTGCCAACTTTACCTTTGCTGTCAGCACTCGTCATCTGTTCTGCTCATGTCACATACAGAATAGTGCCAGACACTATTTTCCACTTATTTTGTTTGGTTTTTACGATTATATTTGGTGAAGTATGTACAGTATTCTGTAGATGACATTCCACCACAAAATACCGAGTTGTCCCTAAACTCTGTTGGCTTTTCATGTGGATTTACATACTAAACCTTTTTTTTTTTTTTTTTTTTTTTTTGAGTAAATATTTGGAATGTTCTCCTCTTACTTTCGAGTCCAATATAATCTGTAACATTAACCAAATGTCTGTCGAGTCTGTATAATTCTGATCACTTAGTATACTAATAATCAGCGTACATGGGATGGTGATGTACAAAACAATTTGCAGTCTTTCTTGCTGAAAAAAAAAAGATGAATATTTAAAAATGGATGAAGGGTGGGGTGAAAGGAAAGGGTGTATAATAAAGTTTTCTTTTTCTGTTTGATTCAGCTGCAAACCCAGTCTTTCATCTCTGCCAATACTATGCTCACTGTGTGGTTCCTATTGAGTTGGGCTTTGAATGCTTACCATGTGGGTAGACAGGCAGGCATGCTTTAACACACGCACACGCACACACACGCACGCACACACATGCACACACACACGCACACACTCCTAAGCAGTGGAGGAAGTGGTTTTCTCTGGAGGTCATTGGGTTTTTTTGATTCTCCCCTGCAGAGGCCAGGGCACAGAAGACTAAACTCTATATGGTGTGTGTTTGTGTGAATTTTGTTTACTTACTCTCTACTCAATCTTCTTCTTTCTTTCTTTTTTCCCCTCATGCTCGGATTCTTCTTCTCTCCATATTTGCCCATTATACTGTATCTCTCAAAAGATTAAAATACACAAATTACATAACATTTTTATTTTGCTTCAGTTGTGATTAACATTAAATTGGTGCACCAAAAACTCATGATGGCACCAAAATACTAGTGTAAACAATATAAAATAGAAATGATACAGTTTCATACATGTACATTTGCCTCTACATCACACAAGAAGTATGTTCAGTGTAAAAGCTTCATTCGGCCGAGCTTATGAACCACAACATTAGACAAGGTGGTTTTAACAGGCATGAACTTAGTTTGACAAGTACCAACCATAATTTGCAGAGCAGCATGTGCAAGCGCTGGCCATTTACCCTGTGTCTGCAAAAGAGAGAATGATCAGACTGTGACTATCGGCTGCTGTTGGTGGAGAATTTACTGTAACAGAGAGGAGACAGAGTGTCAGTATGGGACAGGTTTGATTCAGAGCTTTAAATTTTAAGTTTAACATCTTCGTGACATCTCACCCCACACACATGCATACACACACACGCATGCATGCACAGGAATAAATGAAAGGAAAGCCAGTTAGACTCCCTGTAATGTCTTACAAAGAGACTGTTGGACTCTTGAGTGCGTCCTGACCTCTGTGTCTGGGTGTGTGTGTGTGTGGATGCTGGTTTTAATCAGATCATCCTGTAGATCACTGGTTGTGTTGGTTTTAGGTTATTCTGTCACAGGATATCAGTGTAATGATATTTGGTCTTTGAAGCAGCATATCCTGTGGCTGCAGATAACAAATAATCAACTCCAGAAGCGATAAAGAAAATGTTCAACCCCACCCACTATAGTTTTATTTATTTAATTAAATAAACCACACACATTGTGTTATGAATATAGATACCAGCATTTGCACACAGATTTCAAATGATTTGAAAGTAACGTGAGACAGTCAGTTTAAATTTTGATGTCTGTGTTTGTGGCACAACAGAAAACAGGTATACAGGTTCCAAATGCAAATACAGCTCAATTTTTCATATTTAAATTAACTGAACCTTGACTTAGAAAAATACATTTAAAATCCAATCGCAGTTTCAGATACTGCAATTACTTCATTTTCCCCCAAATTGTTTAGATCAACACCAACTGATTCTGAGCTGCTCCATCTGTTGTGAACCGTCAAGATCAGTCTCACTGTAGCTTTCATCAAAATATAGCCACTCTGCAAGACCTCATGTGGATGATTATAATAACAGCTATGGGGATGCTCGGCGTCGACAGCTTCTGAGCACAAAAAGGCAGGTGAGCATTGTGATGCCTTTCATCCTTTGCATCTTCTCTTTTCTTGTTCTTCCACTCCTCCTCCTCATCATCATGTCTGTCTCCCTCTCTGCACCTCTCCTCTTCCCCTTCCCCCTCCAAACCTTGTATCATCACCATCATCTCTCTCTCTCTCTCTTTCTGAGTCTGTATTACGATCCTGGTCTTTTCCTGGAGAGCACTGATGCATGGGAAAGCTCGGTTCCGCTTCAACACCCATCCAATCACCATCAACCTCTCCCCCCTACATGAGCCAATTGCTTATGAGAGATACCCAGTGGGGGAGGGGCCAAGCATGAAGGGTTGGGCTCAGAGGTGGTGATGTGTGTGTGCTGGCCGCTCCTTGATTCGTGGGATATAAAGGATACTTGGCTGCTCCTGCAGGAACAGAGAATATCACCATAACGTCCCTCCCATCCTCTGCTTCATATGCATTTGCCGTTTTTGATGGCATTATTATGCAAAATAATGCTTTTTATTCATTACTTTACAAAATTCATTCATTACAAATTCATTCATTACAAAAATCGGGCATGATGTAAGACTATGGGACAGGATTGTCATACCTGAGCAAATGCATACATTATTTTGATAATTTCCTGTTAGAGATATTTAATTCATAGCAGCTGTGTGGTAGTTTGGCTGTTGCAATGACGTCACAGGATGGAAATTATGCAGAGTACAATTAATGCTGATTGTAGTTAAGGTTTTGCTTCTTAAAACCTTCAAGTATTTGTTTTGGTTGGGGGGGGGGGGGGGGTTATACCATCTCTCATCCTCTTATTGATCATCATGTCAAGCTGCTTGTTGGTCAGTTGACTGGTTTTAGTTCAGACGGAGCAAAGATAAGCTGAAGTCATGTCCATCTAGATCCATCTAGTCAGCTGAACCTTGTGAGAATGGCATGATTTTGCAGTGACACATTGGAAAAAAAATAGGGATTTATTGATACCAATACTGTAATTGGTATTAATCATACAATACTCTATTTTGATCCTATATAGTACTATTGACAATTTTCTGTAATTAGTGAAGAGCTGTGAGGGAAAGGCCAGAGTCTGTAAAAGCAGTGGACTCCACTGTAAATGTGACATAAACTGCTTCCCCGGTCACTTTCCTTCGTTTAGCGACGGAGGATGGGTTTGACTGACTTCTGTGGTCACTGCTTGACTGGAATTGTCTTTGGGATTATTAACCACATTCTTGAACGTGAGGCCATCAGTGTCTTGAGGTTATGTGTACAGATTTTACCATAACAAGTGTTACCTTTGGCTGCCAGAGTCAGAGCCAGGAGGCTGCACAGAGGATGCTGCAGGTCTGTGAGCAGCAGCAGAAAAATGAAACACGCTGCACTGGCTCATGTTTTTTTGACGGTTGTATTTTGAAAGGGCTTCATGGTGTAGCTAATGTTACCCTATTTACTGGTAACTTGCACATGAAGGTCGGTGCATTTCTCTGCCCTGGTGAAGGGAGTAAACAATGCATTGCACATTCACAGATAATCACGTTATCTAACATAGATATCTATAGTGTCACCATTTGTACCATTTGAGTCTTAATGATACTACAGCACTGACCAGTACCAAGTTAGTAACAGTTCTTGATACCCTTCACTATTTGTTGGAGAGGGACTTTGCTCACCGGCAACAAATCTTGTCTTGACCGTTCAAAGGAATGAATCATGCAACATGATGTGTACAGTCCACTAGCAGCATTTGGTTGCCTCCTAACTCTGCTTCATACTTGGATCCACTTTTCCAACAGCATCACAACTCTAATGAACCAATGAGTGCAAATGAGTCACGTGCTCGCACTTCTTCTCCTGTAAAGAAGGTTTGTGTTCACAGTAGGGATGAGGGAGAAACCACCAGAGGGGCTGAACAGATGACCCATCGTCAGTTTCAGTGCCACCACACTGCCAGCAACAGATATATGTTTCAACATGCTTCAGTTTTATCATGGAGATAATTTGCTGTGCTTTTGAGCTGAAATCTCACCCAGAGTCACAGATCACAGAGGGAGGACATGAACCTTTGATGAATGAGCTGCAGTCTGGAACAGTACTGAAGAGAATTTATGTTTGTTAACTCACTTTCATAGCCCTGTTAGGCGGTGAGACTGCAGATTGTAACACACCGATGACTCCTCCACTCACTCATCCTTTTCTTAAGCTTGTCAGGAAACTACTGTGGCCTTTGCATAACAGGAAGCATGTCATTCTTCATTTTGTGTAAACGTTTGCCTCAAAGCACAAAATGCACAGTTTTGCTGGTTTGGCAGGGCAGCCTTGGCATCCTCTGTAAAGGAAGGCCGTTGCCTAAGGATATGAACCAAACTATTCAGCATTTTTGAGATATTTGTACACACACAAACATACTTAGGGGGAATATGATTTAGTAAGATTTAGGCGGTTTTTTAAACTGGATCTTTAAAACAGTATTTTCAGCAGAGGCCTTGGAGGATATATGCTACACTTACAGGACGATTGTAAATATTAAAGCAGTAGCACACTCATTACTGTCAATTATACAACAAAATCTTTCCAATAAAAGCTCACATTTGCCACAAAATTGTATTGGTCATGTTAGAATAACTAAGGCTGAACAGCAAAAGTTCACTTTGAATCTGTTGAATTTGCTCCAGAATTTCTGCCTGGTATCTCACTTTACATCTTGAACTGTCTGGTTCTGTCTCTTTGAGCGGGTCAGTGAATGATAAAATGTTTTCCAAAAACATTCACAGTTTGGCATTGTTTTTGTCCGAGTGATATAACTTTAAGGGAATTCGATCACACGGGGTTGTGTATGGTGTTTGATTATAAGCAGACTGAATTCTCTTCTGGCTGTTCTTCACTGTTGAACTGGTTTAAGTTCAAAGTCAGAGAGTTTAAGATTCATCTCTTCTTCTTGTGTCTTGCTTGTGGTTTGTTACAACGTGTGTATATCAGGGCACTGGAGAGAATTAGTGGAAATATTCAAATGAAGTGTTGTCCTTGGTTAAATGTTAAGCCATTCACCGTGACTTACACCTCATGTGTGTTTCTATTAAATAAAGAGAAAATGTGCATGATGCCATATACAGATAGTTACAGTATGTCTGACTGGCCTTTTGTTACCCTGCACTGCAAACAATTGACTTCCCTTGTTAGTCAATGAGTGGCTTTATCCCGTAGGGTAAGCAAGTCATACTTCCATTAAACATAAAATTAGATGCAGATGCTTTTGATGCAGCCCAGCTGCCCATGATCCCTGCATAACAATTTTTTTTACACTGTACAGTCAGTTATTGTTGCACTCCAACAACAGAACTGTATATCAGACCCAGAGGATGATGAAACAAGAGAATGATCATCAATATATCTACTTCCCATCGACATGCTGAACCTCTCCCTTGTGAGGACAGTGAGAGATGAGGCTTCTGGCCATGAAAAAGTTCACTGACCCATAAGCATTTAATATGTAAACAACCTGTCAATACAGATTTATCTGCAGCTGGATGATGGGAATATGAGGGTCAGGAATGTTGGGATGCTTCTTCCATTAAATTCCTATTACTTGACATTCATCTTTACTAATTGATGATTAAAGATGGTGTTTTTGGAATTTGCAGAGCAGATACACAGTGGCTTAGAATGATTATCAATCCTAATATTGTTTTCCCCTTAAAGCTCCCTCTTAATTCTTTGACATGGATGAAGAGTTGTCTGTATTCTTAACTACCAAGTCAGATGCAAGGATTTAAGTAAAAAACGTGATATTTGTGGGTTTTTGTTTTTTTTTTTGGTTTTTTTTTTTTGGTTTAGTGTTTTTGCTGGTCTTTTCACCCTGCAAAATGATCCTCTACAGATGATGTCATAGATGCTATGTTTTCTATGGACTGATCAAACAGTTCAACTAATCATGTAGTACATAGTGACCCCTACTGTGCAAGAAGAAGAGTGCAGGGAGTCAGTGAATTTGTTTTCACTTCTCCCTTCTTCCTTCTTGATATCTCTTCCATCTTTTGGGCTTTTTTTTTTTTTTTAATTGAAATTGAATAAACAGGTGAGCCACTTATGTGTGTTTCCCACAGAAACATGACACAGATTAAAACAGAAAACATAGCACAGCCCTTATGGTATCCCTTCTGCAGTAGTATGCAGGGTGGAGTCCAGATTCAGATGTGGTTCTGAGTTGTTTGCTCGGAAACAGAGGCCTCGGTCGTGAAAAGACCTACAATTAAATGGTTTGAAGGGAGCATCCTAAATTGGGACCAGACACAAACCAGACTGTTCTGGTGTTGTTTTCTCTCTCTCTCTTTTTTCCCTCATCCGTTCCTGTCCCCACTTTCTCACCTTTAACTGTCTCTGTCAGCACTCCAACCCCTTCCTCTCTTGCAGGATGGTTAGAAACAGAGACACTTAGGAGCCTCAACAAAATATGAAAATAACTAGAGGAGATTAGACTTGGAACATTTCACTGGTCTAATTTGGTGTGAAATATTTCCCACTGTAACACTGTTGTAAATCAACTGGGAATTTACAAACACACTTTCACCAGTAGACCAGTAGACTTTCACCAGTTTTTTTTTTTTTTTTTTTTTTTTTTTTTTTTTTACCCCTTAATTTATTATGTTGGCCCTTTGCAATATAATTTAGTGAAAATGCAAATGACTGACATTCTAAAAGCCTTCATTTATTAAAGGATCCAACTTTTTGCTCCATTTAATGACTAAAGGAAATCAAACAGGGTGTGTTTGCACACATACAATGCATACAAGTCAGATACGTCATCAGACAGTGCTATGGCTCTATGTTTACCGATGCCTGTTGTTTTTTTGGCGCTATAATAACAGTGGATAGACGTTGGATCCACTAGCTGCCTCCTGGCTGAGAGAGACGGATCCATAGTCTGTAGTTCACTGTCTGTTGTTAGTATGTTCTCAACAGGACACTGGTCTTTGTTGAGGACAAGTCTAGTGAAAGTTTATTGACAGAGCAGTGGAGAGACAGGGAGGAAAGCAGAGAGGAGAGATGAGGGGAGTCAGAGTAGCACTGGAAACCAACCGTAGGGCTGCAACTCACTTTTATTTTTTCAGTATTGTTATTCTGTGAATTATTTTCTTGACTCGTTCATTATTCAGAAATTGGCGGGAAAGGTTAACTGTTGTTCAGCAAACCTCAAAATGACAACATCCTCAAATGTCTGCCCACAAACCAAAGATATTCAGTTTACCATCACAGAGGATCAAAGAAGACCAGAAATATTCGCATTTAGTAAGTTCTATTTTACAAATGTGCGTGTGTGTGTGCGTGTGTATGTCTTCCTCTGGGAAGTGGCTCTGACTGCTGCATTTGTAAACAGGAACTTTGCACACACACACACACGCACACACACACACACACACACACACACACACACACACACAGTTTGGTCTGTTTTGTTGGATTTGTTGAGACAGAAACCGCAGAGTTTGATTCCCCGCTTATCATTCAACACTCTGTAAGAAGTATTTGTTACAGATACTGATTACAGAACAGTGTGGAGGTTGCTGGGCAGTTGCGTGTTTGCAGCTCTGGATGCTCTCCTCGCCTTATTCGAGGTTCTGTGTGCATTTTCACTGTTACAGGAACTGACACAGGAAAGAAAAGAAGTCACTGCTGGATTATTTTTAACCAAAACTGACCACAGATGTGTTTCCTCCTATTTGCTACTTCATGTTCATGAAGCAACAAACTGACATTGGTGTAGAGATTCCAACTTTTTCCCCAATGTGCTGATTGAGTTTTTTCCCCTGAGGTTTTTGTGATGACTAAATAATCCTATCATCAGACCTTTCCTTGGAAATGGTGCTATCAGCTGTGGTCACGGTTTGATTGACCAGACAAAACTGTCAAATGTGGAGGGTGTTCTTCTCAGAGAGACACGTACTTAGATTGTGTGTTTGCATTTATGGTGCATGCTGTTGGGTGCATTATTCTGTGTTTCACTATGCATCCATTCCAAATGCTGCAGGATTTTTCAGTTGAATAAATTGTCAAATAATTATGAATGTGTGCATTTTTTTTACCAACTGTCTTTATGTAAAATAAAATCAGTTGTTGTAACAAGATCTAACAGAGCAACAGCAGGAATGCTCTCCACTTTACACATTCGTATGTGTTTGTTTCTTAAATCACATTCATCTTTATTATTGTTGTTGAGCTGTTTTTATCAGTGCTTATAATCAGGTGGTGGTGGGTACAGCAGCTACAGCTGAACGATTTGGGGAATACTGCATATCTAATTGCATTTTTTTCTGACAGATATTGGTTTGGTTTGTGATATGCATGTACACTGTACGCATTTTAAAACCAAGCTTCAATTCAACATTCACTGTGTTCTACATTTAAAAGGTGATTGAGAAACAACATCGACAGTATACTCTGATGCAAGAATGACATCTAAACAATATTAACTGTTTACAACCTGCACATTATGTGTTACATTAACATTTTAAATTGACTCAACTCAGCAATTAAATTGCAGCTTTTGGGATTTTCTATCATTTTGGATTGTATCTTACTCTGTCTTATATCTTCCCACTTTTCTGACAACCAAACTTAAAACAATTTCTCTTTCTTGATATTGCATTTCTCTTGGGTAGTTTTGCATCAGCAAAATTGAAAATCAGGTAGTTGGAACCTTTCCTCTCTCTCTGTTCACTACTGTATGACATCATGAGTGCAGGTCCCATCTGTTTTGGGCCATAACTGCCTGAACTGAATGAAGCCGAGTTGACAGTGTTTTGTGTCAGGCACATTCTTCTTCCTTCTCCTCACCTCCTTTGCTTCTCTGTCCATTTTTTGACCAGAGGCAGTTGTTAACTCAGTGGACTGACTCCCCTCCTCTGCACCCTGACCATCAGGTGTTGTTTGGTCTGCTGTGGTTTATAAGCGTGGCGGGACAATCAGAGTCCAGTTTGGGTAGAGGAAGTCAGTGAATGGCGTTCCCTGCACTGTACAAAACGTTCTCGTCTCTACTTCATTGATATGTTGATGCGACTCAGCTGGCTTCTGACTGAGGTTGTACTGTATACTGTCGTGGCTTTACAGACGTGCACTGAAAAGGCCTTTTATTCTTTTATTTTTGGTAGAGTCAGTCCCTCTTACACTCACTTGTGTTGTGTTTCGTCTTCCTTTATTCTGCCTCACTCTATGCATGGAGTCACAGTAAGACAGTGTGAGTCATAGGGATGAGCTACTCTGAAGGCCCCAATAAACTTCAACTTAAATACTGTACTAAATAATATAGTAGTAAGTTAAATATATAGTAGTGACTAAAAATTGCAGATTATAGCAAGCTAATAGATGATAGCATGGCTGGGTACCAGGTGGAATATATAGAGGATAAAAATGTTTCACACTGATGGAATTTTTCTTCTTCATTTTTGCACTTCAGTGACCGTAACATCCGTTCATATTTGGTGGTTATTATAAAACATATGTCATAATAGGCACACTGCAAGGCATCTCGGTCAACTTTTTTATCCACATTGTGGAAAATGATTTTTGAAGAGCTTGGAGTTCAGGTGCAGGCAGTTAAATTCAGTTGATCAGTTTCAATATTTATTTTAGTGACACCCTCTGTCCTTAGACCCTCACATCGAGTGAGGGAAAAAAAAAAACTCTACAAAACCCCTTGTACAGGGAAGAAAATGGGAGAAGCCTCAGGAAGAGCCACAGAGGAGGGATCCCTCACCCAGGATGGACAGACGTGCAGGTGTCACATGTACAGAAAGAAGCTCAGCAGGTTGCAAACAAAACATCAAATATTACAGAGAGAGGAAAGAGCAGAAGATACAAACAAGGAGCATTTTAAAAAATTAATGGCATTCATCATCATCACTATTATCTTCATCATCATGTCCAAGATGTGACATGCCACTTGTCTCAACGCCATCTAGGGTTGGTTCCAGCTAATCATGTGACCTTCAGAAAAGGATAATGTAACGTTGCTGTATAATATAGAGTAATAGTTATAGTTGAAATATTTGCGGGGTAGTATTGAAGCTCTGGAACCAGAGATACATAGGAAATAAAAATCAGGAATGCCTTCTTAAGGTGCAATGGATGAGGCATATCACTTGTTATGTCAAGAGCTTTCTATTTGATACCCGGCATTTACCTGTCACTCGGCTGCATTTGTGGATCCCTTATGATTTATCGCGCTACACTAACCACTCTGGACACTTTTGCTTTACACTTGACAGCCATGTTAACCAAACCAACACCCACAGCTGCTACCGCATGGCCTCCTGTCTGCATGTGTAACCTTGTTACGGCTGGCTCCCTCTCAACCTTCTGACTCGTTCTGAGAGGTGACAGCCCCTCGCAGCTATTTATTCCAGCAGGATCAGTCAGATATGTGACCAGTCAGCTCACACACACATGACAGCAGGACACACTTCAGGTTCAGCTCGCAGAGACGAGAGGAGGCCGTCCACTCTCACACCAAGACAAGATGTGACCAACGAAAATAGCCGCTCTGTGGTAAAATATATGATGGATTCCTTTTCCTGGATATAAATTCTTTCTCTTTTTGAGTCGTAGTATGTAACCAACAGGATCGCCACTTTTATAAAACTCCTTTTGTGCACAGTGAAAGGTTATCTCTGACAGTGAACATGGCCGCGCTGTCCATGTTGTTCCGTTTGCAGTACATGGGCTTTCTCAGGGACAGGAAAGGTCGGCTGACTGCGGAACCATATCAGACAGCCTACAAAGTCGGTAGGTCATTCAAGAAGTGTTATATTATAAAGGTTATCTGGAGGTTATAGTGTAAAGAAATGAGAAGAAAAATATAAACGAGAACCTTTTTTCATGGCCTTGCCAACAATGCATCACAGTACAGGAGTTCAGACAGTGGATCAGACACTCGTTTTGGCCTTGCATTAGAGCTCCATGTCTCTTAACACCCATGTTTAGAGCTTATCAGAGTTTTACTCACAATTTGGAAAAATAATGGACCCCCCCCGAATTTTTTCCTTGGAGATTTAACAAAGAAGCTTAATTTCTCCCAAGAAAACACTGCATAAGCTCTTTGTTTCCTCCAGCATCAGTTAAAAAGATTTTGGCTACCAATCAGCTACTTAATAAAAAGTGGTTATGCATGAGTATTTAAATCACATTAAACCATGCTTATTCAAAAGTGGAAACACTACAATAAACTTGATCTCATTGAATATATGCTAACAAAGATACTGTGAGTGTTTTTGAGATTTATTAACCTCAAGTTACTGTAAAGATTCTAATATAGAAGCTTTACACTGATTATAAATGATTGAACCCATGTCTAATGTCTCATGTCTAAATCAATTGATTGATAGTTTTGCATCCAGACACACTTTAACAGTTCTTGAACTATTGAGGCAGTTGACCAGTAATCCAAGACTTCTTGCAATTCATGTAGCTAAAACATCACAGAGAAGAAAAACTAGAGCAAGCACGCAGAGGGCACAAAACCTCCGCCGAGGCCACTCAGTGTCCCACAGTGTCATTACACTTCCCGACTGTATCTCATGAGGTTTACAAAGTGTTAGAAAAAATCCTGAATCAGAATCTGTATCTGCATAAACACCAAGATCTGATCATGTCTTCCTTGGGCCTTAACCTACATCCCCAGAAAATGTAAAAATCAAAATCTGTTCAAACAAGATAGAGACAAGTTTAAACCAAAAGCATGAACTTTGTGGCAGAAGTTACAAAAGAACATTCCACTTGTGTCTGATAAGGTAGGTCAATACTCACTCTTGTGTAAAGATGATGAAGAGATCATTATTTACATGAAGGATGCTCGTGTGCTCAGCAGCGTCTGAGTGGAATTCAGAGAGAAGATTACAACCACTCATCATTAAAGCTTATTTCACCCGCAAATCCACCAACGACAACTGTTTGGCTGCTTTAACCGCACCCCCCCCCCCCCCCCCCCCCCCCCCCCCCCCCCCCCCCCCCCCACAGTAGCTTGCTGGACACACAGTGAGAGGAGAAACTGTTTAATGCACAGCAGCACTTGTTACTAAATCTTGTTTTGGGGAGGGGCTAGTGACATGTGGGGACATGGCAAAGAAAAGCCGGTTGGTGAAGGAAAATAGGCCTTGCCAGTGCTTTTTGGCTCTGTGCAGCTCACTGGGTGGCAGGGTGTTGGCTGCAGTGCAGTGAATGGCACAGCCATTGTCCTGTTGCCTCCGCAGTATAGTGGTGTGGTTAGAAAGCCAGTTAGGGTGATAACCTCTGTAGATGGAGGAAGGGTGTAGTAGAGGCTGCGATTGATCAGGACACTTCAGTGGTACTTTGTTTTTAAATGGCAGTGCTGGATAACCACAGTTGGCAGTACGCTCAGGCTGGAAAAACCCTGATCAGACTCTCAGGTAGAGTACAGTCCACCATGAATGTTTTCTGTTAGATTACTTGTTTTGAGTTGTAACTATAAGAGAGGGTCACAGAGAGGGTCACTTCCAAACTCAATTGGAAATGTCTGTGTCTTGAGGTAGAATTGCTATAATTGCATTTTTTTAAAATAAATGCATTTTTTAAAATTGTTATAAATGAAGTGATATATTTATGCTCTTATTCGGTGTTGTGTTTCAAACCGTACATTTTGTGGTCACAATGTTGAGATCCAGAAGTGACTTCTGTGAAAAGTGATTTAGCTGGAAAATATCAGTTTATGGCATACAATATATATAGTTATAATAAATTTTTGCATCACCTTCAATATGACCTTTTGCGTGACTCCTGCAAAAACAGAATTGGTGTAGTTCATTATAGCTTCTGTTGCTTTAGTTTTGCATAAGTCAAAGTTATGACTGCATTTCTTTTTATTTCTTTCTTTATTTTTTCTTGACATTTTTTTTTTTTTTTTTTACAACCCACATCTCCCTGTGTATAATGGTGGTTATTTCTTGTGTGACAGAGGGAAAATGGTGCAATTCTTACCTTCATTTAAATCTTTTTAGCTGTTTATGGGCCATGTTGGAACAATCGAGTGAGAACTGCAGTAAATGTGTCTCTGTGGCCTCTGTGCAAAAAAAAACCCCTCCACACTCCAGCCTCTGCATATGCTCATTTTGTTTCCTGGTAATAAATACTTTGGAGAACACTTACTCTATGTACATTCTGTGACGAAAAATAAAAGTCTAGTGCAGCTGCATTATAGCTCCCAGGTTGTGTCTTATCCCCCAAGAGGACAAAAAACAGGAACATCTCACAATATTGAGGAAACAACACAAAAGCGTTGCTGTATGTGAAACATTCAGTTCTTACTATGCTTTTAGGTTTAATCATTCAGATTTAAGGCCATTTTAGTTAGGTTTAGTTTACTATCAATGTTTCTGAGGCTGTGCTATGAACTCTCTAAGTCAGTGCTGAAAATCACTGTATCTTTGGTATGTTTAATAAGCTTTCACACACTAGTATTAACATGACGTAGGGGTTGTCTTTGTGAAGTGAGGGTCACACAAAAGGCCGCTACATGTGTGCATACACTTTTTTTTTATATTTCACTCCACCAACGCCCCTTGTGCATAAACTGCCCTGTTTTAGTTGAGAATATGGGTCGATATGCAAGGCTGGTGCTATTTTGCATCTAGACACAAAACTCTTTTAGCCACAGTGGGGCATAAATAAACGGAATGGTCATAAAATGCATTAAAGCTTATGGTTACTGGATGTTAAGAGCATACTAAGGGGGGAAAAAAAACACCATGCTTGAACTTAAACAGTGTGCGAATCTGCACAGCTACTGCCTGCTTTATCAGAGCCAGATGGTGAAATGGGTCAACCAGGACAGCCGACATAGCTTTAAGCACAGGTGGGACTGAAATGTGCTCATGCAGGAAAGAAAACTTTGAGCCAAGTATAGTCTATATAGTGCAAATACTGCAAAACACATTTCTTAAAAAAACAAGAAAGTAAGGGATTTCTTACTTAAAATTGCTCATAAATGTAATTGTTTTTGAGTTTTTGCAGTACATTTATAATGAAGTTTGTCAGTTCCTCATATTTTATAGAATAACTATGTGTAATTTATAGTTTGAGTATTCCTAATGGATGTAAATCCCTGAAACTAACATGGCTACACTTGCCTCCTAATGATTCTTTGTAGCAAGAGCTGAGAGTTAAGTATTAATCCCTGAAATGAACTGTAGTTCTGATATCTGCACACCATTAGATATGTTATCTGATATCTAATGACTGTGCACCATTTAATTTTTCTTATTTGTAGTTCATCAGTGGAAAAGCTATAGTACCTATACCTAAAAATAGTGATGTGTTTGGTTGAATTTTAAAAGGTTGTTTTTTTTGGCTGTGTTGGCAGCGAGTGTGTATGTATACCATAAAATGCATGGTATTTAGTGTGGATTAAGTGTTTTGATGTCTTAAACAAATAGCTACAAGGTGTCACTGTCAGTAAAAATGGGTGTGTTTTTTTTTTCATCCCCTTTCAGTATCAGTCTCACCATGACTTGCCTGCTGGAGTTATGAATGCATATGTCTGAGGATGTCACTGCTCTGAGGCCATCAGCAGAAATAGTACTATTCATCATGAGGAGAGTGCTGGAGAATGAGTTCACAACAATGCAAACAGAGGGAGGATTTACAGTGCCCTGGATACAGTTGAATTTCAAGTATACATCCCAAAGACCTGGGATAAAACTTGAGGTCATGGATCCAAGCTATTATTTGTGATAATGACTGGGCTATCAGCCTGTGTTGTCATTTGGGACATGCAAGCCTGTTTTCCTTAAACAGGACACAGTAAAAGCACAGTAAAACATCTGTTCTATCAGATGTTCACTATCAGGCCTGTAAAAGACAAAATATTACTCGACAATACTTTTTTGCATATTCTAATAGATGCTGCTCATGGGGACTGAAAACCCACTCCTCTTGGACTGGGTATTGACAGAGATACATATTCTGACACAGGGGTAACGGTGTCATATAATGCGATTTATTGGGAAACTGTAATTAATTGTGATTTCCCCCTTTGCACACTGATAAAGCGCTTCAAATAAACAATATAGTATCACACCATGAGATACAGTATTTACAGGTTTTTAACACATCAATAACTTCTTGCACATCCCCAGAATTCATCCATACTATGACTGTTTGACTTGTTAGAGGTACAATAAGCTGATAATCATGGAGAGACAAGTGTTTCCAAACCAAAAGACTTGTGCCTCGGTCACCTGTCAAAGGTGCTGACTGTTGGTGCTTTACTTTCTCTCTCTTCCGTTTAAATTCAGCCATGTAGCAGACTGTGGACCTAAACTGCATGTGAAAGACAGCATTAAAGGCTGCAAGTGACACAGAGGGTTGCCAGTAGTGAGGCTCAGTGAAACACTAAGTATTTTTAGAAGTCAATAGAGTCAACAGAGGGAGGGGATGAGTGAAGGGCTACAAATACAGAGTGTTAAGAAATGGAAAGAAAGAGAAAAGAGGAAGAAAAGAGAAATTGTGAATTATGCTCCAGCATTGTTATTCAGGCTCAGCGAAGTGTGAAGGGAACAGAAAAAACAATCAAACAGCTGTCGTACCATATTAAGAACACTTATACTACTTTGATTCTATCAAGGTTGATTATAACCTTAACCACATTACAAATCAAGTGACTGCAAATGCAGACGGTCACTCATGTTTACTTGTTTGCGCAGCATATGCGATTCTCTGACAGTCTTTACATGGCATTTGTTTGAATGTGATCTTAATATCATTCGTGCTGCCTTTTACCACACGTGTGTTTCACCTTCATTTGTGTAAACATGCAAAAGTCTCATTTATTTGTGTTTTATTTATCACTGCAACATCGTCAGAGCACAGATATGAGTGCCGTACTTGTACAGTGGTGCATTATACAACACTGAAACTGCTCAGTTTCAGTGCTCAGTGCAAGGGCCTTTACATACAGACTTGCTTAAGACTGCTGGCTGTTGTTTATCTTCAGCTTTGCCCCCCACTGTGTGAAGTAAGAATGCTGTGGACATAATTTAAAGAGCTTTCTGTTCTCTGGTCTGCTGCTCTGTATGTCTCTGTGTCCATTCACACAGTTCTTAATCTGTGGGATATATGAAGTTCAAAAGATATTTGTTTAAGTTCGGTCTTACGATAAATTATGATTTTTATATGTATCACATTATGGTCAAGGATTATGTGTTATGAGAAAAAATATTCTGTGGCAATGTACTAAACCAAGTTTAAGAATGCCTTGGCCCAATCTAAATTCTGAGGATTTTCTGCAGCTCAGCTAAACCTGTATGTTAATTATAACTGTAATTACAACTGTAATTAACATACACAATTTTCGTTTTTCCATTTGAAAGCCACTACTCAGTCATCCCCAACAATAAAAATGTAACATCAATGTCGTCATTGAGGATCCTCACAATTATGAGTGATACGTTCCAGGGTGCAACAAATACAGCGACAGCTGTTCACATGTTACAAAGGTTTTAGTACTTTCATGGCCCACCAGGGGGCCACAGTCCCCACTTTAACAATTGGCGCATTAAAACATTACAAAATACTAAAAACTACTTATTTTATTGTATGTTTAATTCATATGGCAGCACAGTTGACATGCTACCAGTGCTTACGTTAGTTTGAGCGCAAGTGATCATGCTAGTGCTGAGTTCATTCATTGATTGGTCAATTACATATCTGTAACATCAAGCAAAAATGCCAAACACTGTCTCATTCCAGGTTTTTTCTGTTTGTCTTTGTTTTGGTTAATTAAGTGGTATATTTTGGAGTATGAGACTCAAACTATAAGAGGATGTCATCTCCTTCACACACAGCACCACAGCCGAACAAGAGAGACTTTTCTTGTTTTCCGACCCTCCACCATTTGTTATGACTTACTCATAGCCTTTTTTTTTGCTTTGCTATGGGGTTACATCCAGGTCGACGGGTTGTGGTAGGAGCAGAGTGTTATTTTTACTGTAAGCCACACTGTAACAACAATACGAGTAACCTGATGAAAGTTGAGCTCGCCACAGTCCCCAGGATCCCTGCCAGCTCCAGCTGAAGGTCACAGAAGTAGTAGCTGCTGGAAGTGGCTTTTTGTCTGAGGGAGGAATTTCCTAAACTGTGTATGTGTGTGAGTAAATAAATGGTTATAAAAGGTTTATCAAAAAAAGGGGTGAGAGAGGCTGGGAGGGAAATACAGCAGCAATTAATTGTTTATTTCATCACCGAGGCAGTGCACATTTGGTGTTTTTCTTGTTGAGGTTGTCACATGAGGGATATGACGGTGTCATAACAACTCATTGTGTGGACTTATATTGCTCATATGGCAAATAACAGCATAAATAACAGGCTGGCATCCATGCACACCAGGCCTGGGCGTGAGCAGAAATAGCACACAGTGTACGTGGCATCTTCAGATGGCAGATATATGACAGATATCATGTATGCTGAAACTCTGGCATTGTAGCAAGTTTAGACAGAGTGTTGCATTACTTTTCCGCTTCTTAAGTTTTTATTACTACTGTATTTTTTTTTTTTTTATCTTTGACCTTTAAGGTGCAAATGTAAAGAGCTGCTTGTGTCAGCAGGAGACATTTCCTAGAGGGAGCTAATATTTTAAGTCTCAGTATTGAGTTGTGTTGAAGATTTACTGTGCTTGATGATCTATAGTGGCCTGTGCTCTGCTTTTTTGTCTGCTTTATGTTAAGTTTCACCCGAAAAGAAGATAAAATGAAGATCTCTCTCTCTCTTAAAGATGGCACTATTCTTAGAGTCATGTAAATGATGTCAGTCACTTTGCTGCTAAGACACACACGTATGCGCACTCACTAAAACACACTTGCACGGTACTGATGAAACGGCCCACTTGCATTCTTTTTTGAGCTGCTCCCCACATTCTAAGTCATTCCAAGTCAAACTGAGCCAAACCAGACTGAGCTGTGACAAATACCGTACCTCCCAGTTCGCTCAAACTCATATAGTATGGTTCACATACTGTGCTTAGACCCAGAACCAAAGTATGCAGGAGCCATTTTACATTTTTATCCTTTTATCAAGCTGTCATAACAAATAAATACACATCATTGTATTATAGATGAGTATTAAAAAAACCAAAATCTTCCATTTTGCTGCCTGAGGCCAAACTGGAAGTGAAAATATAAAAGACCAGCAGGGGCGAGTCTGCTGGTTACAAAAAGAAATCAGTAGAAGTCTTTGGGTAAATGACTAATGGGGCTTTTTTCACTAGACAGTTCCAGCATGGCGAGGCTAGGCTCGGCACAGCACGGTTCATCTCTACTCGGCTTTTTTATTTTTTGCTTTTCCACTAGGGAAAGTACCTGGTACTTTGTAGTTACCTGCTCTAGTGAGGTTTCAAGCGAGATCAGCCACTGATTGACTGATTGATTGAGTGTCATCATTGACACAGGAATTAAACCAAACAATGTTGTATCTAAAAATCCTGAAAACATGTGTTCATCTCCAACATTTAACAAGAAAATATCTGAAATCTCAATATTTAGTCTGGTGTATTTAGCGACAGCCCTACTGAAAGCTGACAATCATTAGCCGCATCACTACCACTTTCGCTGCATAGGTACATAGGTCTTTGAAGGCACCATCTCCGGTTTTGAAAACTGACACGATGTCAAAATGCAATTTTATAATATTTTATATTTATATTTATTTATATTTTTTTGCAGTTTATGACTGGTATGGTATTAAATGCATATCATCATGTGACTACTGCTCTGGATTCTATGATTCGTGCTATCAAGTTCTCGCTAAAGTGGTGAGGACAGCAGCCAGGCGGATTGTACCGACTGTGATATTACAGTCGTTTTGTGTGGCAGGCCTGGTCTGTTCTGCTGTCTGAGGTTACGAGGTTATGAGCGAGAGGGTTGGCATCAGGTGGCGGGCCTTGCCGGGCAGATGCACCATGCATGTACAGTGTAGTTTGTGGTTAAAAAAAAAGCAACAAAAAGAAAATGCTCAGGCTGTGTGCTCCAATCTGCTGTGGAAAGATGTGTTGTGCATCATTTTTTGTTTTATTTTGGGGTTATAAGTTGGGGTCATGATGCATTTAAGAGAAGAAATTGGCTGTGTGTATCCCCGTACAATGTTGGTCAGGGTTTTCTAGACCATTTAACAATTCCTATTTACAAACATAGCACATTCCTTCATTGTTTCATCTCATTTCAGGCACTGAAACCAGTCCGAAAGCAATTTTCAGTCTTGGTGTGAAGAATTGGTGCAAGGCACAAGCACGATCTGTCCTGTGGTAGTGTGTTCAGATCAGCATGTGACTGTTTCCAGGCTGGAGTTACTGAGGAGGGAGCAAACTGAAATGGATTGCACTGCCTGTGCAGTTTAAAGGTTTACGGCACAACACTGTGGAGTTGAACAGAGAAGAAGAAGACTCGAGAGGAGTGGATCTGTGCATCTCTGTCTATGTTTGCTTACTAAATTCACTCAGAGCAGCAGGAGGTGAACATAGTGTAATCACTGCTTTAACTGCAAGTAAAACATTTTCACCGTGACTGTGGAGTCAAAAAGTATAAAAAAGAACACTGCCTGAGAAATTGTTTTAAAAACCAAGCATCAAACCCTTCCATATCTTAGAGTTAAACTAATGCTACAAAATGTTTCCACCTCTGTATTCTGTGGTGGCGAGTTTTAAAATAATACTTCTACATTACTGGATTCATTTGTCTTCAATTTATTTTCGTGCTTGTTTTCTTTGGCGGGACAAGAGGGAAAAAAAAAACTTACATTTTTGGCACTGAGCTGTTTCATATGTAATGAATGGGGGAAAAAAATTACACCATCGTGGTCGCAATGCAAATTGCCAATATGAGAAACAGTTACAGTTTTGACATGTGCAGGAGCAAAACCTACGTCTGTCCTCATCCCTTGTATATACAGTATGCAGGTACAGGAAAAACAGACTTTCAAGTGTAAAGTCAACTGCACAATCCTTATTTCTTAGACAAACATTCTGCCTTGTTTTACAATGCTCTGAGTGCAGGCTGTCGGTGAAATAAATTCCTCTCATTATGTAAGTGTGTTATGAACAAGCAGCCTGCAATTGAGAAGCTTTATTTCATGCACAGTAGATTTGTAAATGAGGGAGTCTGCAGAGTAAAGAGCGGAGATTGTTGTGTGCGGCTGCCTGTGTGTTAGTTTATGCAGTGAGAGGTGATGATGGTGTGTAGTTTAATACTCTCTCGGGGATAATGTAGGGGTTAATACTGCATATAAACATGGCTGGGTTGAGGAAAGGCTCTGTGGTTGTATGTCTACTTGGAGCATTGTGCTTATTTTACTGTGCTGACATCACCCACAAGTAATGGGCCATCGTGCCATGGAAGCAGCTTAGCCCTCACTAGCAGTTGTTTATATTTTGCTGCTCTCCAATTTATTTTATGGCCATAGAGAACTTTATGTCGATTTTCTTTTTTCCAGTCTGATATTTATAATGCAGCGATCCAGCATAAAGAAACGTAACTTTTATGACAGTACTTGGTGCTGAATGGCTGGGAATGCTGTGCTGCAGCAAGACAACAGAGGTCGGTCTTGGCTTTGTGCCAGCTCATGTATGTCACATAAACCAGCACAGTGAGGCATGTGTCTGACACGCGTCACAGGAAACACACACATGTGCAAACGCCCAGACTACAGGAGCATTGTTTCTTTTCGCTTGTGCCCCGTAGTGCTGTGAGTCGCCGTTCGTTCCTGCTAATATCAATCTTCCCACCCTGTGTTCCCTCTGACCAAGAGACAGATAGAGGTGGACTGGGTGTGAAATGGCTGCAGCAGGTTATAATGAGACAGTCTGCAGCAGAAAATGAGATCATAAAAACTGCGAGTGTTAATTGCGGGGGACTGCCTCTCTCTCGCTCTCTCACTCTCACTCTCTCTCTCTCCTCGCTGGCCATGGAAAGGGAATGAAACCATTATTGCTACCGCAGTCCAATTTTGTCTTGGCTGCTCGTGACATTATCCGCGAGTCCATTCGGGACTCTTCCCACCACGAGCTAATGTGCTGCCATCCAAGCCTGACTGCTGCTCCTGACTCCCTCAGATCTTGGATGAAATCAATAATTTTGGAGCCATTAAAACCTGTTGAAGTTATTTAGCTGCTTGTCTTTCTGTAGTATCTGATCTCTATTTATTCAGCCTGAATAGTGGCACTCCCCCCCTTTCATATTCTGAAGGGAGTATGTCTTTTTTTTGCAACTTCTTTCAAGGTTTTAAGATGCTTATGCTGAAAAATGTCATTCCATTTTCACTCCCTCCCATGTATCAGGCTGCGGGTGGAAACATTCAGAAGCAAACACTCAACTCCAAGTAATCCCTGGCTCCTGTTAGAGATTGTGTCTTCTGCTGTGGTGTGAAATGCATATAGAGTCTGAGTCATGATAGACTTAATTTGAGAACATGCACTTGTGTGTATGTTAGATACTGTGCATTATTCAGTACTCAAAAGTCTGGTCAGCTCAATTCCATTCACAGTTACTGGGTTGACTAATTATATTTTAACTGTCAAAGCACCTGTTATTTCTGTTCTTTTCACAGTTTGCTTCTGTTCTGTTCTGTTCTGTTCTGTTCTGTTCTGTTCTGTTCCGTTCCGTTCCGTTCCGTTCTGTTCTGTTCTGTTCTGTTCTGTTCTGTTCTGTTCTGTTCTGTTCTGTTCTGTTCTTACAACTCCTACTACTGTATTGACAGTGAACCAATTTTAAAATAGCCTGCGCAGTTAATGCATCATAGGGACATATTTGCACTGAATAAATGTGCAGTCAGATAGAATGACTGATGTATATTTATTACTTACTTCTGCATAATTAAGCAATATCACGCGAAAGGGAATATCAGCATAGCTGTAATGTGGTTGTAGGATATCACAGCCGCGCTGATAATCATTACAACAGCACAACATCAAGTGTGATATTGCTTTGGTACAGTTCTACTAACTAGAAGCTAGTTAATAGTTGAAAATTAAAAGCCACCACAGACTATGTTTTGTTTTTTTATTATTTAATATGGCTCTGCCAAAATTCGGACTGACTTGACTGACTACATATCCTGCATCTTACATGGGTTATACGTTATCCACTAGTTTGATTCATTTATTTGTTTTTATTAATTGTGCAACCAGAGGGTTAGGGTTAGGGTTAGGGTTAGGGTTAGTAAAAATTGTCTGTTGAAGGTTGAAGTATTGATGCTTTGCAACTGGCTGTTTCTGTTTGTCTGACTTCTTTGTTTCTCTCTGTGTTTTAGGGTTTCATCGCAATGAGGATATGAAGGCCATTGATGTTCTCCCCATCCTCAAGGAGAAGGTCGCCTTTCTCTCAGGTCAAATATATCTTCTTTCCTTCCCTGCCCCCATGTATGCACTGTATCTGCAAAAAAGTCAGTTCTCGCATGCTTTGCAATGTAAATATCAGTTGTTGTCTCTTGCTTGAAAGGCATTTTTAAAACTTAAGTTTCACAACATTACATGTGCTGTTGTATTATGCTGCTATTTTCCTCATTGTAATAGATACTTGTTTTGGTTTTTTATGAGCACTCGCTCATTACTCTGAGCGGTTTCTTGGTCACCGTGGCTCTGACCTGACCTTTACCTCACTGTTAGATCATTAGTGCACAGGTCATGCCATGGTTGTGAGTGAGTCTGAGAGTGTGTTGTTCTCTGTTCAATAGAAGTCAGTGTTATTTGCTGCTGCAGTCTGAATGAAAAGCACACCAATCTTGTCATCATGAGAGCCATTTGACACCCATACAAATTAACCACTTCTTCCAGTATTGTAACAATTTTTACTTTTTTTTGATCTATCCTTCAGGTTATGCACTGTTTCTCTCATGCCACGATGATGCAGCCCATTTTTTTTAAATTAAATTAAATGGTCTAATAATCATTGTAGATTTTTCATCTTACAGTATTTATAGCTTTTGGTGCGTACTTGTCCGGTTTGAGTGACTAGAACTAGTTTTCCTACTTGAACTAGGTAGCATCACCCTATGCATAATAATCAAAATATTTTTTTTTCAATTTATTCTGCTTGGTTTACAATGTTTTGTATAGGGTACTAATAAATCCTAAATATATTATATATAATAATATATTTTGTAGCTGCTTAAGCATCTATGACCATGGATGTGTGAAATGTAGGGAACCCATAGACCGAGTCACTCTTGATCAGCGTTGTCTACATTGTGTAATGACTCCTTCTGTCATTTGTTTGCTTATGGCAGGTGGCAGAGACAGACGTGGAGGTCCCGTTCTCACCTTTCCAGCACGGAGCAACCATGACAGAATACGACCTGAAGATCTGCGCAGGCTCATAGCCTACCTGGCTACGATTCCCAGGTAGGACATGCACATTCTCATAGTTTCACTGAGTGAGTTGACTGTATTCGTGCACGCACAGTGATGTGCACCCTATACTTGATCCGGGGTTAACTTGACACAGACTCCTCAACCTCTAATGCAGACATACTCACATAAATCTCATGACTGTGTCAGATTATTGCACCTTGGTTGGATTTAAAATGCATAACCAGAGACTACAAAGAGCAGGAATGGATTTATTTAGCAACATCCGCCTACCTTCCTCTGTCAACTCTTTCATTTTCTTCTACCTCTACAAATAGACAACACTGTTCCATAACTTTTGGTAGGAGCAGGTCAGTTTTTTTGTTTTTTTTTTCAGTTCAATTTTCAGTTATGAAGACGTCCCGTTTCTGTTGTAACTATATGATTTTGTGGTTGTTAATGCCTAAACATAACAAGAAATTTAGTTTCTAGGGTTTAGGTTTGTTCAAACAGATTTGTAGATGTTTAGAAACACATTTCTTTCATTTTTTAACACTTGGCTCCAGGCTCTTCTGCTTAGATTTTGTTGTGATTAGCTTGGCCCAGAGAGAAACCCGTACTTTTCTGTCCTGCTCTCCGATCTCCCCTGTGCAGCACTTTCTAGTGCTTTGCAGCTCAAGTAGTTTAAGTTTTTTTTCATCACAACATAGTTTGAAAATTGGTCTTGAGGCAAGCTGTAACCCAAGTCAGTTACTGTAAAAATGTGGGCGTCTGTGTGTGTTGCAGTTGACAGTAGACAGTATGATGCAAATGTTGGCAATGTTACATTCTTTAAAAAAACAAAAAACAAACAAACAAACAAAAAAACAACTCCCTCCTCCCAACGTGCAAATAAGTTTAAGTCTCCAAGGACCCAATAATTATGGTGTTTTGTTTCCATTCTTTTATTAGTATACTTTTTTCCCCCTCTTATCTATTATCAGTTATTTTTGGATTTGGAGTGCAGAATAAGCTAAATAACATGTTTAGAAAGCTCAAGTCAGGCTATTTGCTTTTTCTGGAATACCATGAGTTTCCAAACTCAAAGAATGAATACATTTTTTTCTTGCTTTTGTCTGAAAGAGGAAAAGAACTTTGCTGTGAACATGTGTACAAAGAACCTCAGAGTCTCAGCTCTATAGGAACTGTGTTAAGAGTTAAGGGACCAAGCAGAGGTGAACCGCCTTAGAGATTGAGACAAAGAAGGAACAGTGTCACTAACTCAGAAGGAGGTCAGCCTTTGCTCTTTCTTGTCCAAATATTTTTTTCCTTTACCGTCCTTTACCCTTTTTCTGTTGCCTCTCTCTCTCTCCCTCTCCCTCTTCCTCTCCGCTCTGTTTTTCTGTGCCCATTTGGCTGACAATCTGTTTTCAGAGTGAGGTCAGCGTGAGTTAGAGCAGAGGGATCTGTGTCTGTTTCTGTGTCCTAGCTAGACTCATTGCGATCAAAGCCTTTGACACTGAGAAACAACCTTTTATGGACTTATACAGCAGCGGGACTCCTGGTAAGCAGCAGTGGAAATTTTAACACTTCAGTGTTAAAAAATGTTCCCCACATGCTCTTCAGATTTTAAATATTCTTTTATTCATTGTGCCATCTTCACAGTTAGAAAAAAAATACATTTATTTCATTTAGTCTCAAATGAGTCACATAATGGTTTCATGTATAATTTAAAGGTTAGTTTAACATATCCCGTCTCTCTATGTATCCTGCAGCCTGACCTCTTTAGTTGTGTTTCTGCAGTGAGGAGGTGGCCAGACATGGGTTCACAGTGATTGTGGACATGCGTGGTTCTAAGTGGGACAGCATCAAGCCTCTGCTGAAGATCCTTCAGGAGTCTTTTCCTTCTTGCATCCACGTCGCCCTCATCATCAAGCCAGATAACTTCTGGCAGAAGCAGAGGACCAACTTTGGCAGCTCCAAGTTTGAATTTGAGGTGCGTGATTCTCTACATCCTTCCTGTTCAAATAATATGTAGAATTCATTCTTTTAACATTTCTCATCTGGGGTTTGTTGCTGTGGATGTTGTGCACATAATTGTTTTTGATTATAAAGGCTTATAGTTTGTTTGTTTTCTACATGAGATTCAGACGGTGGTTGTGCTCTGTAAGTCAATGTATTTTAAGATGATCGTTTTGTTGAATGTATTACATATATAGGTTTAATGTAGCCACTGGTCCTAATTTATCAGATCTAATGGGAATGCTGCTTGGTGACAGTGGCACTCTGCTGTCCCGTGTGGGCATGTGGTACTGGTATATTTAGTCCTGACCCAGTTACTATGGCAACAGGATATATAGGACAGGGCGAAGCAATCTCGTCACAACTGCAGTGCATTTGGAGACGCGACTTGTTGAATTTTTTTTCATCACCACAAGGTCACTGGTTTGAGTATCTTCTGTACAGGTGATCACTTTCACAGAGGGCAGCATCAAATATTGCATTTTCAATATGTTTTGGAACCTAATGCAGGATGGTTTCTTAAATAAAATCCAACTGGGAAGGGTTTGTTTGGAAACAAACAGATGTTTTTTAAAAAAAACTTCCTAGCAGATTGATTGATTAGATGAAAAAATCTGTCACTGTTTCCCACAGTTGCTAGAGCTATAAGAAGGACAAGCCATAACATCTCTTTTTTTATTTTTAAGTAAAGCCCCCAGTGAAGCATCTTTTTCAACAAAGGGTTCTTTTTAAATAAATATTCCAAAAAATGATATATCTTTTATGGTAACAGCCATTATCCTTCATTAGAAAATTTCTTGCTCACACTGTTGGTGCTTCCCGTAGATTCTCCCTCATAGGACACTGATTAGTTTGCATAAGCCATCAGTGAAAATGAATACAGATTCTTACTTGGTGTGAGAAATCCAGCTGCATTTCAAAGTTACGTTTTTCCTGCACTCAAGTGAACCTCACCAGTTTCTTTTTCCCCCCCTAAGAATGTATATCTTTGTACTTCCATCTTATTAATAAAAACATACTATAAATGCTGCATGAAATGTCTGGAATGTTTTTATTGGTCATACCACCTATTTACAGTTGAAATGTGGAGCGTCTGGTTCTGCACATTGTTGTCATAGGTTTAATGGTGGGAAAAGTTTTGGCAGGTTAACATTTGATTAGTTTGAAATATTCCTTTGCTCTTCTTTCCTGCTCTGGCACCATCTTGTAATTATATCTCTCTGTTTCTGTATCTGCATCTACCCACACCAGACGGTGATGGTCTCCTTAGACGGTTTATCTAAGATTGTGGACCCATCCCAGCTGACAGCTGACTTCGAGGGCAGCTTGGAGTACAACCATGATGACTGGATTGAGGTTTTAATACTGTTTTGGTTTCTTAATTTTTTTTATGTCAACTCCACTCTTTGAATACAGGCCTTGTGTTTGTCCAATTAGGCAGAAGCAGACAATAATTTCATCAGTATTTCCACTTTAGAAAAAAGCACATTACATTTAACTGTCATTTCAGGTGCGGCTCTCATTTGAGACCTTTGCCAGTGATGCAACACGAGCTCTGTCACGTCTTGAGGAGCTCCAAGAAACCTTGTCCCAGCGTGATCTCCCTCGGGACCTGGAGGGAGCTCGGCGGCTCATGGAAGAACATGCTGCGCTTAAGAAAAGGGCCACTAAAGCATCAGTTGAGGAGCTGGACATGCAGGGACGAAGGCTGCTTCAAAGGCTACAGTCACAAACTGCAGGGGGAGGGAGCATTGGTGAAAGTGGGTATGGTAACCGGGCTGGAGGAGCTAGTAGAGATCTGAATGACCATCATCATGGGTTCCACGCACATGCAGATACACACAACCTGGTGGCTAAAGTGACGGGTTTGTTGGATAAGCTGCATGGGACACGCCAGAATTTGCAGCAGCTGTGGCACATGAGGAAGTTGAAGCTGGACCAGTGTTTCCAGCTGCGACTCTTCGAACAGGACGCAGAGAAGGTCAGGGTTCTATTCTATTCTAATCTATTCTGTTCTATTTTATGCAGAGACTGAATTTAAAACAGGGGCAGAGTACTTTGATTTACCAGATGAGGCTAGTTTCTGCATTATTCAGTAGCACGGGATTTCAATTTTCTAAATTTTGTTTCAATTTAGAGGAAGAAAACAATAAAGTACAGCACTAATGAGTGGACCCAACTGTAACTGACAGCTGGCCTTGTTCAGTAAATGCCTGATTACAGGTGACATCTGTAATGTTTGCAAAATGTCTACATGTCGCAAATCTTGAGGCTTCAAAACAGGCATGCGTAGTTTTATGGGTGACGTCACTCCTGGTTGCCACGGCTATGACAACATGATGTGAATTAAATCCGTACAGTAAAGTTAATTGGTTCCTAGCTGCCTCTTTAGCTCTTTACCCCTTGGTGCCTCTGTGCTGAAATGTGCCAATTAATGCTGTGTTTTACTACCTGACACACATTTCAGTATTTCAGGTTGGCCAGTGGCTAATCTGATTCGTGAGCATGCATACATACCCGACTTAGCTGGAAATTTGAAAATATTATAATAACCTGAACATTTAAGTCCTCAGATCAACTTTTATCCCTGGATTAGCAAGGCTCTGCATGTATAAACTGGTAAATGTTGAACAGACGAGATCCTATTGGTGGACTGACTGACTACTTGCTATTGTTGACACAGTGTTGTATAATATCCTACTTATATGAATTCTTATGTTTTTAATCTGTGGATTTATACTTATAAGAGCTTTTTCTAATATCATATAAAATTAAGTTGTGAATGTTTCCAGTTGCACACATCTATTCCTTAATCAAATAATAACCTGAGCTGCTTTATTGTCTGGGAAACTATTAGTAACTGAGTGAGCGTGTGCCTGTGTATCATCAGTGTTTCAGGGGAGAGTGATGTTTCATGTCTTGGCTGTGCTGAGTTGGAGACAAATGCAGAGACATGCTATGAAAAGTGTCAGAGCTGTAATTAAACTCACATTTTCCATACTCCAAATGTGTGTAGAGAGAGAGCATATGGAAATAACACAGTGCCACATACAGTAAATAAAGGGTAATGCACCATTTACAAAGACAGAGCTTGTCATTTTGTTTCTACCAGGAGCACACAAACTTAAAATTGGTCTGCAGTCAATGCACTGATCAGTGGTGAACATCACTTTTGCTTTTATCCTTCTTCTGTGTGTAGATGTTTGACTGGATCATGCACAACAAGGGGCTTTTCCTCACAAGTTACACAGAAATTGGAGGGAACCACCAGCATGCCGCTGAGCTGCAGACACAGCATAACCACTTCGCAATGAACTGCATGGTAAGACATTGTCCTGCAATACACACAGATGATGAAATCACAAACTATCATCATTACATTCATTTACATTAGCAGGCCTCAAAATGCAACACACACACACACTTTTCTTTTTCACAGCCCTCATCCAAAACCATTCTCTCTGTGGGCTTTGAATCGCTGCAGACCGATAGTTTCTGTGTTTTCACAGTCTCATTATTCAACTGTTTTCCCCTCTGCCCCGGCTCTACCTCACTCTGTCTTCCCTCAGCATTGTTCCAATAATTAACCCATATTACCTCAATACCCCTCCTATAGCTGTTTGCTGCCCTCTGCTGCTTTGCTCCATAACCCCTTTAATACCTCATAGGAACATAACTAATGCAAGTCTCTGAGGACATGTCACTGTTTTCATTTGGCAGTCTTGTTTTGTTATGAAGTGCTAATTGTTTTTAAAAGTCTTTAATACCTCATGGTGTAACATTTTGGATTACACATAGCCTAGAAGACAACACCATCCTGTGCAGTGCCTCTCCATTTTATCTCCTCATAACACGGAGCAACGATGTGTTTCATACATGCCTTCCTAGCATGTTGATTAAAAGTATTAAAGTAATGATGTTGTTAGAAAATGATTATTTTTATTATTATATCACACTTCCGGTTTGTGTGGTCATATGAGCTTCTCTGTTTTGCTTCTTTGTTTTGAATGACGGTGCATTCAGTGTGCTGCACTAACATGAGAAACAACAGATCAGGTTTTACAGTCTATTTGATGGCTTACTGAATTGTTTTGTTCTTTGGCTTCAAAACTACTAAAAAAAATACAGCAGTGTAAATAGGCCAAGCAAAGTCAGATGCGGACTTTGCACAGGAGGCAGATTTATTCCCAATAAGATAAATTGCTCTCTCATAATCCTCCTCTTCCTCACATATACTTCAGACATTAGTATAGCAAAACTAGATCAAGAGAGACAAAGTTTATTATTTTTATTTTCTTGCTATTTTTTAATTTTCCTACACATTCCAGTTAAAATTCCTTAGCTCCACTCTGATCACATACCCTGGTATATACAGTAGAACAAGTACCAGAGGAAGCTTGTGTACCACGCTTTGAGACCCACAGTTCTATACGATATAATACCAGACCAATGTGCATCTACACCACACCAATATCAGTTCCATAGTATTTTTTACAAAATTACACTCATCTGTTTTGCCTTTTTTTCCACTTCTTTTATTTCATTATATGACCACATATCTCACATGCCGTGTCGCCGATGTGTGCATCACTAGTTTGCGTCCCGGTCCGGGCCTCTCTGCGTGGAGTTTGCATGTTCTCCCTGTGTGTGCATGGGTTTGCTCTGGGTTCTCTAGTTTCCACCCACAGTCCTAAAACATGAGCTTAATACACCCACATACAGCTGGTTGACCAATATTGGACCATTACCAACACTGAATATCATGTTGACTCATGCTTTTTCGCAACAAAAGTAAGCAGTTGTAGCCACTGCTGCAGTATGTGTGAGCAGGTCACTGCACACTATCTTATGCCTTTTTCACCCTATCTTTACAACTGGTACAAACTGACACACTATAACCGTAGCAGCTGAGAGCCCACTTTAGGCTTCTTAATCTTTTCAGTTTTTGATCTGAATGCTCCATATGGTCATGAATTTGGGGCATAACAAAAATGTGCATCACTCACTGTTATTGGGAACTCGTCACACAATTTTTTAGTGACCGCCCAAAGCCAGTTGTGTCAACACGGTGGGTTGAGGGGCAGCAGTAACTTCTGAGACAACAGGAACAGAATGGACAGATGGAACAGCAGTATGAACACACAAATACATTCACTGCGCACATGGGTACACTTAGAGTGAACACACGCCCCCTCCACCCATTCTTCCACAATAAGCAGCGTTTCCTCTTCCTGTTGCCTGCTGAATGGAAATACAAAGTGTCACGGGTGTGTGTGTGTTTGTTTGGAGGGGGTCTGTCACTAAATCAACCTGTTTTATCAGTGATCATTACTCTTTATGTTTTGGCAAAGCTGAATGACTATAATTCTATTCTATTCTATTCTATTCTATTCTATTCTATTCTATTCTATTCTATTCTATTCTATTCTGTGGCAACCGGTCATTACGTCACTCATAAGAATCTGATGTCCCACCATTAACTCCCCAACAAAATGTTTACCGACTTTGCACATTAAATAAGAAATAGATTGATTTTCCCATACACTTCCATTTACATTGAGTTCTTTTTTTGCAACCAGAGGAATCGCCCCCTGGTGGTTATTTCCTCTTAGGCATGCCAATCCATTCATTTTATACAACTTTGTTCTCTTCTATTCTGGTCAATCCTATTCTGTTTACATACACATTTCATGCCTTCCCATACTGTATATTGTGTAACATTGTCACATTTTGTAAATTACATGTCCTTTTTCTCCGTTACCCTTGATTAATGTTTTTATGAATCCTGTTTTTCTCTTAAATTAAGACCATGTTTTTCTGCATTCATTGTGCATATTATCTTGTTGTGTCCATACGTCATAGTGCACCACAATCTCAATTACCAAGTGCTTTTAATGACCCAGTGTCAAGTCTTTCCTGGGTTTTTGACAATCAGCACTGGGGGAAGTTTCTGCTTGGTTCACAAAGTTCTCAAAGAGAATGAAGTAACACTTTTCAAGAGCCAATTTTAAAACCCAATATAAGATACATTCTGAGAAAAGCTCAGACCTTTCAGGCTAAATAAAACGCATCACTCAAAACGCATCACTCAGTGCATCTTTTAATGGGGTCATAATTTCTGTTTCTAAAATCTTTCTCTCACCAACAAAGACCCTGCCTCTGTTTTCAGGGCTGTAGCTGGTGTTTGGTTCATTTCTCCTTCCCGTTGTGACTGAAACAAGCAGACTAGGAGCCATAATAGGCTTCAGGAGCAGTAATTGAATAGAATAATAACAGGCTGTTAACACAGTTGTTAATTAGCATTTGTTGATCCATGCCTATCTGCACAAAACAGCTTGAAGCCCATATATTAAAATTACTAAAAGATTAAGAGTCATTTGCATTTGTTTCCTAACTGACATGGGGTGTGTCTTCCAAATGAATTTATTTTTAATGTACACAAGGTTGCTTGTGTTAATAAGCAACCAAAAGGATACTACAACAATACTTTATACCTGGCAGTCTTTTACTTAACCAGGGCAGGATGTTCAAATATTAACGTTACACATTGCCTTGATTACAATAACTGAATGTTTTCAGTTTGTCTGTCTATTTACATGTATGTATTTGTTTGTTTTAATGTTGCCAATGACTTATATTGTACATATAAGTCTATAGGCCGGTTTAAGTAGTAAATATATATATAAATACAAAGCAACATACAACAACAACATTGAAACTTAACTTTTAAACTGCATGTGGGACCAAATATACAAGAACTTTAAGAATAATTAAACACATCAAATACATCATCCTCTTTGTCTCTGCTTAAACACAGAATGTGTATGTGAACATCAATCGGATCATGTCAGTAGGGAACCGGCTCCTGGAGTCAGGCCACTATGCCTCACAGCAGATCCAGCAAATCTCAGGTCAGCTGGAGCAGGAGTGGAAGGCGTTCGCCGCAGCACTGGATGAACGCAGCACGCTGCTAGAGATGTCTGCCAGCTTCCACCAGAAAGCAGACCAGGTAGAGGCACACGGGAAATGAAGAACATTTCAGATGGTGTCGCCGAATTCAAACTGGAAAGCTGAAAAAACTGGAGAGATCTCATGTATATGTACATTTGCTTTGTGTATTCCGTGCTGCTACATGAGTACAAATGTGTATTCACATTTAGTCAATGTTCACACAGAGTTATGGCTGAATTAAGTGAACTGTTAAATCATATTACATTGTTATCACCACATAAACTATATAATGTGTAAATGATTGGAGAAATTCTGTCTATTTCAAAATGTATTCAAAATATATTTTAAAAGCATATTGTATAGTTTTATACACAGAAACAAAAGAACTAAAATAGATTTACAGTTTAGAATAATCAGGGTTTCCTTAAATTGTAATAGTTAATAATGTAACCAGTTTTTTCCTTTTGCATTTGCAACATATTAGCATGCAACCTCCTTTCCAGTACAATCTTAAATGTTCATCTCAGCTGAATTGCTATGACTTTGTTGTAAATTAAGCTTGACATATCAGGATTACAGGCAGGATATTGGAGTTTTTTTTTCCTTTGTGTTTGTTATTAAGGAGACTCTATGTTGGATTATCTAATGTTGTGACATACAAATAATTTTGATTATGGAGTTTCTTGTGTTTTAAGATCACTAGTGTATAGAGATGTGTTATATAGTAGTGCTGTGTCTCCTCTACCCAGTACATGAGTAAAGTGGAGCCGTGGTGTAAGGCATGTGGTGAAGGAGAGCTGCCTTCTGAACTCCAGGATCTGGAAGACACCATCCACCATCATCAGGGTTTATATGAGCACATTACCACTGCATACTCTGAGGTCAGTACTCACGCACACATACATTATATGCATTCAAACGAGCATGCAAACACAAATGCATGCAAGCACTTCTACAACCAAAACAATAACAACAATAACAATATAAACTCTGTTGATCTGTCTATGTTTGTTTATCTGCACATATTAAAGTCAAACCAAAAACAATAACATAGTAACGGAATGGTGTATACAGAGATGAAAACAAATTAAAAGTCGATTCCTCTTAATTTTGAACCACATGCATAATCATTCCCTTAGTTAGTATATGTTTAAATGATTCTAAGGAAATGAGCCACTGACACGGCACATTTTTTTACAGTGAAATCTTTGATGAGATTTGTTACTCTACATGCCAATCTTTTACAGGTTAGTCAGGATGGCAAGTCTCTACTGGACAAACTGCAGCGACCACTGACCCCAGGAAGTGCAGATTCGCTAATGGCATCAGCTAACTACTCCAAAGCCGTCCACCATGTCCTGGACATCATCCACGAAGTGTTGCATCACCAGAGGCAGCTGGAAAACATCTGGCAACATCGCAAAGTTCGCCTGCACCAACGTCTGCAGCTGTGTGTCTTTCAGCAAGATGTGCAGCAAGTAAGCTACACATTCGGCTCTATCCGTCCATGTAAATCACTGCATGGCAAAGCTCTTCAATTAAAACTACTGTGGAAGTGTTTGGTGTCGTTTCACAATTTCTACCCTTTGGGCATGAACTCTTTTCTGCCAGTCTCCCCCCCCCCCTCTTTTTTCTCATCTTTCTCTTTCATCACCTTTTCTCTTGGTAGTAGTTTCCATGGTGATGCAATTTACAGTCACATTCGTTGTGGAGGGCATTATGCTCATGCTCATGCACATTTGTCCCATCAAAATATTCTCTCAGAGACCTTGTGAGTGTCATGAAAAACCCCATTCATTCATTACACCACACAGAAACAGATGGAGCCATTGGTTTAATAGATAATAAGGTAATTTTGTACGAAGATTTATAGCCGATGTCAACCGTGGCAGAAATGTTGACACTCAGCATTGGTCTGGATTTCTCATTAAGCAAAAAGTAATTGTCTGTATTTGCATCATTTAAGTGTGACAGAATGGAGATTCAGAGAAGAGTAAAGAGCATAAACAGGGGAGGAGTGAGCTGACAGAGGGATGAGGAGAGAGAGATGACAGTTATCGACATCTGTAACTCTAATGGAATCTGAGTACAGCCATTCAATTGCATCCCCTACGGCTTAAAAATGTACAGTAATCGATGTTCAAATGTGTTTTTGTGTGTTTCAAGGTGCTGGACTGGATAGAGAACCATGGCGAGGCCTTCCTCAGTAAGCACACAGGGGTGGGGAAGTCTCTGCACAGAGCCAGGGCTCTGCAAAAGAGGCATGAGGACTTTGAAGAGGTTGCACAGGTGAGATGAATTATTATTTGTAGTTTATCTAAAACATTTTGCTGTGAATCATCCTTTGATCATGTTTGAATAAAATAAACATTTTTCAATCCTCTTTTTTTATTCACACTTAATGCAAATGTTTCAGAATACCTACACTAATGCTGACAAGTTGCTGGAGGCAGCAGAGCAGCTCGCTCAGACTGGAGAGTGTGACCCAGAGGAAATTTACCAGGCTGCCCACCAGCTAGAAGATCGCATCCAGGACTTTGTGCGACGTGTTGAACAGCGCAAAGTCCTTCTGGACATGTCTGTTGCCTTCCACACGCATGTCAAAGAGGTGTGTATCCTCTCCTCTCCCCCCATTCACCATTTGGCTCCTCTGTTTTGCTCAGAGCTAAATGTAAATGTACTCTCCTCATTCCATGTGAAGTAAGGTTGACATTTATCCATTTATTGATCACACTCCTACTTGTCATTGTAGGTGGGTATCACCCTGTAGTAGCTGTACAATTGTGTGCACCATCAGCAACTGACTCATACTCATACTCATAACTATGGGACTGTCAACCCCCGCCCCCCTGTTCCCCAAGTCACGAACCAGCAACCCTCCTGCTGTGAGGCAAAAATGCTAGCCACATGACCATTATAGAGGATAGGACCATGGTACAGTTATTTTAATGATTACAGTGGAGGTGTGAGCGCCAGCTTCTATAGACTTTATTTCATAACAAAGGTCTCTTATTGGGACATGTCTCAATACATTTATCCTATTTTTGTTGTGCAACCTCCTTTTCCTGTAGCACTAGTGTTTACACAAACACCCTATCCCAAACTGGGATAATGACAATCAGAATTTTAATTTTCTTCATTATTTACTGCATGTCTTAAAAAAGAGTAAACAAAGACGAGTCCAATAAGATCAAAGCAGCAATATGCTGAAACATAATAATCTCTGCCCACTCTCTGATTCCTCTCACGGTGTGAAAGTCCTCCGTTGTGCATGTTTGTCAAAATGAGGCTCTCTGCGCTGACAGAGCTTTACATGTGTTAGCACTCCATCCTGTTTACAGAGAATCAGAGTCTGTCATAGACACATGGTGTTATTAATGAAGCCAGTCTTTAATGTCCATATGGATTAATCTCCTTCGCCCCATCTGTCAACTCACACTGGTGCAGGTTTGTGTGTGTGTGTGTGTGCGTGAGATAGTTTCTGTGTGTCCAACCTTCCTGGCCATCACCTCTTTTAGTTGTAGCAGCCTTTGGATGCAGTCCAGCATGAGAGACATCAAACTCTGTACTGTTGAGAAACAGCATGGACTATATTAGAGGAGAGGAGATTCATCCACAATGACTTCAGTGGACAAATAAATTCGCTCATACTACCCATAAGTATGTAATTGATTTTATATGCATTTAAGTGTAAGTTAGTTGGGACTTCATTCCATTTGACCACTCTCCTTTCAATGACTCCTTTGTTATACTATTGTGATATTGTGTTTTTCTCTCTTTTTTAAACAGAGGACTAAGTGGAGGTGTCTGTTATTACACACTGGACCTTGAATTTTTTTGCAGTCTAGTCCAGCACAAAACATGAATTTCCAAAAATGTTTATTTTGTATTTACAATATGTTACCAGGCTGTTGATGACAATGATAAATACACGACTCTTGTTTTTGAGGAGGCAGTATGAGTGGTGGACAAGAAGTATGTGTTCGGGTCTCTCTCAGGCCAGGCCTTTAGGGCACTCAGCCCGATCACCCAGATGGCTAAGCTGGTATGAAGTTGAAGATTTGTTGAATTTTAATTTCTGCTTCTAATAATTTTCTGTTTATCCATGCAGCATCCTTTCTCCATTAATTCTCATGTTTTATATTCGGCTCGCTGCCCTCTGTGGGTCTGCCCTGTTCTCTCTTATCATGGGTCACACACATTTTTAACCAGCTTGCCTGTTCTGTCCATCTGTTTTAGCTGTGGACGTGGTTGGAGGAGCTACAGAAGGAGCTGCTGGATGATGTGTATGCCGAGTCGGTGGAGGCAGTGCAGGACCTGATCAAACGTTTTGGCCAGCAGCAACAAACCACCCTGCAGGCTACTGTCAATGTCATCAAGGAGGGAGAGGACCTCATCCAGCAACTCAGGTAACATTGTTATCCAGTGCTATACTGAAGTCTGAAAAACATATACTTTAATGTACAGTGTAGAGTGATAGCCACATTCATGTAGTGTTCATGTGTATCCCAAACTTTTTAAATGGTGACCCACTTTTTAAAGATGACAAACCCGGGTGACCCAATTCACAAATCAATATACATGTTTCCCAATATAAATCATGATAAGAGCGAATTTGTGCACATTGTAAGGTTTGTGACTATTTTTCGCTGCACGTGATATTAAGTTAAATTGGGAAACTGGTAATTTTCAAGAGATCACAACTACATTTCATGCATGTGTCTTGAAATGACTGATGTAACATTGTTTCTACAATCAAACAAGAGGTGCAGCAAGAGGGGACTGCATTAATCACCTCTGGAAAAGTCAGTTTGGTCAATCCACGTTCTCATACAAAACAGCGTAAGAATGGAACATCACTCCAGCATCCATCAGGGGTTTGGATTCATATCATTTGAATTTCACCTGGAAAAATGGCTCGTTCTCAATCAACTTTGTGACCATTATAATTTAGTCACTGTTATCATTTTCAGTTGTTGCTTGATTTTGCTGCCTCCTGCAGTTATCTTCCTTCACTCAGTTTGTCCTTATGTCTTTAGTCTGTCTTATGTCCACAGATGTCTGTAGTGTTGTTTTGTTGTCTTATTACATCAGGTGTGTGTTGTTCAGTTTTCGCTTTAATAGAATTATTCGTCTTCATAGTTGAACTTCTGTTAATTTTGAATAAATTGGCTTTGTATTTTAATGTTGTTTTTACTGTCCCTGTTAACTAAAGCTACAAAATAAATAAACAAATAGACAATTGTGTGGCTGTAAAGTACCAGGTCTAGAAATACGCAAACTACATGCTTTTCTTCCACTTCCACTTGGATGCCTTAAACCACTGCAACTGTATTTTTGTTTCCCCACAGAGACTCGGCCATCTCGAGCAACAAGACTCCACACAACAGCTCCATGGCTCACATTGAGAGTGTGTTACAGCAGCTGGATGAGGCTCAGGGCCAGATGGAGGAGCTGTTCCAGGAAAGGAAGATCAAACTGGAGCTCTTCCTCCAGCTCCGTATTTTTGAAAGAGATGCCATCGATGTGAGTAGGCAGGAGACTGAAGAGGCTTGTGTGTGTATGATGCATGTTTATTTTTTGCTCAATCCTGCAGTGGGTAATTGGGGCTGATAAAGATGGAAAAAGATTCATGAAGTTAATAGAGCAAGAAAATAAATTCATTTAAATAAAGTGGAGGAGCTTTTCGAGGGAAGACAAATTTATGGGACAATGACAGCAAGTCAGTAGTGTAGGAGCAGGCGCAGTTACTCTTGAGTGAAGCGTTTGAGTGCTGATAATACATGCTTAGGGTTTTTATATCTTCACAGGGCTTGAGGAGGAGTTATGCTAACTATGGCTCTAGTGCGTCATGAAGCTATATTATTAGATGTGCTTCAAAACATTCCCATACTCTAGTGCAAAGGGATCAGCAACATGTGGCATGAGGCTTATTGGTAATGTAAAACGACAGTGACTCTGAGCTGATGGACTGTAATGTTTTAAAATAGAGATTGAGTCTTGTTGAGAGGATCCCCACTGCTTCAAAGCTTGGTTAAATTCACAGTGTTTAGTTCCACTTGATGCATTAAAAGCCCTGACTCATTCCTAGTTTTCTCCAACCAGTGTCTGGTCTCACCATATCTGCCAGTATCACAATGTCCCACTATGACAGCAAATGCTTTTCTCACTTGGTGTTTAGATACGTTGATCCCCCCCCCATATATCATAGCCATTAAATGAGATCTGTTGAGCCAAACTATGTTGACAAATAAATTCGGTTCAGTTATTTCCGAGGCAAAGCATATAGAGCAGAGATGCAGGCCATTGATAATGTAAATCAAAAGAGCATTTGTGAAAGATAATTGCTGCAGACTTGATGAGTTAAAAAAATGTGTCTAGGTTTTAGTAATGATCACAGTACATACTAAAAACACCACAGTAGCCCTGGAGTACAGTGAAATCCCAAAACCTGACTATGATGCCCAGCACCATGTATTATTTATTTTTTTTGTTTCTGTTACCTGTATCGACAAGGAGCTTTTCTGTGGAGTTTACTCTGGTTATGTTTGGCTTTCTACCATAATCACAAGACATGCAGATTGGAGTTAGGTTAATAACCGGAGACTCTGAAGTCTACATCGCTGTGATTCTGTTTGTTGGCCCTGTGACAGTCTGGAGACTTGTCCTGTACCCTCTCATCCAATGTCAGCTGGCTCAGATTGGCTCCAGCTCCTCCAGCAACCCTTAAAGGATAAGTGGAGGAGAATGAATGAACATTTCTCAAGGTACAGCTGTTGCTCTGAAGGAAATAACGGCCAGCCGGAAAGACAGCCAAGTAGATGTAATATGTGAAATATGGGCACTAAGCACAATGTAGGATGACATATGCATCCACATTAATATACAGTATGGTATGGTGTTGTGTTACAAATTGGCCTTTGTATGAATTCACCGTCACTTTGTGCCTATAGGTGACATGCCTCAACTTTAAGGAGTTTTCTGTGTTTTAATTGTGGTCGCTCATGTCGAATAACGCCCACACATATGTACACAGACATCAACACGGGATTAATATGACACAGGTCTAAAGCATGAAAATGGGTGTAGGAGGCATTTGTCCTCCACACCCTCCACACACACACACACAGTATGACACTCCCTCCTGGCTTAACAGGGGGTGTGTGTCTGAGGTGAGGACAGGAGTTTAGCTCAGGTGAGACGTATGCTTGTCTTACATTGCTTTATTCTCTTGGATGATGAGCTCTGTATCACTGCACACCACTGAGAAAATAAATACATATATAGTTAAAGAGCAGACTTGTCATCTCCATTAGTTAGTAATCAGCGGAAATGGTCTTCTTGCACACAGAGGGCATTTTACTCAACTGTACATGGAGAGGAGTGTATAGTGTAGATGAGCGTATGGTAAGTGTCTAGTTTGTTGCCACATGTGGAAAAGCGTTCTTACTGTCAACAATAGTAGTTTTTAAATTATAATTTCAAAGTTTGTAGATTTATGTTGCGTCTCTGTACAGAGGAAAGAGAACGATGCCTTTTATTGCAAAATAGATTTATTTTACTTTTTGTATAAACACATTCTCTTTAGTGCTGCAGAGGGCAGAGAATCCATTTATGAAACAGACATTTGTATATTGTTTTCTCTGTAACTTTATTGTTGTTTTGAATGACAGATAAGACTTGTAATAAGCCTAGTTTGAGACACAAACAATTTCATCATGTAGAGGATATTTCTTCTCTTGCATCAATCATGGTTTAAGGAGACACTCTGCAATCTGCCTGTTTTTAGGTTTAGGTTCGTTGGACTTGCGTGCATCTTGCTGATGTTTTGAGTTTGTGTTAAAATTTCATAAATTCATTAAAGAGGTGACTTAATATAAATGGAGCAAGTGGGAGAATAAGGTTACAGAGGACAAAGAAATAAACACAAGTTCTTCTCTGTGATAGTCTAGATATTGTAAAACCTGTACTTTGCCTGCTTCACAATAGTACCGTTTAATTTTTAATGTCTTTCTATTACATTCTTTCCATTGCAACATCATAAATTAAACCTTCATCTAAAGTATTCTTGATTTCCAACATAGTGTATGTCACCTGTATTGTATCTTCACACCGATATTCAGTAAATTTTGGTACACATTATTGCAGATGGGCAGTTATTAATTTGACAGTCCTTTGACCTCTACGTTGTCTGTCTTTCTGCCTTGCAATTACGCTGCACAATGCATTTAAATGTGACGAACTGTCATCAAAATCCAGTGGTCAGGGCATGGCAGTGCCACACATTTCAAGTTAAGCTTGGCTGTTGTATTTTCATCCATTTTGTCTTTCATTGCCCAAGCTGGTCAAGTTTCAAAATGGCAAATCCATTATTAGGACATGCTTTCACTCCATGCTGGGTCACCAATTAAGAAAAAGTTTGCAAAATGAAAAATGTTAAATAATAATTACAAAAAAGTTATTCATATTTTATGTGATATATTTTTACAACGTGGCACAAAGTCATGCCCCTAAAATACTGTGCTCTCTCACAAATGAACTGTGAAAGACTTTACTTTATGAAACATGAGTCTTTTTTTGACAATGATTCATATGAAACTGAGCAATGATGTTGCATCATAAAAATAGTATTGCAGGCCGAAGTGTTCTCCACAGCACACAGCCGTTACAGCAAACTCCACTGACAAACAGAAAACCAGGTAACAGCCAGACATCATTACAGTCACTGAATTTGCGACAAATATACTCAGAGAAAAGGCATCATTTTGAATAATACCTGTTTGTAATGCCAATGACTTTCAAATAAATACCCAATTCTCTCTGTAGTACTGTTAAATAGAGGCCTATTTTTCAGTATTTGACAGTTAGAGTTCCATTAACTCCAGTGCCCCAGGGAAAGAGGTGAGTAAATTCTCTTAAAAAAGGGGGGGAGAGACTAGGCTGGATGTTGTTCAGATCATGGTGCTCATGTTATTATGATTCATTCTGTGTGGGCAGTTAGAGACAAGCACTGACATTTCAGTACATCTGCTTAACCAGCAGTGCATTACAATATGTTATCCTTTATTATGACAGACAGTGTTAGACTGCAGAAATTACTGTAAACTGTCTGACTTGCTTGTCAGTTTTCTTTTCTTAATCATAGCTTGATATGGATGATTAAATGACTGTGCTTTATTTATTATTTATTTATGTTTCTGTGCTTTATACACCATTTCAATGTACAATCTAATTGTTTTATAAGCTGTACAAAATCCTGTTGAACTGGGCTTTTTATTTCTCTATTTCTTTTGTCTGACTCTCTCTGTCTCAGATCATCTCAGACCTGGAGTCATGGAACGAGGAGCTGTCGCAGCAGATGAGTGATTTTGACACAGAAGACCTGACACTGGCTGAGCAGAGGCTGCAGCATCATGCAGACAAGGCCCTCACCATGAACAACCTCACCTTTGACGTCATCCACCAGGGACAAGAGCTCCTGCAGTATGTCACCGAGGTGCAGGCCTCTGGTAAGTGAGGGAGCACAACATATTTATTCAGTCACAGACTTAACATGCACCGCACACATATCAATACATGCTTAGGCTACTTACTGTCTATGTCTAAATTAATCTGTTGATGGAAGATGTGCTTTGGAGTTAGTAAGAAAAAGCGACGATATATAACAGGGAAAGAGTAAGCAGGGTTGTTGACTAAATGGCATACATGTTTGAGTTTTTGATAGCCATAAATAAATAAAGTTGTCTGTAAAGATAATGACAAAAAAGAAAATTCATTTATAGTAAGCGCCTGGAGAAGGTTGCAATATCTGGCTACACATTTGATACAATCCAAACCCTCCTGTCTGGGCTCTCATCAAACCTCTGACCCAAAGCTGGAAGTACAGGTTCACTGACACTAACTACTGTACATCAAGTCTGAGTGGGGAATGAGAGTAAATACCTGGAAGCTGGAACAAAAAAAAAAATAGAAGGTGGCAATAAAAGACGTCTGCTTAGTCCAAGAAGATTTTGTCTCTTCAAGTAAAACTGCTCATGAACCAGATTCATACCTGCTTTGTTACTGCAGTGTTTCACGATATCACATCTAGCTGACATAATGCAAAATCTGGCTCTGCACTGAAAGATACATGGCTAAATTAATGAGGATGCACATGTGAGAGCTAACTGTGCAACTGGCCATACCATGACTATAACTTACTGATGCCAGCTTTGCAGCTTGCTTCAAGTCTATTAGACAACGCAGCTAATGCAGCTGTAGGACTAAAATAATGGGCCAAGGTCAGCAAATCATAAGTATGTTGACCAGATATGTGGCAGTAAAGTGTGCGGAATCACGAAATGCCTCCTCGTTTTATTCCTGTTTACTCCGAACAAGTAATTTTATGAGCAAAAATAGGCAAAAAAATAATAATAATACAAAATAAATATATAAATAAATAATAATATCATTGAAAAACCTATTTGTGATGTAATGAAATGTGTATAGGTGTGGAGCTGTTATGCGACAGAGATGTGGACATGGCTACTCGAGTCCAGGACCTGCTGGAATTCCTCCACGAGAAGCAGCAGGAGTTGGATCTGGCAGCAGAGCAGCACCGGAAACACCTGGAGCAGTGTGTCCAATTAAGACATTTACAGGCTGAGGTCAAACAGGTATGTGCAGCTCAAATTAAAGAAAGTTACAAAGGAGATTATTCTCTGAAATAACAGGGCAGTGGAAGTGTTTTGGAGACTTAAAGCACATTTAAGTGTGATGACTATGTATAATTAAGATGTTTGAGACGGATATAATATGCATGCCACACAAAAGGCTGCCTATGTTGCTTTTCTCCCCGGGTGACACAGAGGTCAACCTGACATTTATTACCTCAATGTTCCATGACTGTACCATTAAAGTGTGGAGAATCAGGCAGCTACAGTATGTTCTGTCTGTACAAGAACATGGACAAGTGACTCATCCTGTGTCAACAGTCACTCTCCTTCCTTTTCCTTCCCTTCCCTTGCTTTCTCTTTCGCGCTCTCTCTTTCTATCATGGTATTTATCGGCCTCTAACTTTTAGCAGAAGACGGATTGAAGCAGGGCAGTTTGATTTTTAACTGAGGTTCACAAAGTGAGATAAATAGAAACTTGGGATTACAGCAGAATCATGGACTGGAGAGAACCCGATTTGATGGAAAAGACATTTCTCAGCTTTTAGTCATGTCATCAACCCTCTAGTGATTCCTTCCTCGTATTTTTTCAGTAGTTGAATGTGATCACAGCATTTGCAACGTATCCCACTGATATATATAACAAAACAATAACAAAACGGTGGGGCAGTTTTCAGTTTTCAATGTTTGTTTTCATAGTGATGTGGCTGAAAAACAACTACTCTGTGTCTTAGAGTTAAAGCTGCAGTGTGTACCTTTGCTGTTTGCTCTTAGTGGGACAAAACAATGTGACACAATTTGTCCTTCATTGATGGGCAATATAGCGGCACATGTGAGTGCAGCGGTTCTGAGTTCTTCTGTGACCACACCTGTGCAATGACTAATAATGTGCAGTAACACCTCATTTTTAATAACTCATAGAATGTGCAGTTTATATTATTTATGTATTTAATTAGTAAACTTCCTGTGTGCAGTGTGGGATGTCATCTTGCGAAATGAGATCTTAACATCGCTTTACTGTGAAAGCAGTGCCGTCTTGAGCTGATAGGCTTAATTAGCATTATGTGAACCCATAGACACTAGAGTTTTAACATTGTTCATCAAATATTTAAGACTAAAACTGTAACTAAAAATACTTAAGCAGAACATAACTGACTGATGAGTTTGCGATGCCATAGTGTTATTTTTACTCATCTGCCCACAGAGAGGCAGTGTTACAAATGCCAATAGAGACCGTTATAGCCACCCACAGTATGCTGGTTTATAAATCACATTTAAGAGATCACTACTGCACTATAGTTGTTATGTTTGTTGTGTTTAAAAGCAATGTACTGTCAGTGAGTCTCATGTGCGCTCATTGCTGCCGATATTCAGGAGCCGACACTCGTACCTGTCTCGCCTCAGGCCATTGAAAATGCAATGGAAACCGTAGTCCCATTGAATGCGGTAGAAACACAACAAGTAGAGTGAAGTTGCATCATCACTTTTATGTCCAAGCTTCAACTGCACCTCTGCTTGTCACCCACATAACACGTGTGCTCACTGAGTCACAGAAAGAGAGAGGTGTCCTTCAGAGAGAGTAGGCCAATAAAACACTGAACAAAATTGTTTTAATTTAACCTTTACTTAACCATGAGGTCCGTTGAGATTAAAGTCTTTTTCAAGGGAGACCTGACCACTGTAGCTCACCATAATAAAGTTATACAGTACTTAAATATACAAGGATGATTGAAATGGTGTTTTTTATGGACTGAGGGAGTAATGAAGAAAATATGGAAAAAAAAAGATAATTTCATGGAGTGCAATGATAAGTTATTTTTTTTTATCTGACTCAATCCAACTTATAGATACTGAAAATAAGTATAGATGGCTGTCGGGCATTAGATCATCTTCCAACTGAAGTAGAAGGTTGGACAATCGATATCAGGTTCTCTAGTCGACTTGCTGATATGTTCATGGGCAGGACACAAGTGATTTTGGTGGCTGTGGGACCAGAGTGAGAATTTCTGTGCGAGAAAGTATCCAGCATATGTATGAATGTGTGTGAACCAGTGAATTACAAAACTATAATGTAAAGCAATTTGACGGGTCATCAAGACGAAAGGCACTATATAAACACAGACGATTTACAATTTCTTGTGTAGTCATTCAAATGAATAAACTGTAATAATAACAGAACACATTGCCTGCCTGTGTGTGTTGTAGGTGCTGGGCTGGATCCGTAATGGAGAGTCCATGCTGAACGCTGGTCTGATCACAGCCAGTTCTCTTCAAGAAGCCGAACAACTACAAAAAGAACATGAACAATTCCAGCATGCAATAGAGGTAAAATGTTTTTCCCCCTCCTTCTCCATGTCATTGTGCTTGTCTGGACCCATTTCCTCTCGCTAAAATCTTCATCTCTCTCTCCCTCCACTCATCTTTTACCACTAGGACTTGTGATGCTTCCTTGCGCTTCATTCTTAAGCCTTTCGAACACTTTTCAGGCCCACTTCTGCGTGCACCTCCTCCCTCCTTATCATAAGGGTTAGGGTGCACATGAAGTGGAATAATGTATAACTCTATCACTCCCTCTCTCTTTGTCTTTCTACATACTATTCTTCTTTTTTTTTCCTTTTTAACCACATATTACTTTGGGTGCATTTTCTTTGAACTCTATCAGCACCAGCTCATTTTAAATGCAGGCTGCTACCTGGTCTACTTCTGCAGAGCTCACATGGACACAGATGCAGAAGGATGCTGTGATTTATGAATATTCCTTACCTCACACTGGAACTTTAACACACATGCCAAAACTGATTGTTGTTGTCAAAGGTGACAGGAAATCCATTGCTCATCTTTTTTTCCTTTTGTTCATCTTCACTTGTGTACAAGCATCAAAAGCCTTTTTAAAAAAAAAATAATAATAAAAAAAAATATATATATATATATAGTTTTTGCTTTTCCTCTTCAGAATACTCCCACACAATCTCTTCTCTGTTGCCACAATCTACCTATATTTTTGACACAAGATGTAGAGGTTCTTAAAGAATGTTACTTTTGCAGAAAACACATCAGAGTGCACTGCAGGTACAGCAGAAGGCAGAGGCCTTACTCCAGGCCAACCACTATGATATGGACATGATCAGAGAATGTGCAGAAAAGGTACGATTCAGCACACCGAAAGAACACAAGGATATCACTGTTGACAGTGCAGTAACTTGATAAAGATGGAAGTGGCGAATCAATTGGTTTTGTTTGATTTTCGAAGGTGGCAGACCATTGGCAGCAGCTGATGCTGAAGATGGAGGACAGACTCAAGCTGGTTAATGCTTCTGTGGCCTTCTACAAGACCTCTGAGCAGGTTTGTGTGTGTGTTCTTGTATTTCTTACCTCTTTAGGACCTGTTCTGGCACTAACACTAACACCTAGTCAGGACCAGTAGTCCAAATGGGGACTAAAACTTGGTCCTAATGGGGCAGGACCTCATTTCTAAGGACCTTTAATAATATTTAAGAAGTTTAATATTTGAATTGTGGTTAGGTTAAGGTTAGGATTGGTATTTACTAGTTATTGTTAAGGTCAGGGATAACAATTTGTAACTGACCGAATAAATGGAAGTCACTGCAGAGTCCCAAGAAGAAAAGCAGCACAAAACTGTTCAACTGCTCAAATTGTGTGAGTTTAAGTTTGAATTATGAGATGCCTGATGGGACTTAAAGTCTTCTCATTATAAACACAGTAACAGACCATGTTTAAATAAGTATTTTCATTGATTTGCAGTTGTGTTGGCTGTGTGAAGGTTAGTGTTTCATGTCACAGCAGTTCTATGTATGGTGTTATCACTGTTTCAGGTGTGCAGTGTGCTGGAAAGCCTGGAACAGGAATACAAGAGAGAAGAAGACTGGTGTGGTGGTGCTGATAAACTGGGCCCAAACAGTGAGTCAGACCATGTCACTCCCATGATCAGCAAACATCTGGAGCAGAAAGAGGCCTTCCTCAAGGTGAGACAGTACATGGTTTTTTCACACAAGAAAATATATGAAATCACTTTTGTTAAAGGGTGGTTTACAACTGTGTATTTGTCATGAGCATAAACAAGTTTATAACGTCTGTTGTTACTCTGCGTACCTTCAGGCCTGTACATTAGCCAGGCGTAACGCCGATGTCTTCCTGAAGTACCTGCACAGAAATAGTGTTAACATGCCAGGCATGTTGTCTCATGTCAAAGCTCCAGAGACTCAGGTTAAGAGTAAGTAGATGTCATGATTATCACCTTCATCATTCCTGCATCTCATCATTAGCTTATTTAACCTCCACATTTCCATTCAAAATTTCTTAATGTATTCTTAGAATTATACATAAAGATTGGTGTGCTCCTGTATCATTCTGACATACAGTAAAAATGTTGTTCACTCAGATATCTTGAATGAGCTGCTGCAGAGGGAGAACAGAGTGCTCCACTTCTGGACCATGAGGAAACGGAGGCTAGACCAGTGCCAGCAATATGTAGTGTTTGAACGCAGCGCCAAACAGGTGTGTGCTTGATTACCTGTGTCTATGTTTCTGTTTGTATTCTTTCAGATTTGTTTGAGCGAATTAGCACAGAGTCGGTAAAAAGGCTCCCTTTCTGTTTGATGATTGGATCCTGTTCGAACCAAACTAAATTAGCTGCTTTTCTTCTCTCAGTTGTCGTACAGCTGTATAAAAGACATCTTTCGTTGTCTTTGTTTTTAACAAGGCAGACTTTACAACAAAGACATGTTTTAAGACAGCCAGGTACAGGTACAGTAAACTTAAACACTAGGTTTGTTACAGAGAGTGTTTCCCAAGCACATGTTTCCAACCACTAATTTTGCCTTCAGCCTCTAGAATTCTTTTATGTGTTATGTGTTTTAGATAAAGCAAAACATTCAAGTGGCAGAAGTTTGGAAGGCATAAGAGCACACAGACTCTTTTTCATGAAACATAATGTAGAGGAGACATTGTTCAATGATATTAGGACTTGTGAGATGGATTGGGTTTTGATATTACCACACTCCACAGACTGAACTGATATTTAAAAAAAAATTTTTTGAATTTATTTCTTAAAAATCTTAAATGTTTGCGACATTGAAGTTTGGAGCCCTCACCTAACCACATACTGTATAAGACTGTTTATATACAAGAAACATGGCTCCCCCTTCTGGTATTTGGACAGCACAGCCGTGCAACATGGTGCATGGTACATGCAATTTTTTTTTTTTTTTTTTTTTTTTAAACGGTGATCCATACTATATGTACTGGGTCCAAATAATTTTTGGTGTCACCTGCAGGCCCAGATAGAAAGTGCCCAGACATTGCAAAACATTACAGAATAAATTGAGAATGTAAACTTATCAGGATGTGGTGAGATGTTTAATTTCTCTTTCAAAATAAACGGTAGTTTGCACTTGTCGTACTGAATTTCACTGAATATAAGTGGAGACATTGTAGGTTTCTTAGCATTAGTCTGTAGAGTAGAAAAATTCATATCAAATCCTCAGTGCAAATCTAAAGAAATGGTCCACTTCAGAGGGTTATGAGTTTAAACATATAAACAACACATTGGCTGTGAATTCAAAAGCCCTGACCAGCTCATCATGCTTTATTATGGCTATTTAATACTTTCAAATTATGTAACTAAAGTCCCTGTAGTGTAAATGTCCTCACTTGTGATTGGTTGTTTTTGTGTTTAGGCCCTGGAGTGGATCCATGACACTGGGGAGTTTTACCTGTCCACACATACATCTACAGGCTCCAGTATTCATCACACACAGGAACTGTTGAAGGAGCATGAGGAATTCCAGATCACAGCTAAGGTATGGGTGTGTTTTTATGTTTTCTTGCTGATCTAACTACTGTATGTGAGTAACATTGTGCCTGCTAAGCTGCTTGTTGTGTGTATGTTTGCACAGTACTGCGCTTTGCTGTGAGGCCCATTCCCTAGGCAGTGTATTGTCCTGATTCCTCTTTGCTGTGTCACTGTTATTGTGTTAGAGAACACGCTTTTGTGCCCATCAAGCAACACCCTGGTTCCTAACACACTCTCTCTCCCTCTGTCTCTCTCTTATCCACCTTTCCTCTGCTGTCATTGCCCCTCTGTGGTCGTCTCTATCTTCTCACTGAATGTCTTTCTATTGACAGCAAACCAAAGAGAGGGTAAAGCTGTTGATCCAGCTGGCGGATGGGTTTTGTGACAAGGGGCACGCCCATGCCCTGGAAATAAAGAAATGGGTGTCCTCAGTGGACAAACGCTACAGGGACTTCTCTCTCCGCATGGACAAATATCGAACTTGCCTAGAAACTGCGCTTGGCATTTCCTCTGACTCAAACAAGGCTGTGAGTAGATAAAAATCAAAATGATCTCTATTTTATGCATTTTTTTCATATGCCTGAAGCTGTATAATGAACAACCATGGCAACTAAAGTGACCATCTCCTGTGTTTGCAGAGTAAAGATCTGCAATTGGACATCATTCCAGCCAGTGCTCCAGGGTCAGAGGTCAAGTTAAGGGATGCGGCCCACGAACTCAATGAGGAGAAGAGGAAATCCGCACGAAGAAAAGAGTAAGTCCTGCGGACATGTATCTTCTGCTGGTCACCTAATCTCCAGCATCTCACTTTTCCTCTGCAGGCTTGGGAAAATGTACAGATGAATAATTTAGTAATTTCTAGCAGACATATGAAAACATGTAATTTTTCACTCTGATTTAAATTTTATAGCTGCAGCCATGCTTTCTTTTCAAAATGCTGGAGATGGTACAAGAAATAAAATCTACAGACCTAATCTACTATGCAGATAAATTGAGATTTTATGGGTCATACCATAAGACAGAGAGCAGTAATATGCTCTTGGGGAATTCATTAGGGGCCCTCTGATGTCAAGTCCAAACTGATATATCAGTGATACTGTCATATTCCCCCCATAAAGCCAAAACTTGAACATAAAAAGAACATCAGCAAAACCAAGCCACTTTCAAATACAAACACATCATGGTCAAGTGTTTCAGAACTAAGGACAGCGTCAGGCAGACAGACAGCTGTCTGTCAGCGCAGCCAGAACGAGTGAATGACAGCGATAGGCAGAGCGACCAGGTGCACTGCATCACTGCCACGTCTGACAAGCAATGAAATATACATAAAATAGACACATCTGTCCATTACAGCCACATGGTAGATTACAAACATACAGCAGTATTCGAGCTCACAGATATTAACTTTTTCAAACAAATAAACACAGCAACAAACCACAGGCAGACATGCGCTGAAAAGCTGTAAACTTGGAGCTAAACACCACAGAAAGTTTAAGTGCAAAAGGGTTAATTATGGATGGTTCACTGTCTGATTGTTGTCTGTGTTCAGTCTACTGCAGTGTAGTGTAGACAGGCTACTGTCTCTTTTTAAATATTAACATCCCTCTCTACATATGTGAGGTTAGAAAGCCTCGTCGCCTGCTTTTTTCCTCGTGGTTGCTCCACTTATGTTAACAGTAGTAACAAAGATTATGGAAACAGTAAAGTAGAGTGAAATGATTCACAACATCCTTTGAGGAAAGTGAAAGTGCCAACTATTTATCATTTATCATCATATAATCATATAATCATGTATATAATCGACATTAATTTACAACACTTGTTCATCACCACATTCTCTACCAATGTGTCACATGACCTTTCAGATTTATAATGGCTGAGCTGATACAGACAGAAAAAGCCTATGTCAGAGACCTACGGGAATGTATGGATGTAAGTATTGTACCACTGCTGCTCATATTTGAAACTCATTTCCAATGACAGAGGGGAAAAAGTTATTTAACCATTTGTTTTCTCCCGATGGTGTCTGCAGACATACCTGTGGGAGATGACCAGTGGTGTGGAAGAGATTCCTCCTGGCATTGTTAACAAGGAACATATCATCTTTGGGAACATGCAGGATCTCTACGAGTTTCATCACAAGTCAGTATATCTCTAGAAATTTCAGCTGAAGTTAAACATTTCCAGTGGAACATGTTTTTCCAAATTAGTGGCCCTGTGACATATATCAATCAAACCAAATCTTTGTTTTTTTTTTTTCTTTACAGCATCTTCCTCAAGGAGTTGGAAAAGTATGAGCAGCTTCCAGAGGATGTCGGCCATTGTTTTGTGACTTGGGTACGAGGTCTACCTGAGTTAAAACTTTATAGTATATACAGTACTTTCTTATTTGCATTTCTGAGCTACTTCTAATCCATTTAAATGTTAAAAACCAAATGTTATACAATTTTCCAGAGGAATACAATACTGTTGCCCTGTAGATGATAAGAAACCAGGGCTTTTATATCATTTGAGTAAAATACAAATGGCATTTTTCTCCTCAGGCTGATAAGTTCCAGATGTATGTGAACTATTGTAAGAACAAGCCAGACTCCACTCAGCTCATCCTGGAGCATGCTGGATCCTACTTTGATGTAAGTAACTATAAGTACTGCATAATAAGTGATCAAGTTGTAACTTATGCTTTGTTTATTTGATTTAAATTCATCTCAAATATACATAAAGGCAGAGACTTTGACTTGTCCAATGATGAAAGACTGTTTTCATTTTTCATTCTCACAGGAAATCCAGCAGAGGCATCGTCTTGCCAACTCCATCTCATCTTACCTGATCAAACCAGTCCAGAGAATCACTAAGTACCAGCTCCTCCTCAAGGTACAGCACAGGAACTTACCAGACCATCTGGTACCAAAATTATTACTGTTAGTAAGAAATGTGTCCTTTTTTTAGTGCATGTGAAGCAATGAAAAATATTTCTTCTAGCTTTGTCACCCCACAAGAAAATGAGAAACTTACCACCTTGCCAAATGTGTTTGGACAAGTTGCTGAGTGTTTTTAGAAATTAGGTTTAAAATCATGTAAAATACAGTGTTCTCTGCTCTGAAACACTGGCGCCCTGTCACACACACATACACACACACTCAGCAGCTCAGTGGTAAAGTGAGTCGTCTTGCAACTGAAAGGTTGTTGGTTAGATTTCTGGCTCAGCTGGTCTACATGCCATTGTGTCCTTGGGCAAGACACTTAATTTACATTGCCCATGACTGCTGACTACTCCTGGCTATGCGGGCAGTATGTGAATGGGGATAGAGAATGTGCTACACATGCATGTGCTGTATGAATGTGTGATTGAATTGGTCTGAACGAGTGAATGGCAAAACGGTAAAGCTGTGTAAAGCAGCTTTGAGTGGTCGAGACTTGAAAAGCGCTATATAAATGCAGACATTTTAATGGAAACCACTCTATTGGTCAGTGTTTGTACGAATTATAAACTTAAAGAGCTCCAGTATGAATCGTCCACTACAATTAACCCAAAGGCACCAAAGCAGGTGAAAGTCTTAAAAAGAGTAGAAAAGTCACATTCGTACAATTTTGGTTGAACAACATACTGTACATTTTTTGACACAGCCCTGCTCTCTCTCCCTCTTTCTCTATCTGCTCCCCTTTCTTTCTGTTATTATGAGTATGTTTTCTGTGTGATTTTGCATTATTTTATGGAAAGACATTGTAGCTCTGTAGCAAACCGTGCAGTAGTGTGTGTGGGAGCAGTTGCAATGGGTAAACTGCAGATTACATGTACTGAGGGTTTATATAGTTATCGCATTTGAGGAATTTTTAAGACGGTGCTTTATTGAGCTTGAGCAGAACACTGGAAAGATACTTTTTCAGTCTTTTAATAATTCTTTACTCCACTGTAATTTTTTTTCCCACATGTTCTCTGCCACTACTTTCAAATATATATAATGTGTGAAGATGAGAAACCCTGCATTTGCTTTACATGCACTTCAAGCGTCACTGAGTGCACAGTATATAGTACATACTGTATGTGTCTGTGGGCTTTTATTGCAGGAGTTGTTGACCTGCTGTGAGGAGGGAAAAGGTGAGATCAAGGATGGACTTGAAGTCATGCTGAGCGTCCCCAAGAAAGCTAATGATGCAATGCACCTCTCTATGCTGGACGGTGGGTGCATACACACACACAAACACACATCTCGAATCACATGGTTATGTTTTTTAAAGGCATACCTATACACTCACTCACTTTGTTATTGTCTGATGTCTTTCACTTGAATGGGCTCACATGAAGTCATTCGGCACCAGTTGCTCATCCCCATATAACTTTGCATTTGTGTACATCGCGTACAAATACAGGCCTCTTAATTGTGCTTCCTTGTTTTGCTTCACCCTTTCAGGTTTTGATGGGAACATAGACTCACAGGGAGAGCTGATACTCCAGGACTCCTTCCAGGTGTGGGATCCCAAGACACTAATTCGTAAAGGACGTGACCGACACCTCTTCCTGTTTGAAATGTCCCTGGTCTTCAGCAAAGAAGTCAAGGACTCCAACGGGCGTAGCAAATACCTCTACAAGAGCAAGCTCTTTGTAAGTAATATTCTGTTTTGTGTTTTTTTCCTTTAACAGTATTTATATTCCTTGTGTTCATTTGGTAAGACAATAAGATTTATCTATTACAGTTATTGCAATTTACAAGTACAACAGTTTCTAACATGAATGTGAAATTATAATGGCATTTACGTGTTTTTTCTTTTTTTATGTAATATCTTTACAATGATATCAAGTTTATGGAGGACAGTGAAAATAACTCTACATTTAAATGCATATTAAACTTTTAATCTGATTGCTTTTCTGTCTGTTGCCATTTCGAATGCCTTGAAAAACATGATTGTGCAAAGGATTGTGGGTATTTCTGCTGCAGTGAGGATATACTGTACATGCATATTTGTAAATTATCTATGCCAAGGACTCAGTCCTTTATATAAAACAATATGGAACAGTCATTTGTTGGGGTTCATTGATATAATCTTCTTTAAACTCAGCCTTTTCAAAGATCCTGTCTAGAGAAGCACCTTATTTCCTGGGTCCTATCAGGTGTTCTCTTTAGTCTGAATAGGACCTGATTGTGTCCATTTGACACCAGTTTTGGTTCTGGGATTCGGGTTAGGTGGAAGCCATCTTGGCACAAATCATTTTTTTAATTAAGCTTACACTGGCACCATTTTTTGTGTCAAAACTTACTGACATGTGTTTTCGCCTCCTCAGACATCAGAGCTTGGAGTGACAGAACATGTGGAGGGAGACCCTTGTAAGTTTGCCCTTTGGGTGGGCAGGACCCCAACTTCAGACAATAAGATTGTCCTCAAGGTATGAAGAGGTTCCTTTTATTGCTGTTTGTCGTTCAGGTTTTGATGGCAGTTGGCGAGTTCTAGTTCCTCTTTCAAAATGTTTATACACGGTATCTAACACAATTAGAACTAAGAACTTTATTTCTGCTTCATAAGAAACTTATGATTTGCCTTCTCTTGGAGCTGTCAAGATTTTCACATATAAAGAGAAAGAGCCACTCTATATCTGTATTCCCCTTCTAATCCTGCATAGCTCCCTCTCTTCAGCCAAGAACGTTCACTTCCTGCAGGGGGTGGAGTGTTACTTTCTTATTCACTTATTGCACAGAAATATGAACATAGCTGTTGATGGGTCATAAACCAAACTACCAAACTCACAAGTAACTTGGTAGTTTTCACACAGTGAGTCAGAAGCAATGCTCTATTCAGAGTGTGTATATGTTTGCGTGGAGAGTGTTTGATCTGAGTCTGACAGAGAGGATGATGGTAACGTGTAGTGAATGCATTATCTATCGCGTCTTTCTGATTGTATAACTATTAATGACCATCTTCATGTAAAATGATGTAATAGAAGCCTGTGCTCCAATTGTTGCTAAGTGAAGGAGGAAGAGATGACACAGATGAGGGTAGTCATATGCTGAATACAGTGTTGGCTCCATGACGTGAATAACCACAAGGCTGATAATAAAAGTCCACAGTGTCTGGAACTGGAACTGGAGCTTGGGAAATACTGTTGTCATTTCATGTCTGAATGTGTCTCATGTAGCGTGCAGAGATCAAAGTCTTAATGTGGGATCAGACAGAATTGTACTTGTAAAAAGTGACCCGATGTTGTATTATGGTCAAAAGATACAAGGCGACTACCTTTGCCGTTAACATCCTTTGTTGTTGCATTGTATGTTCTTTGTGAGATAGTGAAAGGGGAAGGAAAGAAAAAGGGACTTGGTTATGCTGCTGGAAATAACTGTAATGCTCGTCATGTGCTGTGTCCAAGGCTTCAAGTATTGAGAACAAACAGGACTGGATCAAGCACATTCGAGAAGTGATTCAGGAGCGAACTGCTCACCTGCGTGGAGCTCTGAAGGAGCCCATCCACATCCCAAAAGCCACCACAGCTAAACATAAAGGCAGACGGTAAGCAACAGTGTATTACTCTTAACATAGGTTTCTGTTAGCAATGGTAACTAGATTCAGTGTCAAGTGTTGTGTATATGCAGCAACAACTGTACTGCAAATATATGTAGTCATTTTTCAGTCGTGAACACTGAGCATCACAGAGGCAGAAAAAGTATATATGACACTACAGAAGAATCTCAAACTCCATACAGTATTATCCTAACAAGTCAATAAACATTTATAATTAATTATAGTAATAAGGGAATGATTTAAGTGATGTTGTCTGCTTGCAGGGATGGAGAGGAACTGGACAGTCAGGGAGACGCCAGTAGCCAACCAGACACCATTTCTATTGCCTCACGTACATCACAGAACACACTGGACAGTGACAAGGTAGGAACACACTTTAACTGGAGCCTCAAAATTGAGGTTCGGCCTCATTAAATCCAGGATTTGTCCAAAATTGGTCTTGACAAGGGCCCGTGTTTATAACAGAAAAGACCCCTGTGGGAACAAACCAAGAATGCAAACACACACACATACACACATACATGCACACAATCTCCGTGCATAGCAGCAGAGACGAATGACAACTTTTGTTGTTATTGTTTAACAGTTTCATGTGACGCTTTTTATACTTCATTCAGTGTATGTACTATGTACTATGTCCACATTGTGTCGTCACACGGTGACATGATCGTCAGAAGCTGCTGCTTGTTTTGAAGGAAGACCATCTGATGGAGCTTAAAACCCCGTGTGTTTTTGTGTTAGGGCATCAGTGGATGTGTGTGTGTGTGTGCGTGTATGAAAGAGAGAGAGAGAGAGAGAATTTATCACAGTAGGAACAGAGACGCAGAGCCATGGTTATATCTGGTAATAGCACCACAGAAGGCTGTTCCTCCCACGCTCAGTATGAGCAACTATAACACATACACACACATAGGTTTGTGCAGCTATTCTTCTCAGGACACTGCGTTTACCTCCATTCATATGGACAGCCTTAACAAAGCTTTATCCCTTATCTTATCCTAACCGCATTTCAAATACAATATCAGCCCTAATAGGCCAGGTGTTGGTCCTATGAGGCTATCCCATGAGGACTATTGGTTTATGGTGACAACGGTTAACTATAAGGTTCATGTGTGAAAAGGTCCTAAAGAAATTATCAGTACAAGTACACACACACACACACACACCAGGCTGCATCACACATATTAAAAGCCTCTCTTTAATTTGTGTTGCACTTATAAAGTTCAGCTGCGCTTTCTCCAATGAGGTAATTGTTTTCACACTTGAATTGGACTTTCCCCAGCTCAGTCTCATGCACTCCTACTTTTATCTGGAAAATAAGAAAATTGACTTAGAATGTTTACTGGCAACTGGTCAGGCTACTGTTACCACAAAAGCTCTGGTTGTTTGATGTGACACACATCTATGTGGACATGTGCGTCTATTCACAACTATCACAGACACTAATTAGTATTTGATCCCTTCACTTGGCACAAAATCACATGCATAAACCATGAAACACGTGCATATGCAAATGCCGCGTTTCATCCTTACTTTTTGAATGCCTCTCTCTATCTGCCTTTTTTGTGAGGACTCTCATTCAGGAGGCAGTGACAGTGGTGTGTTTGTGTTAGTGTGAGTGTGTAGCTTTGTTCCTGTGTGTGCCTATGCCTGACTTGTGTGTCCACAGCTTCAGCCTCCCACGCTCTCCTCACAGAGGATGCTCGTCTGTATGCCAGACAGGAGAGCCTTCACAGTGATCGATCTCATACTTTGCTTCAAGCAGCTGAGAGTGACGGGCAGCAACTTTGTTTTTTCCTCCTAATTCAGCCGATGTATTTTTGGTTGTTAAATGGACATTAGCGAGCTAAATTGTGGAGAGAGTTGTTTGATGACAAGAATGGATTAACTGCATCACTCTGGGGGAAGAGACACCCATCAGGGACTCATTTAAGCTTCAGTAGTGATTATATAATAGTGATTGTAAGCTTCCACAGAGGAGTGCTGGTGACTTGCGGTGGATGGCTGTGACTTCTCCACAGGAGTTATACTAATGAATCAGGCTTTTAATTACTTGGGACTGTTTTACCAGGGGATAGTAAAAAAAAAAATTAGTAACAAAAATTTTTTAGTTCTTAAACTTCTGTTGAAATTGTGAACATCTTCTAATTGTGATTCAGAGCAATCTTAGATTACTGTAGACTTTTATGGACTGTAAACTTGGGACATTTCTTGCAATGAGGGAGTGGAGAATGATGGACAGGCTGGAGGACAGGAGCTCAAATCCTATTTCTCAGCTCCTCAGCTCTTTGGCTTTACCACACTACCAAAGGGTATGTTGCAGATAGCATCACGTAAATATTTTACATTATTTAGAGAAAAAAAATATATAAATAAGAAACATTTTCAATTTAAGTCACAGAAAATCTTTGAAAGCTTGAATATGCAATTTGCAAATGAATGTTATTTATGTTTTATTTATTATTATTTATTAACAACTATCGATTTTGAAATTATATTATATAATTTATATATATTATTTATATAAAGTAAAAGCCCCTATGCTGACAAAAATCATTACTTTCCTTGTTCGCAATTCTTTGAGATAATTCTTTTTCTATGAATGATCATAATAAAACTGCACCTAAAGCCAACACCTGATAATTCAGGAGGAAGTGGGGATGTGCAACTCTGTTGCCAAGCTACGCACTATTGATTTTAATTTGCAGTTATTTTAAACTATGACACAGACTGTCAGAATAGTAAAAGATATTTTTGCAATAACACTCTGTATAAGAGATCACGGGACGCAGCATTAAGACATCGGTGGCATTAAGCAACTGCACTTTAAGATGGAAAATGCCTCAGAGAAACCACAGAGCCAAGTGACTAATTCCACCTCAGATGATCAAAGTCAGATTGTCAGAGTGACGTTTTGTTCTGCTGCATGAGAATGAGTCACATGTGCACCTTTACTTTACAGCACTGCTTTAATATATATGCTTTAAGTGAAGATTGTTGTGTGGGCATAGTTCTTTTACTGAATGGTCATTCCTGTTGAATTTGATATATTTGACTTAAAAAAAATGTTTAATTTATGTCTGGCTAAAGTTTCAGTCAGTAGTGGAGGTTGGAGAGATACAATGGAGCTTGGTGATTTTTAGTGAAGTAACTAAACTGTTCTTCAATAGGAGTCTCATTCCACCTCAGTGATTTTAGCTTTTCAGTTTATCAATCACACATTATTACTATTATTATTATTTATTATTATTATTATTATTATTATTATTATTATTATTATTATTATTATTATTAGTTTTTCTGTTCCTGTACACCTTATTGACTTAAGGCACCAGATTAAATCAATTTACACCTGATCCTTTTCAAAAAGGATTATTGATTATTGACTAGTCTATTTTGTTGGCCCTAAGAATTTCAATGTGAACATGAAAAGTACAAATAAGACATCAAATCTCAACTTGTACTATGTTTACTATGTATGTGTATCAGTGGTTTTTTACAGATTTCCATTCTTTCCTCCATTTACTGCAGCTGTCCGGTGGCTGTGAGTTGACAGTGGTGATCCATGATTTTGTGGCCAGTAATGGCGGCTCAAATGGGGAGCTGACAGTGCGCAGAGGGCAGACGGTGGAGGTTTTGGAGCGACTGCACGACAAGCCAGACTGGTGCTTAGTGCGGACCACAGACCGGTCTCCAGCCCAGGAGGGCATTGTCCCCTGCTCCATGCTTTGTATCGCTCACTCCAGGTCCTCTATGGAGATGGAGGGGCTCTTCAACCACAAAGGTAAGAGCATAGAAATGTTTCCTTTTAAGTGTAACTAAAGCCCCTCTTCTGTAGCAATCTCTACCAAATGCCTGATTTTGAACATTGCAAGAAGTAGGCTGAGACCTGAGGGAGGGAGGGAGGGAGGGAGAGAGTGGAGCAGTGAGGGAGTGAGGGGGCACGGTCAGGTAGTGAAATCTGACACCCGAGTTGCAGCTGTTGCAGAGAAATGAGAAGCAACAGCTCCAGGCTTTTTTTTTAAAGGGGAGGAGTCTGGGACAATGAGCCTCTTGTTGAGTAGATAAGAGAGTGATCAGAGAAAGTGGAACAATACTGCAAGCATGGACTAAAAAAGCCAATGGCAAAATTTGAATGCAGTAGCTGGTTTGTAACCAGAGAGAGGCAGTAGATAAGCTGATTTTTACACATATAACATGTATGAACATGTATAATTTCACTACTTTACACTAAACTGTAAAGATTTGCACCTGGATCAACAAATAATATTAAATTCCAACATACACTAGTTTGGGGGTTTAGTTACACTTTAAATACATTTTTATTTACCCACATTGGTGTTGAATACAATTTTTCCATGTTGAGGCACATTCTGGCATTTTAGAAATATAGGAAAAGCTGATTAGATTTGTTTAACTTATGATGTCGCCTGTTAAATCTTCTTATCACACCAAACTGCTGTTTGTCACCTCCAAGCAGATATGTGTAAATAAAAATAATGGGTGTCTTGTTTGCAAACATAGCACTGGTGGCCTGTAGAACGTTCCCTTCTCATTAGTCAGCTGCTTGCGGAAGCAAGTACATGCATTTCTAGGTGTTGCTATGCAACTGTGACAAGCCTACTTGAAGCACAGCTCTCTTTTAATCATCTTAAAATGATTTTAACCTTTGAATTCCCAGCACATTTGTATCATCCACAGATCTCATTAGTTCTCATTAGAGACCCTTGTTTTACATGCAGTGGCTTGTCCATCCACTGCAACAAACATTAAAGGCTGCACTGCCTGGTCAGGGTGCAGCCCTGGAGGACATGATGCCAGAGTCTGCATTTGTTTAATACACACAGCCTCTTATTAAGTGCAACACTCACTCATCACATCGGGTGTACTTATGGAATTATGCTTACAGAAAATAAAACTTCCGCAATTATAACTCTGGATTGATACAAGTGTATAATGTATACATAGACACATACTGTACACTCACCTCCCTACTATACTATTAGGAATTCCCCATTATGTAGTCAACGGCGACGGTTTTATAATAAATGTTTGTTCATAAATGTTCAGCTTTTGTTGAAAAGTGGGGGTTACATCTCCCATGAGAGCAGCTTCAGTGCTCCTTGGCAATGAATGAACTCTACTTCTGGGATAAAATCCATTCTTTTGAGTCCCTGACCGGTGGACTGTGATAGGTCATTGTCGTTCTGGAAGAGACCACCTCCATATAGAAATGTTTCATCATAGGAAGGACAGCTTCACTGCATTCCCTCGGTGTAGGGCTCGAGGTGTATGTAATTATATAAGTCTAATTTCTAATTCTTCATGGATGAGTAAATGCTATTACATTAGCTGCCTACACGCTGCACACTGTTTAGATTGTTTCAGTAAAACTCTTGTGACAGAAAAACTACGTGCGTAAAAAAGAAATGAGAGAAAACAGCATTATTCATGCAGACCTGTGTGGAGTTATGAGTTGCTGTCATCATGTCTTTATAGCAAGTACTGCCTGTGCCTTTGTCTCTTTAACATGGAAGAGTGGGTGAAAACTGCTTGTTTCCATGGCAATATAAAATATAAATATTTTGAAGGCTGCCTCTTTCTAATCACTATGAGAAGGCTGGATTTTGTCTTTTAAAATTATAGGCTGCTTGGACTGCACTTAAAGGTCACAACTCACGTCTCTGGGATTAGATGAATGATTTACAAACGAGCAGGAAGTGTAAAATTTCCCAACTACCTATTTCTTTAACCCTCCGGCTTCTCTCTGTTTTCTCGGATTCTTTCTGTTTTTCTCGGTTTCGTCGTGCACCGTGCGCCCTTTGTATGAGTGTGTTTGTGTGTCGCCAGAAAGAGAATTGAAAAGGGACTTCTCACTGCAGGGGTTGCTGTGGTCAAAAAATAAATCTGTTGCTGAGGAGCAGGAAGACATGGATGACCAAAAAAACATCTTTGCAATTTTGTTAGCCTTTTGTGTTCACTGACCAACCATGGAGACGACTTTGTCTGAAGCTATGGAAGGGTGACAGTTGAGGGAATGAGTGCGGTTTCCTGCTGTGTGTTTAGGAACAATTGATTGGATTAATTGGAACTAACTTGTCTGTATACATTAAAATGAGGCTGGAAAGTCAAAGTCACGGCAAACAGTGGTTTACATATAATATTTGCTTAGTGTTTGTTAATATAAATCCCCAAAGCTAAGTGTTCCTGTTAAATCAGGATTGGAATCCTTTCATATCCATGTACTTCACATTGTCATTTTGATTACTGCAATTCCCCCCTTTTAACACATCAGGTTAACATGCAGGTTTACAAAGGTGCTCACATAATGACAGTGTGAATCTGCACAGAATCTGTAAGGAACAGAGTGAATACAGGCCAGTGTGTGCACATCAGTGTGCGTGTTGTTGCAGGAAAGAGTGTGATTAGAGTCCAGGGAGATACAGACAGACACTTGCTCTCAAACAGAGTGATCTCTGTGCTTCTAGTCTGCATAGATGCTCTAGTGTGTGCAGTGTGCATAGAGACATTATCACACGAAGTGAAGTTATAAAAAGTGTTGAATCTAATGTTTGTTTAGTTGTAGCTATTAAACCCATGCTCTTAAATAGGCTCTGAATTCCTAAAATGTGTAACCAACCCCATAGTAAGTTGTAGCATTTTGCTGTTACACTTCTGTTTTATAACCAGGTCTGTATTTGTTCCAACTATTCTGCACAACTTGTGCGCATCCTAATGCCTTTAAAACTTTACTTCTGCCCACACAAACCGAGTGGGTGCCTCTACAAAGGGTAATACAGTATATGTGCTGCATGACTCCAGACGTCCCTTTGGAATGGGTGAGGCACAGTGGAGGTTTTCCCAATATCCTCAGAGCAGCCCACTCACGAGGGAGGGAGGGGGATACAGAGAGAGGAGAAAGAGAGAGAGGGAAAACATCCTGCTCTCTAATGCTGCATTTGGACCTTTTCTTTCGTACCATAAGGGACTTCATACTTTCTTTCCCTGGAAATTCAGCAGAATAGTCATTACAGAATTATTATATTGCATTTATTTTCAAGACAATTTGTTTTGGTTTTTGGTTTTGCAGAGGAATTTTAAGTCAAAGATTGCATAGCTGTTTAAGTGATGTGAGGGGTATTTCAAAATTCCAGAGGCTTTGTTATTTGACTGACATGGCTCATGGAATTGAGTCCTTCATGTCATTAAATTCATTTTGCACCATGGATTCAGCACAAGGAGGACAGTCTGACAGCTGCAAGTTCTGGCTTCTGGATCTGGGTAGGTGCCTTGATCATGAGTAATGACAAGTTATTTCCATTTCTTCCGCTTAGGCTTGGTAAAAGGCTCTTTCTTTGCCTTTTAGATTTAAGACTAGATGAGCTTGATATTTAGACTGCAACCTGTTTTTGTACACTTTTATACTATACAGTGGAAAAAGACAGGAAAACAAAACCAATTTAGAAAATTCGTAGATATTGTCAAAACATTCAGGGTATAAAAGTTAAATTTAAAATTCAGCAGTTTCAAATGTGCCAGTGAATGTAGTTTTTACAGCTTGTGCTTGTTTGTTTCCCAGTAGATATTTTCATCTGGGTGTAATGCAGAGGGTGTTCCCCAGTCAAGAGTGGATTATGTTGTGATATTATGGCAGTGAAAGTAATTTGGTGAATGCACCATTAAATGATGAAATATTAAACCTGCTGTAAGTGTGTTGATAAGATAATATCTTCTTATCTGTGCATCAGGTCTGGTTGGGGCTGCACAGATGGACAGAGGGTGTCATTGTGTTACGTCCAACTATGAGTAGTAAATAATGAGATCACACTGAACACAACAGAAAAAACTGAAGCTAAATGTTCTGTTTCTTTTGAAAGTTTGTCTGCCTTAAATAATCAGATTTAAGGCAGCATTTAAAAACACCCGATTATTACTGTCTTCCAGCCAGCATGTGTAGTGGGTGGTCTCTAAAGCCTGCATCTCCCATCCCGTCTCCACACCCTCCCTAACAACGGCTGTTGGCAAGTTCTTTCCAGCACTGTCCACATTTTAACAGATAGTCAGGCAAATCCCCCCGGAGCTTCCCCGTGCTGCAACTCAGCCCCTAAAAGCACGTACTCGTCCACACCCGCTGATGTTCGTGTTTGTCTGTGTGTTTGTATCACTTCTTCCGGGAAAGGTAGGACCACACGAAAGATGCTCCCCTGGTGACACCTCTGGAATCTCAGGCATGCTACTGTGGAGCTGCACCGTCTTTTGGGATCACTCCGGTTGTACAGCAGCCCCTCCCTCTCTTCCCATTCTAAGACACAGGCAAACACACGCTGAGTTGTAAATCTGGCATGTTCTTTGCATTAGCGTGAATAAGGAGTGAACGAAGACTGAGTTATGGCTTGGAATGTCGGGAGGTTGCAAATAAATTTGTAAATATCTGAGTATGCAATAGAGACCCATCTGTTGCACTCTTGGTGGGTTTCATCTCAGTTGCACTTGCCTTTGCATAATGAGTATCAGTTTAGATGTTTCATGTTGGTACATGAACTTTGAACATCTGTTCATGTGCACAGGTGTAATTTGCATCATGTGCCAAAAATTAAAGGTCCATGAAGACATAGTTTGTTTTCATCTTAGGCATCTCGTCAGTTTAATGAATTAATAAGTAAGTGAACAAGAAGCTTTTCATTCAACTTTTTTTCTAGAGAACCATGAACCACTTTACACACTTATAATGATTTCATTATCAAGGATTTCACTTTTAATGTTTTATGTTTTAGTCTAAATTCTCAAAAGAAATGAGAAAACAGTGTTGATATCATTAAAAATAAGATATGTAGGCTCTGCAGCATTACAGAGTATTGCTTACTTCAAATATACAGTATATGGCAAGTTTGCCAGATATGACTGATGGGACCAGATGTTACTTGCAGTTACAGCTTTTGTTTTTGAGCTCTGGAATAACATGCTGCTTGTGAAAGTTCAAAATTCTGGTTGAGCAGTTAAAGATCTATAAACCTACTATTTCCATTGGATTATTCATTGTGTCTTGATATCTTTGGGAATCATGTTTACAGCAGCTTACGATTTGGGAATTCGAAGACTTGATTGTGACTCAAACAGGATAATCATATTAAAAACAATTACAAGCGACGGAGGGAAAAAAACCTCAGCAATTTTCCCAATTTTCTTTCCCATGGGTGAAAGCCTGACCAGCTGTTCTTGAGATGTCTCATCAATGAAAGATACCCTTTAGGCCAAAGGTCAAAGGTCATACCCTCTGCGTGTACATGTGGCTCAAGGGTTATTTTCCACAGAGGAGGAATTTGTTAAGGCTTCTGACCCCATGTTTCATCCATTGACACCCTTGTTAACACAACCACTTCTGACTAATCAGAGTACACAGAACTAAGTAGTTGTGGGAATATTTCACTCATTCACATAAAGGACGGAAGGTGGACATCTCTTTTTTTATTTCCAAAAGAATCATATTATCCACTGGTTTCTTATTACTAAAGGTACATTTTAGTTAATCTCATTAATTGATTATTCAGTCCTATTCTAATTTTTTTTCAAAATGTATGGTATACTATACCATATACTGTATATTGTTAATATATGAATATATGAACGCAACACTTAACAGTTTGGATTATTTAAAGGTATAAAAGGTATAAAAGGTATAAAGGCAGTGTTTCTCAGCACAAGCCCAACTGGGATGTAATGACATGTAAAATATTTGTCAGGAGAACTTGCAGGGCACCCTGTGATGTACAACAGCTGAGATGTACCTGCTAAAGTCATGTGGACATGTCAGGTTGTGACCTCAGCGTGTCTGCAGGATGCATGGTTGGTTTGCTCTACATGGGAAGTCCACAATCTCTTGGTCTTTCCATTTAAAAGCAGAAGTTCCCACGTTGGTCAGGTGTGTGCTGCAGGTCAACAGTGTCAGAAGTCAGTTATAATAAAATTTCAGAAAGGGGTCTGGTTTGCACATAAAAAGCAGTAATGTGATGGTAAAGTAGCTTTTAAAACCCCAGTAATGCAGGCAGCACATGCAGTTTTTGCTTGTCGTAACAACTATGTGTAAAACCTATTGGTATATACTGGTCTATACTGAATTAACAATAAGTAAGGTTTTGGTAGCCCTTGGAGACCAACAGTAAATGCAAAGGAATTGTGAGTCATCAGAATTATAGCCGTTAATAGGCTCCATGATTTTTACCCATGACTATAACATTCCAGGAACGGATTGTAACATTCGACCGTGTCTCTGGTTTCCATTTATTTCTGCAGGGAAACTAGTTAAAGCAGGTAAATCACACAGCCCCCCTCAAAGTATACTAAGCACTGAGATTGTGTATTTTCTAACATGAGTGATTGTATTGCATGATTGCATCAGACTGCTTTCAGTCAAGATAGACAATGCCCCCACCCCACCCACCAGGAAATGCAAAGGGATCTGTGTGATGACCTTCCGACATATTCCTGTTATTGTTCACCTCAGTAAAAGCTGAAGATATCTTGCACGATGTTGGTGAATATTGCGGAATGACAGAGAGGTCACTTGGGTTATGCTGAAGACTTTATCAAATGAACTGGGCTTTGTCAAAATGCTATGATGAGTGGAGTCTGAGTGACGATTGCTTTAGAGTCTTAACATGCTTTTTATTCTGGGAACTGTGCTTTCTTCTTCCTTTGCGTGCAATGTCAAAACACATGCTTCATATCAGCAGAGTGCAGTAAAAAAGAAAGAAGGAAGAATAAGGTGTCCCGGAGGCTCGGTCTCTGATGTGCAGATGCGTTCATTCACTTAAAAATGCGGGGCTTTGCTAAAGTTTGCAATAAAGTAAGGCAAGAATTCCACACCTGCTATTCGTAAAAACCATTCAGCTTGGTCATGTGACTTAATTGGTAGCAGCTGCATGTTTTAAAATCACTTTATTAGATAAATGATGGAGAGGCTAAAGCTCGAGTCCCTTGGACATTTTATTTTCAAATCAAGCTGCCCAGTATCCAAAATAAACTGTGTTGTCTTGCATTCAGTTAAATGTTATCACACTGTGTTTAGAAAAAAGAGCATCTCATTGTTTCTCATTCCCTGCTACATTTAGCCCTGCAGCTCTTAATGTGATGTTATGCAAGACATTCGATACGGAGTGATGTAGGAGGAGAGGGCCATCTTCAAGTCAACAAGTCTCCATATACATGCGCTCAGCTTTGTAGTTAGGCCGTGTGTGTTCACATGCTTTCATGAGAACACTGTATTCCTGGAACACTTTGTGTCCCACCAGGATTTTTGGAAGTTAATAAAATGTTTTCTCCACATCCTTGGGTGAGAGCTTTTATCTCACTCTTTTGAACTGGCTGCAGAGTCATTGACTCTGTTAAATCATGTATTACTTTTTGCTGAACTGTGAAGTCATACCAGGGATGAAAGGTCGTGTACAGAAAATGTTGTGTGGTGTAATACTTGGTGTGATCATGTTGCACAGTGTGAGAGTGTGACAACCCTGTCAAGGGAACAGGTAGATGGGAGGACGAGACAAAACGAAGGAAGGAGAACAGGAGTGATGAACAGACAGGTGAGGCAGACAGATGAAGTATATGTTACATTTTCAGACAAAGCCTCAAGCATCTCTTTATCCTATTAGTTTCACATTGCCCAATTTCCACTCCAACAAGAGCGTTCCTCCTACAGATTCCCAGAGGAGCCATCACTGTGAGGGCCACTCTGCCCACTGTACATAACAGAAGCAGAGACACTGCAAATAAACAAATGGACATAAATCTTAATCATATACTGTCTCCTACTTTAGGAACATAGGCACAGACACTGCCTGTAATATACTGTATTGTTTTCCGCACTTATTCATAATATTCATAAAGAAGAATAGTTTACACCTTAAATGGATTTTATTTCTATGTATAGTCATATTTCAGGACTGTTTGCAGCTGTATTTACAATGGGTTTGCGTTGTTTTTAAAACCTCCAGACAAAATCATATGGAGTGGCTGTTACTTAGAGTTGGATTCTGAATTAAAAGACCCGTCAATCAATGTCTAGACTAAAAGCTCCAATCATGTCAAGACTTTTGGTGGGACAACACCTAAGTCTTTATTGAAACTATAGATATTTCCGTTTTTGTGTCCAATATAACGGTCTTGAGTCTTTTTCCAAAATTTGACTAGTCTACAGTATTTTGCATTTTCATTCTGTATCTTATCTTACCTTAAAAGTAAGTCCACACCTCACATGATACATGCATACCTCACTTATATTCTGGTCACATGGTATGTCTCTTTACATCCTGGGCTTAATGAACCATTTTTGGCATTTATTTATTTTGTTTCGGGTTGTATCACTCACTCTCATTTATTTTCTACCGCTTTATCCACTAAGGGTTGCAAGGTGCTGGTGCCTATCTCCAGCTGACATAGGGCGAGAGGCAGGGTACACACTGGACAGGTCGCCAGTCCATCACAGGGCCACATAGAGACAGACAACCATTCACTCTCACATTCATACCTATGGGCAATTTAGAGTGTCCAATTAACCTAATCCCCAAATCTGCATGTTTTTGGACTGTGGGAGGAAGCCGGAGTACCCGGTGAGAACCCACGCACCACGGGGAGAACATGCAAGGGTTGTATCAGATTTTACATTTTTTGGGTACCAGTAATGCAATCCAGTTATTTTGACCCATATTGGACTGATACCAATACTGAATATCATTTGGGCTAATTCCTGTTATTAACTTCATTTGTTCCTCTTCCTCCTTCAGACACTTTGTCTGTATCCAGTAACGACGTGTTGCAGCCAGGCTCCAGCCAGACTCTGGGCCCCCACAGCTCTCCAGGGCCCAAACGTCCTGGGAACACCCTAAGGAAGTGGCTGACCAGCCCTGTGCGGCGTCTCAGCTCTGGCAAAGCTGACGGCCACGTCAAGAAACTCGCCCACAAGCACAAGAAGAACCGTGACGGCACACGGAAGAACATGGACATAATTCCTGGCTCACAGAAGGACTCTGATGACAGTGCTGCCACGCCACAGGATGAGACGCTGGAGGAAGTAAGAATAGATGAAGAATCTTAGAGATTTTTCACTGTTTTAACACTAAGTTCTGCCTCAGATTGTCCCTGATGGTCATTATTCCTTGTTTTTCCTCTCTGAAGCGTATGCGCAATGAGGGGTTGAGCAGTGGTACCCTGTCCAAGTCTTCCTCATCAGGCATGCAGAGCTGTGGTGAGGAGGAAGGAGAAGAGGGGGCCGACGCCGTCCCTCTGCCTCCTCCTATGGCCATCCAACAACACAGTCTGCTTCAGCCTGATCCTCAGGATGACAAGGTTGGTGGCTTGATAAACAAGCAAGCTGTAACTATGATGTCAGACATTGTTTGTAGAAGGCATGATGTACAGTCACATAGCTCATCCAGAACTTGTATTTATACATTGTTTTAATTGAGCCACACATTAATTTGCTTCATCAGCGATGTGGTTGCACACACATACAAAAATATATACTGTATATATACAATAATTGGAAGGAGGGTAAAAATTTAAAAATAAGATAACCTTAAATAGCCATAAACACAAGATATACTTTTCTTCTTAGGAAGATGCTTATTTATTTTTTTTTATTTTATTTTCCTAGGAAGTCACAGTGAGATGAGATTATTTTAAATTTGTTAAAACAATCTGCATTAGTCCTTAATGAAGCAAGGTTTTTATTTTTGGTTTTGAGAGCTTACGATAAAAGAATTCAACTTTTACTTTGACACTAATCATTTTTCTTCTTTTCCTTCTATTTTCTTAATGGCTGCATGTTCCTTCCTTCAGCATTATGTTGATTTCTGTTCTGCTTCTCTTCTCACCCAGTTTCCCTATCTTTCCTTGTAAAACCACGCCATCATCTACACATCAGATCACATCAGATTTTGTTACACTTTTTTATTTTTTGCCTTTTTCTCATCTTTCTTTCACAAACAGAATGCCATTCAGTGGAGTGTAATTATCTTCTCTGGCTGAAGTGTATACTCCACATCCACATGTACTGCAGTTCTGTGTTTGCGTTAAATGATAAGTTCCCATTAAGTCCTGTATTGTGTTTTGAGGATCCTGCTTTGTTGAGGCAAATTCTCTACCTAGTGGAGTGTTTAGCAGTACTGTTTGCTGTATATAAGCTGTTTCACAAATCCTGGAGCTCATGTTTGAAGAGCAGTCCAATCCCAGAGCTTGCCCTTTATCAACCCCCCCCCCTAATCTCTTTGGTTCCAACTTGGCCCCAATTAACTGTTTTATCAGGGAGATCCCACCCACCAGTCCTTATTTGGACATGTGGAATATCAAGGTCCAAATTCAGCCATGGTGAGCCCAATCACATACAATGTCACAGTCAATGAGATTGCACTGCACACCTGTATGTGTGCAGCACCACCAAGTCTCAGTATTAGTATTATTATTATAGAGTCCAAGTATTATACTTTAACTTATCTCTCTCTTTTTTAGTCTGCATGTCGTCTCTCTGCTCGTCCCAGTAGTTCTGAGACTCCCAGTGCTGCAGAACTGGTCAGTGCCATTGAAGAGCTGGTGAAGAGCAAGATGGTGAGATGGAAATCATAAGTTCAACTCACAAGTACACGCAAATGTGGCACATTTGTCCACGGAACAATTCCAACTGATGTTCGTACAAGCACACACATGGCGTCATGGCCTACTAGTCAGCTGTCAGGACTGTGACTCACTGTGCCAGCTGTCCACTGTTCCAACAAATGGCCTTTGCACTCTGGCCAACACCCCAAAACACACACCAAATACTGGCCTACATACTGCATACCAATATAATTAGGGCTCATTGTCATCCACTTCAAAAACAAATACAGTGAATAATGCTGTGATGCATATGACACCACATACTAGAAACCCTCCTTTTTGTAATCTTTACCCATATTCTTCCCTCTGTTTCTGTATTCCTTAGTCTCTGGAAGATCGGCCCAGCTCTTTGTCAGTTGAGCAGGGCGACAGCAGCTCTCCTTCCTTTAACCCATCTGACAACTCCCTCCTGTCCTCCTCCTCGCCCATCGATGAAGTGGATGAGCGCAAGTCCAGCTTCTTCAAGAGGAGACAGTAAGTTAGAAGCCAGTGTCTTGCTTTGATAAACAAAAGCTGCTTAAGTCCAATCAGTTAATCATGTTTGTCCGCATTTGTGTGCTTATATGGAGCATTTCTGATGTTCATCCACAGCTGAGTGCATCACATTTGTATTGCACAGTGACAATTTCTGTTTTCTGTCTGGTAGTTATGTGCTTCTGGAGCTGGTGGAGACTGAAAGAGACTATGTTAGGGACCTGGGATCTGTGGTTGAGGTAAAAATGAACAAATAATTTTTTTTTTAGCAGTTTAACAGTGTTAGCAACATATTTTAAAATGAAGTCACCTTTTTCCTCAACTCAGGGCTATATGAGCAGGATGAAAGAAGAGGGAGTTCCAGATGACATGAGAGGAAAAGACAAAATTGTATTTGGAAACATCCATCAGATCTATGACTGGCACAAAGAGTAAGTGCACAGTTAAATTCCTCTGCAAATGTATATTTTGTAATGACTGTATTGAAACAGAAAGGTTGTCATGTTCATCATCATGTGTTTTTCTTCGCCCCTGATGTGACCACAGTTTTTTCCTGGGAGAACTTGAGAAATGTTTAGAGGATCCCGACAGGCTAGCTCCTTTATTTGTCAAACAGGTGAAAAACTGCTTTATCAGAACACACTTCTTACTGAACTTGAAAAGAGTGGAAAATTACATTTTCTAACTTGTAGTTTTTGTCTCATGTGTCAGTTAAAAACTGACTTGGCTTTTCTGGCTGTGTTTCATCTACAGGAGCGGAGGCTACACATGTATATTGTGTACTGCCAGAACAAGCCTAAATCAGAGCACATTGTGTCTGAATACATTGACACTTACTTTGAAGTAAGATTGTTACAGCTTTTTACACCAGTTTACAGCTATTTTCCATGTTGTATTGATCACTGTTTAGTATTTGTTCGAGATAATATATATTTTTCCTTCATTAGGATCTAAAGCAGCGACTGGGCCACAGACTGCAGATCACTGACCTACTAATTAAACCTGTTCAGCGCATAATGAAGTACCAGCTGCTTCTGAAGGTAAATCTGCCACAGTGTTTTTTTTTTGTTTTGTTTTTTTTTTACCTTGCAAGTAAAGGATAAATATTGTCCATGTTGGGCATGTTGATCAGCAAAAATCATTATTTCTTAAAACCTTTAAACTCCACAGGATCTTCTCAAACTTTCTAAGAAGGCTGGAGTGGACACATCAGAGCTGGAGGTACGACACAGTTTAACTAAAGTGATGATGCCTGAACAACACAAAGACAGGAGAGTTTTTGATCAAATGTTATGGAAGGAATTTTGTTTCTAAGGGTTTGTTTTCCTCCAATATTATTTTTTAGAAAGCTGTGGAGGTGATGTGTGTGGTCCCCAAGCGCTGCAATGACATGATGAATGTTGGGCGCCTTCAAGGCTTTGATGTAAGATCTCACTTGTGTGTATGTGTCTGTGTTGGTGTTCAGACAGATGTCCTAAATGGAACACTGTAGTGAAGTAAATCGTTTCTGATTAAGCCACTAGGTGCCAGTGTGCAGTCATATTAGTAAAGCTACTATAAGTTCTAGTATGTAGTATATAATAGTGTGTAGTTTAATTGTTTTTGTTTTTTGTGGTCATGAAAAGAGTTTTGAAATATTCTGCTCTGCAAACCTGCTCTATTTCTTCCCTTAGGGTAAAATTGTGGCTCAGGGGCGATTACTCCTCCAGGACACCTTCATGGTTTCAGACCAGGATGGAGGACTTTTGTCCAGAATGAAAGAAAGAAGAGTCTTTTTGTTTGAACAGATTGTCATCTTCAGTGAGCCCTTAGACAAAAAGAAGGGCTTCTCTACTCCTGGCTACCTCTTCAAAAACAGCATCAAGGTGAGTGTGACTCAGTGTAGTGGTGGGAAGTTTCTGTTGTAAGCACTAGCTACAGCACATAACCTGTATATACAATAGTAGGTTTATGTTTGATTAGATTGCACTGTAGAATCTTGTCAATGAAGCCACATATTTTTTTCATCCCCATCCCCCTCCCATTCGTACAGGTGAGCTGGCTGGGTCTAGAGGAAAATGCAGACGACCCCTGCAAGTTCACACTTACTTCCAGATCGTCTAGTGGGAACCTGGAGAGGTACACCCTGCACTCAACAAGCCCTGGAATCAGTCAAGTCTGGGTCCACCAAGTCAGCCAGATACTGGAGAACCAGCGTAATTTCCTCAACGGTATGACACTGTGTTTACTGCACAAGCATAGCTTATCTTTTTCTACAGATTATTCAGCCTATTTAAACTTAAAGTTAATGTCTTATTTGGTTTCTACAATACCTTTTTTTTAAATCTTTTTTTTGTTTCGAAATCTTCTGCATGTCTGTAGTTTTCAATAAATTAAGTTGTTGTTGTTGGGGAAAAAAGAAAACATTTTGTCTCTGTCACTATAATAATATTGTAATAAACCTTTTCCAGACCCCTACCACGCTGGAGTATTATTATTATTATTTTTTCTTTTTTTCCCCAAAACCTTTAATTATCAATGGCTATCTGGACAAAATCTGCCAATCAATTTCCATTTCAGGAACACAATCATAACCTGAATTCCCAGAAAATTTCATTTAAAACCATTATTTACTTTCAGTTATGCCGCTCACAGACAAACAACCAAACAGAAAAATAACCTCATTGTTAAAGATAATTATGGACTCAAGCTTTAAGAATTCACAGCCTTAACGCGAATCTAATTTTATGAAATGAATTAAGTCTTGCCTGTCTCCCACAGCTCTGACATCCCCCATAGAATACCAGAGGAACCATGTGGGTGGCAGTGGGCCAGGTGGTCCACCCAGCAGTAGCAGCAGCAGCACTGGAGGCCTACCAGGAGGCAGCAGCTCCAGTAGTACCTCCAACATGGGAGCAGGAGGTGGAGGTGGTGGTTCTGGAGGATCAGCGAGCAGTTCCTCTTCTCTGTGCGGCCCTCGCTCCCGACCTTCCCGCATCCCCCAGCCTTCCTCACGCCTCCCCCAGCCTGTACACCACCACCACCCCCCGGGCCCTGAGGGGCCCGACAGATCAGCAGGTATGTGGTCACCTTGCCACCCTCAGCCCCTCTCCTCTATTCCCTTCTCAGACACCACCACAAATGGAGAGCTGTTAACCTCAGAGGTCCCTAAGATGAGGATGCTGGATAATACTCATGGAACTAACAGTAATAACAGTAACAGGTCATCAGGCAGCATGGACAGCAGGCATGGCCTTGGAGGCTATGAAGAAACTCAGAAACATCAAACAGTTGGAATACCACAAATGGCTGTGGCTCCACTGAATTTGCCCCAGAAAAGCCCTCGCATTGGGACAGTTTCTTCTCTGATTTTGTCTCAGTCCACTGGAGGAGGAGGAGGAGGAGCAAAGGAAACATTTGTTCCATCCAGTCCAGCTCATAAATGCAACACTTTCTGGGCAACGGTCCCTACGATACCTCCCTCTCATGCCGGTCGGCCCGGTTCCTTCTCCTACCCTAATGACAGTAGTGGTGGAGGGGACTCCGTGGGCAGAGGAAACCATGGGACGACACCCTCTCATCACCGCCACTCCACCCACAGTAAGGACATAGACCGCATGAGTACCTGCTCCTCCACCAGTGAGCAGTCTATACAATCCACCCAGAGCAACGGGGTAAGACAAAGTCGAGGCCCAGGCTTCAGTGAGGCCTAGAGCTACTCATTAATGACTAACCCTGACTTCAATGACTGGCTGTCAAGTCAGTCACCTCGCTGCTGTCTCTGAGAATGGCTTATACATGCAGCACCTACTGCAGTGGAAATTAACGGCTATCTGTGTACACTAACTTCACCAACAGTATGTGTGACACCGGAGTCACAAGTTCTCCCCGAGTGTACTAACAATGTGGATTTAACTCACCGAACAACTGCTGCATCTGCTTTTTAAGACTCTTTCTCTGAGTTTCATATGTGTGCACTTCTCTTCTTCAGCTAATAGACACTAACAGTTACCAAATGATTTTAAAAACCCAACATCTCTTTAACTTTATCCCCTTTTCATGATTTTTTTTCCCTTCGGAACCTTCCTGTGCAATAATCGCTGATCTCTGGTCCACACCTTTTAAAAAGCGCTTTCTCATTTTTACCTTTTTCTTCTTTTTGCCTACCTTTTAACCAGTTTAGTCTCAATCTTGCCATTTTCAACCTTGAGTCAACACCAGCTGATGGTTGCTCAACTTCAAACTGCTCTGAAACACAAGGCCTCATATTTCAATATCTCTGACCTGAGGATCATAACCTCTGTTTCACAACTGCTGTCTCATATATTGACTTTCAGCCGCCATCACCGTAAATGAACACAGCTGTCTAAACAAAACATCTGCAAGATGAACGTTTTGCAGTGTTTCTTTCACTGCATGCATCGGTAGTAGGGCCATTTGTGTGTTAATGTCAATCAAATCATGAATTTGATTGTTTGGAAGCCACTGATATGCATCTTCGCTGTATATCCCTATTTTAACGTGTGTGTGAGGGCAAGTGCATTGGTTTGTGTCTGTGTGTGCGGTGAGTCCAACATTGTGCTGTGTGTAAACAATGCTGTGTGTTAACGGTTTTGCAATCCTCTTCTCTGATAGAGTGAAAGCAGTAGCAGCAGCAGTGTGTCCACCATGTTGGTGACCCAGGACTATGTGGCAGTGAAGGAGGATGAGATCAGTGTGGTGCAGGGGGAAGTTGTCCAAATGCTAGCTAGCAACCAGCAAAACATGTTCCTTGTGTACCGGGCGGCCAACGAGCACTGCCCTGCAGCTGAGGGCTGGATTCCTGGTTATGTGCTAGGACATACATCATCCTCCACCACACCCGAACTCCCAGAAGGAACCATCAAGTAAGGAGAAATTATTATTCTTGAGACAAAAAGTAACAACCCATCATTATTCCCTTTAAACAGAATATAACCAATTTTTTTAATGTATTTTTGGTCTTGTTTTTCTTTTAGAAAAACATTATCATGGCACACAGCCCTTCGCATCCGCAGAAAATCAGAAAAAAGAGACAAAGAGGGCAGGAGACTGGAGAACGGTTACCGCAAGTCTCAAGACAACCTGGCCAATAAAGTCTCTGTCAAGGTAGAGAGTGAGAGAGAGAGAGAGAGAGAGAGAGAGAGCACTTCTACTTTTTGGTCAAGATTATTTTTGCATCTTTGTCCTTTTATTTGCACAACAGTTAGTGCAAGAAATCTAACTTTTGTGTGGCATTTACATTCCAGCTTCTCAATCCCAACTTCATCTATGATGGTAGGTTGACATTGCTGATTTTCGTTAGTATATAGTCTATGTGTTTTAAAGTAATTAACCAAATTGAACCAATAAATAGAGTGATAATTTTTTACGCTAATTTTCCTATATGGGCATACAGAATCCCTTTCTTGCATGTGCCTATTTCATTAAATGAAATGTATGATTTTGGGTAGTTACACTTAAAAATACACGTTCTTTCTTCAGCTCCTCCAGAGTTCCTTATCCCCGTTAGTGATGTAGCATGCGACAGTGGCGACAGCGTTACTATGAGGTGTAAAGTGTGTGGTCGACCTCGGGCCACTGTCATCTGGAGAGGACCTGACAACAACCCTCTTAGCAACAACGGACACTACAGCGTCACTTACAGGTGGGACCATAAATTTTGACTCTATGCTGGAATGTGCAGTGCTTCCATTTTTTTTGTATTTGCAAAGTTATGAAGAATTGTATGTCAGTTTGAGCACTGTAGCCACAAAGATGTGTTGCCAACAAGGAGCATTACTGAGCAAATACCACACATTTAAAGACAAATCAGTGATGGGTAGCCCAGGTAGCATCAGAGAAATTTGTTTTACACATCTATTTACATCAAGCTTACATCCTGTGTGACTGCTTATCTCCCCTTCCTTGTTTCTACAGTGAGACAGGGGAGGCAGTTCTGTGTATTCTTGGAGTGTCCTTAGAGGACACTGGTGTTTACACCTGCGTTGCCACAAATGTAGCTGGTTCCGTCACCTCTTCTGCCAGCCTCCAAGTCTCAGGTGAGGGTCCTCTTATATTATACACCAGTGTTTCTCAACTCTCGTCCTGAGGGCAGTGGTCCCCAGGACCAGGGTTGAGAAATAGTAATAGCCTTCATCTTTTCGTTCACGGCATAAAAACAGCATTGTAACGATTCATTAGAATCGTAAAAATCAAAACTAAGCATGCACCCAAAAAGGCAGGGACGAAGAGAATGAAAAGGGTTTATTTACAAAAATAACAAAAGATAACCAGTTGATGAACTAAACAAAAACGCTGAGGCTGGCAAGGTGGGGCTCAGGATACAGAAGTCTAAAAAAAAAGGGAAACGAAGAATCAGTGAACAGGTAAAATAAAGAACGAGAGGTAGCTACAAAAACAGGATCTCTAGAAGTCTTTGCTGAACTAAGAAACGTGAAGTTACCGAGCGAGGTACACATGACATGTTGACAAGGAGGAACAGGAAATCCGGGTTTAAGTAGGCTGGCTCAGATGAGATGATTGGGAACAGCTGCGGTGATTACGTCCCCTGCCCAGCTGTGCCGCCAGCCTCCAAGATAGCACAGTTACACACACAACCCAAGGAACAAAAAGGAAGTAGATAAAATAGGAAATAAATAAACCAAACCTCCCCCCAGCCAGGAGACAGATCATGACAGGCATATTGTGGTACTAAAAACATTATTATGGGGGTTTTAACTGCTAAAACTAACTATGCTGCACAGATTCTTAACTAGCAACTTGTATACTTAAAGCTGGGGACACACAAGATTTTTTGTCTGATTTTACCCCCCATTCACACTTGGGGACAGTTGGCATGGCTAGTTGGCACAGAAATCTGTTAGTGTGTGAGGGGTAAAGACTCAAATTGGCAAGTTTGTGAGGGTAACAGACCTGACCTGACCACAGTCGATCATGTGTATATATTTTTTAAGCGAATTCTGGAAGCAATTGGGTAGTGTGTACTGATTTCGGAACCAACTGCAAACACATATTGCCAACAGCCAATGAAAAAAAGAGTAAGTCTGACATAGCAACAGAAGACGACGCAGTAGCGGGAGAATAAAAACAACAATGGCAATGTTTGTTTACGCTTAAAACGGTCACCCTCATAGACATGGTCGCTCTCGTAAGAGTTTAAGGAGTTCAGCTGGTTTGACAAATCATGTAGTCTGTGATCCCTCATCAGGCCCAGTCGTTAAATGTGTAATCCCAATTCATTCACTTGTCATAAAAAATCTGATCAAAACCAGTCGGTTAGTGTGAATTAAACATTTTTTCAAAATCGTTAACGACTATGAAAGTTGTGTAGTGTGTCACCAGCTTAACCAGTTTAAATACAATATATTCTCAGGAATTTCTGATGATGGCAGTGTCCTCTGGAAAGGCAGCTTTGAGTCCCACTACACGGAGATCACTGAACTAGGAAGGTAAGAGTGCGTGTTCTTTTATCACTGCATGACTTGTCATGTGGTCCTACTTCACTCTATTCTCAGTCTCACTTCACCAGTGGAGGTCAACATCTGGAGGTGTTTTTATTATGACACTGAAGTATCTTAAAAATACATATATCTCCAAATGCAAATATTGAGTGTTCTATTTTTATGGCCAGGTCTTGGGGAAACCTCTCCTTTTCCATTCTGACAATAAATCACCAGCAACAAAATTATAGTGGTTTATTAAAAACAAACAAAATGTCTGCCGGCAGCAACAGCAACATGAGAACAGGTCCGGTGGAACCTGGATAATAGTAAGCCAAACCCAAATGCAAAAGAAGAATAAATAAAATTAACTCCATAACAATAACAGTACAAAATAAAATATAATTATGATATAATTAGGTATAATTCATTTAATGCTTAGTACTAAGTAATTTCTTAATTTCTCAACACATTCTTGATATTATTTAGATTAGATTATGGCTTGTGGATTAAAGAGAAGAGTTAAGAATCTTAACCAGGTTTATTTGACCTGGTCAAATCTGTGTTAGTTGTAACTAGAATGAGACACAGCTTGTGAGTGACTCAAGGGTGGTCCAATCTAATAGGGATGATCTGGCCACTTGGAACCTCCTGTGCAGGACCAATCAGCTGATAGGATGCACATTAACACTCACACCCGCAATCAGTTAATCATGCACACCTGCATCACAGTCTGCAACAGAATAGACATTGCTACCAAAGTGCTGCAAGCTGATCCTGAAATCCAAGACATGGGTTGTAATGTAAACAAGACATTCAATTGTTCAAAAAAGTGCAACAATGCCACATGGGTCAGACATAATTTAATTGACTTAATGCATGTCTCTTTTTGGTTGTCAGTAAACCAGGCAGACTATTTCCTGTCAGTTAATGATGCAGAGAAATGCAGTCAGTGTCTCCAGATGTTACCAAGAGTATTTAACAATAAATTACAGAATTTAGTTTTAGGAGGCTGTGCACCGGGGGGATGCAGCAGTGCTCCACATTTTTCCCCTCAAAATGCTTAGATTTAATTGCATTTTTTATTTAAGGAATGTTGAACCCCTCTGGGCTAACTACTAAAACAACTACTAAAAGATCATTTAAACATATTTAAATGTTTAATCACTAATGTTACCTCTAAAAGTCCAAGTTTCCCCACAAGTAACGGAGCTACCTTTTGTTTTAGTGGACGTTTGTACCTATAGTCGAGTACCTACCTATAGTCAAGTACCTACCTTTTTTCTCCCCAGGGGACGGTTCTCAGTGACTAAGCGGTGTGACCAGAGAGGGAGTAAGCGGACAGTAGCAGCGAAACATGTCAACAAGAAGCTGTTGCGCCGGGAACAGGTGCTGCAGGAGATCAGGCTCCTGCAGAGTCTGGACCATCCGAACCTGGTCAAACTGCTGGACACATATGAGACCATCAACAGCTATGTGCTTGTACTAGAGATGTACGTTCAAAAGTGTTTTAAGTTGCTGTTTTGACTCAACAGTATTTGAAGAATGTAAATACATTTTTAAGATGCTAATGAAATAACAGTGTATTATGTCTTTCTTTTCAGGGCAGACCAGGGACGTTTCCTGGACTATATTGTTAGCTGGGGAAACTTGACAGAGGAAAAAGTGGCGCTCTACCTCAGAGATATTCTTGAAGCTCTCCACTACTTGCACGGCTGGAGGATAGCACACCTTGATCTCAAAGTAAATGTAGCTTATTGCGTCACTGCTGTTGGCACACCTCCCCCTGGTCATGAATGTGAATGACAAAGATTTTATTCGCAATTCTATTCCAGATAATCAGGGAATCAGGGATATTAAAACCAACTGCTTTTAAGATGTAACAAGATGCAGACATGGACGATTCAATATTTATAGTGACAGCACATAATAGATTATAGCCATGTAACATTGCTTGTTGATTTTCCATTGGCTAGAAGATGTGAAAATACACAGGAGTTATCTGATGTTTTACAATTGGGTCAGTGTTCAAACATCAGGTGAAGAAACATCTGCTTTCATTTAATCAGACAGTAGCCTTCAATCTATGCTGCACTTTTGCCCATAGAAAAGTCGAGTTGAATTGATCCGTTGTCAAAAATTGGCAAATAAATCAACACAGAATAAGTTAAGTCTTGTGTGTGCCAGTGGATGTGCTGGATGTTTCCCTGGGCGTGTGCATCAAATGCATGACTTAACCAACTCATCATTTCCCTGCTTCTGCAGCCTGAGAACATTGTGGTGGAACATGCGTCTTCTCAGCCACTTATCAAGCTGACAGACTTTGGTGATGCTGTTCAGCTGAACCCTCCTTCCTCCTACATCCACCCTCTCCTGGGGAGTCCAGAGTTCTCTGCACCTGAGCTAGTCCTGGGTCTGCCCGTCTCGCTGTTGTCCGACCTTTGGAGCTTAGGTCTGTAACTAAGGATTTCTGTCTATAGCATTTGTAAAAAAAAATAAATAAATAAATAGGGCTGTTAATTTGCAAAACATGGTTATATTTATGCTAATTGAGTATTGTGACGCTTCAGATGGGGTATTGCTGCTGTTAGATTGTAAGAGTATAAAGAATAAGTAATTTGTAAGCGAAGAAAATGTTGATTATGCCTATCAGCTCCACATGAACTGTGCCTAGGTTTCTTACTATACATTTTATTTAACTAGGTCTGTCTGGCAACATTGCTGCACTGCAAAAAGGAAGTGATTTGTTTTATTTCAAGACAGATAGAGGAAACAGCAACATTGCACTAATAGAGCAAACGGCTGAAAACAGGTTGTAGTGTGACTAAAAATACAAAGGAGCACCCTTGAGAAGTTTCCTAGTAAATTCTATTACTCAAAAACCTGGAGATCACTCAGTAGTTTGACCGGATAAAGCCTTCGCATCACCACCCGCCTCTGTGCTTCTGGTGTATACTCACAAACACACCCTTTGTCAGGTCTTGTCTGTGAGATATTGCTTAACAGAGCCCGTTTTTACAGACAAGACGGAATAATAACGTCAACAACAAAAAAGTCATTAATAATATTATGAATATGAGTTGTTTTTTTAAAAAAAAAAAAAATTAAAACAGCCTTTCAGGTTAAAAAAGATTGGCTCACATCTCACACAGTCTGCAACTAACTGTAACTGACTGAGCTGCTTATTGATTCATTTATCATTGTAATGTTGGACTGGATGATTTACAGGTGTGGTGACCTATGTGATACTAAGTGGCGCCTCCCCCTTCTTGGATGAGAGTTTGGAGGAGACATGTCTCAACATCTGTCGCCTGGACTTCAGCTTCCCCGAGGACTACTTCCAGGGTGTGAGTCCTGCAGCCAGGGACTTTGTCCGCCTGCTGCTTCGGGGTGACCCGGAACGGCGACCCTCTGCTGCGTCCTGCTTGCAGGAGCCTTGGCTCCAGCCTCGCGGTATGATGAGCAGAGACAATGGACATGCCTCCTTCACTCACACCCAACTGCCCTCTCAGAATCACCATCCTCCACACCTGGACACCTCCAGACTCATTTCCTTCATTGAGAGAAGAAAACACCAGAACGATGTTCGGCCCATTGGCTCCATTAAGGCCTTCCTACAGAGCCGCCTGCTCTGAACAGCTTGGTAGACATGAGAGCTACAACCTGCACTGCTAATGTTAAGAAGGAATCCATTTATGTCCAGCAAACCTTCGTGGACAAATGACCTGGACCACATGAGCTGTCCTGGAAAAGCTGCTGAGAGAAACACCAGCAAGATTTAGTTCTCCCTCATTTAGCCACAGATTTCCTGCTGCTGCTGCTGACTGACTGACTACTCTGCTGATAAACCCTTTGACACTCCTTTTCTCTCCCCCCTCCTTCCGTACCTTAACCTTGGCATATTGTCTGTATGCCTGCACAATGAATGAACTGTTGGAATCTGTTTGAGATTTCACTATTTGACTTAGCAGGGAGAAAACCAAGCTTTCTCAACAAACCAATGTGAGCTAGTCTCTCACGTTGGACAGTGTTAATCAGAGAAATTAGAATACTGTATAATAAGAGTAATCCAGGCTGCTTTTGGTTGAACACATGAAAATGTTTTTGGGTTTTTTTTTGTAATGAGAGATTACCTTTTGTAAATGAAACCATGTATAGTGAGGAAACAAAACAGAACTTTTGGAAAATAGATGAGTTGGGGGGAAAAAGAGGAGAACTGAGACATGTGAACAAGATGGCACCCGTCAGCAGGGTCCATTTATTGTAGATGAATGACCAAAACCTTGTTTTTCTGAAACACATTGTAGTTTTGTTCAGTGCAATAGTTTGCGTATCTTTATGCCCCAACATTTTCAGAGTTGCCATTACCTTGGTTGCTGGCACTAATAAAAATTAAATTATTGTGAAAATGTGTTAAAGCAATTCGGCAAAGCTTCCCACATTTCTACACACGTATCCGCCTTATTTGTAAATAATGTATTCCTGCCTTTCATTCTCATTTTGAAGCATTTGCCTCTGATGATTTAAAAAAAAAAAAAATTCATTTGCCGAATATTAGTGAGCCAATGCAGTTGGTGAGATAAGTCGCTGCTGCGAAACCTTGACAGCCCAGATATTCACGATCAACAAACCGCTACTAGAAGTGCACTCGTAATTTGCATCAATTCCCATGTGCAATGTTGCAGCTTTAACATTTATGCAACTATTTATGAAGACTTGTGTTGTAGCCGTATTCTTAAAAAGGCATGTGCGTACCTGGTACTGCAATAGATGTCTGTATTGTGTTAACTCTTATGTATTAAGTTCAGTATTAATATCTGAAGGGGTTTCAGAAATAATGTATGTGTATCTATAAAATATAGGCACTTATGCTTTTATTTTGTCATGGTTATGTTTTTATTTTCTGTAACAATACCAAAGTTGATTATGTTTCCTTTTCCTGATAAAATGTGTAATTTTTTTTATTATTATTGAATTTTCTTGTTAAGTTATAAGAGAGCACAAAGAACCCAGGCATATAAGTGTTTACATTCAGTCTGGCTTTATTTATTCTTATTTTAAGAAAGTGTTAGGTGTTATATTGCTTCAAAAAACTAATGTTTCACTTGTCTTTTTTTTTCAAGCTGTACACAAAGTGATTTGTTGTGTGGTTTTGTTTGGCTTTTGTAGGTTAATGCTGGTGTGTGTGTTGCAGATATTTTTTTTTTCTGAAGTGACATTTTTACCAAGCAATAGGTCTGCATGGAAAAATGCTCAGTGTGGCCCGCTCACCATGGATATGAAATGATAGGGGACTGCGTTATATTTTCTAGGATACACACAGATCTTGCAACACCAACATTTGGTAAATATCCACTGGTGTCATCAGGTTTCTTCCTCTTAGGAGATCTCCTCTGTCTTTTTTTTCTTTTTTTTGAATGATCTGTTGTCTCCGTGTTGACAAGTTGTTGAAAACTTTTTTAAGGGTGCCACTGACTTGAGTGAGTCCACTTTGAACGGTGGCCGAAGCAAAACAAAACAAAAAAAAAACTGTTTATTTTATTTGAAGGTCACAGAAGTTACTGTCAGATTTTGTGTTAAAGTCAATATAATGTTGAGTGTAGTGACTGTGGTTGATCTTTGCAGTCGGAGTCTTTCCTTTTGTGTCCTCATTTTTTGTGAAGAATCTGGGTTTCCCTAATTCTAGTATTTTTTTTTTGTTGTTTTTGTTTTGTTTTCTATGAGTTCATCAGTTTCTTTTGAAGCCTGCTCATGAAAAAAAAGAAAAGATCTAAGTGATAAAATGCCTTTGGGAAACTCAGCCTGTTCATGATGTAAAGATGTACAGAGAGGGTGGAGCAGTTTGCCCACACCCAGGATGTAAACCTCATAACTATGTCATATTTTAAATACACATAGAACAAGACTACAGCAATGTCATTTTGAATGTCTTATTATGATTTATTTTTACTTTTGCATGTATATTTCTTTGTACAGAAGATTGTGTTTACATGCTGTTATGTGTTGTAAATATTTTATTTTGTCCTCTGTTATTTTGCCATTAAACATACAAGGATCTAGCAGTGTCTTTGACATTTCATATTCTCACACACACACCCACAGAATAAACTCCAAGCCATTATTATTCAGTTATCATTTCCCATAATCTTTAAGGGTTAGAAGGTGAGGTGATGCTCTATTCTCTGAATTAGAGCAGGGGGGGAAAAACCCTGAGAAGATACTCACTGTAAATATAAAAATGCAATAAGGTACTTTCACACTGTGACATAAAGGTAGATTTTACACTTAATTCAAACTACAGTAGAGCAGTGGAACAAATGGCTTTGCAAGTTTTAGTTTTATATATACAGTATATATATATTTTAGTAAAAGTGTTTTTGATATTTGAAATGACACTGGCAACTATTTTCAGAGCAATCAAAAGAAAAGAATAGCAATCAAAAATAGGGAGAGATATTTACTCTGAGGGAGTGATGTGAGATAACATAAAGAAGAAACACAATGTGGCTGTTTCAGATTTTATCTGTCCTCTGCAGATGCTTCCCCTCTGCGGTTTCACTCTCCCCATCTCCCTAACCCACATTGTTTGTTTATACCACACTGAAGATGGCTATTGTTTTTTTTATTAAACAATTGGGAAGACATCTATTGTTCAGCTGTAGCATTTTAATGTCAGCTCAGTCAATTACTGTTAAACAGAAGCTTTGTTGGTTCACTACATTTGTTCACCTACAGTACTTGTTGGCTCTGCACATGATTACACAGAACATTACGCCTGTGCCTGTTCACACATACAGTATGTGTGAACAGAATATCTGTTCTTGAAAGGTCTAATCTAATCTGGTTTTCTTTACTGCAGCAGGGGTTATTATTTTGCATGAAACCACAGACGACATGTGTACACACACTCATGAGTAAAACTCATCCAAGAGCCGTGAAGTGTGAAGGTGGTGCATGGTGGCACAAATTTCTTTACTCTTTATGGTATGTCAATTTTCAGTCACTGACTATCAGATTTATTTGATAGTGTGTGCTCTCTAAATCTACTTCAGAATCTGGACATCCTTGTGTCTTCAGAACCCACTAAATACAACAAGTCACACACAGAAACTGCAGTCTGATTATTATTTTCATGGTTTTAACTAACAAACGGCTCCTAATTTAAACACATTACGTTATCTAGACCTGTCTCTATAGAAGGGTTAAGGTGAAGGTTGTGGCTGACACACAAGAATTAGTGTCTCTAACACAGATTATTATCAGATATTGTATAGTACAGGCCCTGTGATGGACTGGCAACCTGTCCAGGGTGTACCCTGCCTCTCGCCCTATGTCAGCTGGAGTTAGGCACCAGCGCCCCCCCCCGCGACCCTTAGTGGATAAAGTAGTAGAAAATGAATGAGAGTGAGTGTATAGTACAGATGCTGTGCAACCAGTTAATGCAAAACCACTGGGAGGCACTATGCAACTGATGTATTTAAGTGCTTGATGACAATAACTGGTAACTCAACTGGTTTAATGCTTAACCAAAGTAGCACGCAGAGATTAAATACTGGACAACAGAATTCAGACACTTGACCATGACACGAACATTGACTGTAATGGTGTTTTCAAATATATATTTCACGTTTTGTAAAGCTATTTAACTTAAACTTTAAAAGTTTAATAAAGTTCCCTATGGACCTGTTTGGTTGCTTTTACACTATATTCTGCAGAGCACCAGCAGCAGCAGCAGGAAATAAGAAAACTGCAGACTATATAACAGTGCTGAAGTTGAAACTATATTGGGCTGAAGAATAATTCAGGAGGAAGGAAATGCACTTGTGGTTTATCATCAAGTGTAAACAATTTATTTTTGGTTGCCAAACAGAAGGGCTTTACTGTATGCCTTTAGTGTCTTTAGTGGATAGCAATCTTTTGATAGATTCAAATTTGCTGATAATTAGACCAGTCACCTGACAAACAGTGTGAGGGACAGAACAGTCATAAAACATGATGTCGTTCTCTTAGCTTTTGAGTTTTCAGCCACATTTTTAGTGGAAACTATTGTAACAGGAAAAACGTCTACTTACTCTGGAAAACTTTTTCAGTTTGGGGAGGGTGGTTTTGTCGAGGCACATAATTTTTGCAATTTGAGAGAAAACTCTTCAAATGGGTTCTCAGTCTGACTCAGGTTATGTAACTAGTGTACATGACAAACACAATCAAAGTTCCAAGAAATGGTGACAGAAATGAAGAAGAAGAGAAGGAGAAAAGGCAAAGGAAAGAAAAGTATAAATTCATTGTAAAGATTTATTGAAAATAGATGAATATTTACATGAATATTTATCATTCATCATGTCAACATTACAAAAACACCTGCTTGCATTTGGTACATCCTGACTGCACATATGACCATGGTCACTTAAAAAACTTCATCAAAATACGAGTTTCAAAATGAAATGAAATAAAGAATAATGCATTAATAACGCTATGGTTGAAATGTTTGTTAACACCATTAAGTGATATTTCGTATTCAAACAAACAATTCTATTCAAACTACATCAACTGAGACATCATTGGCTGCTTTCCTGTTTGTATTTAAGGTCACTTGTTAAACACGTTTGACATCTTGACGTCAGTGAGTGTTGGTAGTCTGATTATTAGTGAGAAAAATCAGTTGTGCCTAGTCTCCTTTATTTTGTCTCAGTGATTTAACAGCTACAGACAGGAAGTTAGGAGGATGCTGCACTTACTGTGGTTTGCTTGTGCATAATAGCAACTCAACGGTATGTGCCTTTAAATGAGTTTAGACAATAATAAACTTTGAGAATATTACAGTGGTTGGGCCTCAAGGCTACACATTTATACTTGAAAGGTCATATTATCAATTTACTATCGGGCTATTGTTTATTTACGTATTTGTAAATACATATACAAATTTACATATTTGTAAACAAATAAGTAAGTAGGTAGGTAGTAGGTAGAGTACATTTCTACTGTGCAGTATTGCCAGAAATCCGTGGGGTGGAAAAAAATGCAATGAATAGTTAAAATGAATGCAACAGATTCATGTTGAGAGGTGACTTCCATTTACATTTTCAGTCTTTTCTGCCATTTAAATACAAAAAAAACCTGCAAATGAGAAAATGACAACTCGGTTACCTTCTTCCCCCTCTCAGGCTGTGGTTTCCTCAGGTTGGTTTAAGTGCAAACCTTTTGCTACACATGCTGGAAGCTTGCAATACTGATGTTGCAAGATGCATCGGGTAACATTTTTGCTCTATAACAGCTTGACACACACAAAGGTTTGAACTTTGTGAAAGTGTCTGTCACATGCAAATAAAAAGTGGAGCGCAAAATAATGGACAAGTTAAACTCCCTCTTTTTTGTCAGCGGATGGCTGAATCATTTTTTCTGAGGCAGTTACAGTAATATACCATTTAAAGCTGCTGTAGCTTCAGGCACTTTGTGATTAAAAGGAAAAACAAAAATACAAACCATAAAAAACAATGTCTGTCTTATACAATATGCTTCCTAAAGTATTAAACCATATTTACTGTACAATTTTGTTTGCAATATCGGATAGGTTTCTTTTAATTTAAGTCATAGTCATAGTTTTTAATATTCTTATACACATTTCAATAGCTTAAGTTTGTGTTTCCCCAGCCTAAAGTGCCAACCCTTCCCCTACTGTTTATTTAGACTTAAATGTAACTTAAAATGTCTCTTAATAGCCTATACAAGTGGAAGAAGTCATACTTTCCAGGAAAGTATAATAAAATATGTTACAGGAAATATCCTCATTGTATATGCAATGAATACATAAAGTATCCTGAATACTCCCACTTTATGCAACAGTGCTTCTCTCATCCATGCTGGTGGTTTGTGAGTAGGTCGACCCCACTATTCTGTCCTGGGGTATGTAGACCTTGATCACCTGACACATCCTGCATGGAGTCCTGTTTATCATCCTCATCAGGTGCCGCCTGAACTTCTCCCCAACAAACACGTACAGGAGGGGGTTGAGGCAGCTGTGGGAGTATGCAATGGCCTCAGTTACCTCTATAGTCAATCTGATGACTTTGCTGCTATCACATGCTGTATAGATATGCAGCAACTCCAGCGCTTTGAAGAACGATGCAACATTATAGGGGACCCAGCAGCAAAAGAATGCAGCTACCACTATGAAAACTAAACGGATGGCCTGTTTCTTGGATGTCTGGCAGTACAAAAGCTTCCAGACAATCTTGGAGTAGCAGAAGCACATGATGATAGCTGGGATAATTAGACCAAAAATGTTCATTTTAAAAAGGCTGAAGACCCTCCAAAAGTGAGGGTTGGAAACACTGGTATTACCTAAAGCAGATGTGGGATAAACGGCAATACAAAATTGAGTCATGTTAGCACCAGGCTGTTGTTTGAGAAAGAGCAGATCTGGGAAAGAGGCCAAAAATCCAGCCACCCATACAACAGCAGTTGCAATCAGTCCAAATGACCGCGTTCGTGCTTTGATAGCGTAAACAGCGTGAACTATAGCCAAGTAGCGGTCAATGCTCATCAGACAGATGAAAAAGATTCCACAGTAAAAAACAATATGATAAATGCCCAGGATCAATTTGCACATGTGATCTCCAAAAAACCACTGGTCACGGGCTTGGTGGGCCAGAAAGGGAAGGGAGCAGACCAACAGAAGGTCAGCGATGGCCAAGTTTAAAAGGCACACGTCAGTCATACTGCGAAGTCGCACTCCGCAGGCAATGACCCAGATGACCAGAGAGTTACCAAGAAGGCCCAAGAGGAAAAAAATGCTGTAAAGAGCTGGAAGGAAACTGGCTCCATGACGCTCATACACACATATGCCAAAGTCTTCTTCCGGATAGTCATAGTTAATGGTGGTCGAACTGTTGAGAAAAACAAATCCAGCAAAGGTAAATAAATGTCTCCATTATGTGAGATAATTTTATTGGTTCTTGAACAATATTTCTGAACATATACAATGTATAAAGTAAACTACACATCCATGCACTCTAGCTGTTCCAAATACAGCAAATTATGTGTACATTAATATTATGACCACGACATAGGTCTTTTAGTTTCTGAACTGTTAATGCCATGTCACAGCTTGACTTAAGTCAGTAGTAGACTTTGCAAATCAGCTTGCATTACACCTTTGTCATCATTTGACTCAGAAGATGAGACAGCATAAGAAGTGCATGTAAAAAATAAGGAAAAGAAAAACTTTACCTGCACTGTCTAGAAGATAGTTGGTAATGGTGGATTGTGGATCCCAAGTCAATGAAGTTGATGGTCAGTTTAAAAAAGGAAATGTTCGTCCAATTTGATTATACTCAATGCAATAGAAATGAGAAAAGCTTTTCATACCACAAGCAAGAAAGTATAAAGGGTGTGCAAAACATTCTCCCAACCACCTAGAAATGAGACTCTGGGGTGGGCTTGTGAGTTTGGGACATGATATATAAAATACGGTTTGCTCAAAACCCAGGTTCGCGAGGGTCTTTTGTGTGCGTGTTTTCTCTGTTCTCTCTGTTTCTTCCTACAGTCCTAAAACATGCAGAGGTTAACTTGACACTCTAAACTGACCACAAGTGTGAATGTGTACACAAGTGTGAATTATAATTCAGCTTTGAACTTAGAACCCAATGCAGGAAACTAAGGCAGGAAAATAGACGTTAGGGCAAAATAAAGTGACAAATACATAGCTCGGTCAGCTCTTATTAAAAAAAACCCTCCTACAATTGGAGTAGAGTGACGCAACAGAAGGCAACAAAGCAACAGCAAAGAGGCAACACACACGATACAAGTGATCTGAACAAAGTAAAGGCATCAGTGATGTGAAGGTTTCTTACCTCTGAGAACTTGTTAAAGCTATTTTGTCACTCCTGCCCAAAGCAGTGATAGCAATAGTTGCAGCCATGGTCTTCTCTCTGGATAAATAAATAATAAAAGAAAAGTATGTTCCATGATTGAAAACATCTGTGCACATGGGTTTAACCCTCTCCCCCCCTTCACTGAATTTCCCTCTGCAACTTCAACAAGTGCTTGCTTCTCAGTAGGATTTTGAGCTGTTCAGTTGTTGCTTTAAGGCATAATGACAGTATCCGTTTTGTAAACATAGATTTTCTATATATATATTGTGTGGTCAGATCATTCACTGGAGGTTCTGTTTGTGTAAAGTCTGCATGTTCTTCCTATTCTTTGGGGATTGTTGGTCAGGCTAATTCTAGACTTTTATTTTACTGTGGTCGTGAGCATGAATGATTGGTTGTGTCTGTATATTGGCCCCACTTTTCATCTAATGTCAGTTGAGATTAGCTCAATACATGAATGAATGAATGAATGAATGAATGAGCCAGCCATATAACAAATAAGTGTCAGTGTGAAAAAATACACCTTAAGTTGCTGTTATGACTGAAAAGCTGAGCAATAGGCAAATGTTAAATGCAGACTGGTGTGTATATAGTTGCAAGGGCATGCTTGCAGTGATGAAAAAAAAAAGGCCATAAAATGACATGCATGAGTGAGTCTGGAAACATGCAGCTCTGCTGAAAAACATACAAGGACAAATGCTCTTGAGTAAAACTAACACTGCTGAGCATTTGTTTGTCAAACAAGCAGCTTTCATAATCATAAAGCAGATATGTTACACAAGTTTGAATAAAACACTGAAACACCGAATTAATATTACAAATAATGGTCATACCTAAAAGAAAAATAAGCCTGTGACTTGAAATGTTTCTGATGTTAAATCTAAATGTACAGTGTAAGATGAAAGACAAATTACGCTTTTCCACCATCCCCAGTAAGACATTAACATTTTTAACTTAGTGACATCACTGCTGTTGTGGACAATCTTAAGAATTTGAGTACATGAAGGTTCAACAAATCGGCTTTTTACCATGATGAAAAATAACAAGTGGTTGTCTCACTGTTGTTACAGTCCAAATAAAAATAGACATGACTGACAATAGTGTACCAGTATAATTAATATGTAAAACTGTTAGCAGAAAGTACAATAGATATTTTGTTTTTTTCTCTTACTAGGGTTCAATCAAAAATGTTGCATTCAGTATAAAATAAATGGAATCATTGGTCTACTGATGTAAGTCATTAGAGTATGATAAGCACCCTGTTATGCTTCAGTCATAGTGTACAATAATATTTTGATCACGACATAGGTCTTTTAGTTTCTGAACTGTTAATGCCATGTCAAAACTTGACTTAAGTCAGTAGTAGACTTTGCAAATCAGCTTGCATTACACCTTTGTCATCATTTGACTCAGAAGATGAGACAGCATAAGAAGTGCATGTAAAAAATAAGGAAAAGAAAAACTTTACCTGCACTGTCTAGAAGATAGTTGGTAATGGTGGATTGTGGATCCCAAGTCAATGAAGATGGTCAGTTTAAAAAAGGAAATGTTCGTCCAATTTGATTATACTCAATGCAATAGAAATGAGAAAAGCTTTTCATACCACAAGCAAGAAAGTATAAAAGGTGTGCATAACATTCTCCCAACCACGTAGAAATGAGACTCTGGGGTGGGCTTGTGAGTTTGATATATGATATATAAAATACGGTTTGCTACTTCCTACCTCAACAATCATTTCTGTAAGAGCTCACATATTCTGTGGGTACACTACACCACAAGTCCACACTTGCAGTCTTTAAAAGATGCAAACTGACAAGGGCCAGATCTGCAAACACACAGATGGAGGCTGGCAGAGTTCTGAGTACATCTTTTGGCTTTTTTTTTTTTAGCATACAAGAAGTGATACTAACTCAGACATCAGTGACATTTACGGTCACAGCCGTCTAAATAGAAATGAGAAAAGCTTTTCATTCCACAAGCAAGAAAGCATAAAAGGTGTGCAAAACATTCTCCCAACCACCTAGAAATGAGACTCTGGGGTGGGCTTGTGAGTTTGGGACATGATATATAAAATACGGTTTGCTCAAAACCCAGGTTCGCGAGGGTCTTTTGTGTGCGTGTTTTCTCTGTTCTCTCTGTTTCTTCCTACAGTCCTAAAACATGCAGAGGTTAACTGGACACTCTAAACTGACCACAAGTGTGAATGTGTACACAAGTGTGAATTACTTCCTACTTCCTACCTCAACAATCATTTCTGTAAGAGCTCACATATTCTGTGGGTACACTACACCACAAGTCCACACTTGCAGTCTTTAAAAGATGCAAAATGACAAGGGCCAGATCTGCAAATACACAGATGGAGGCTGGCAGAGTTCTGAGTACATGTTTTGGCTTTTTTTTTTTTTTTTTAGCATACAAGAAGTGATACTAACTCAGACATCAGTGACATTTACGGTCACAGCCGTCTCAAATTACTTTCTCTGTGCAGGGAAAGGTTCTGACTAAAATCTACAGGGCAACTGAGATTAGACATTTGCATTTGTTACAGAATTTAATGAATCACTTTTATACAGGCAAGAGGCAAGTTTGACCTTTGCAAAATCCTATGGTGAAATTACTGTAATATGACACAGGGATTCTGCTGTGCTGCTCTGTCAAATTGCCAGCTGCCACGAATGACTGCCTAAAATGTTTGAATAACCCCAACGCCCTGGGTGTTGATGCACTGCCTGGTCTGGATGTGACAATTCATTTCCATGACAATTTCAATTAAAAGTTTAATTTTCCTCCTCCAATAAACAGAATATGAAGCCCAGTCAAGTTTTACTGTCTTTATTGAACTTTACAAAAACAAGTTTCAAAGATACTTTGAATCAAATGATTTGGATAAATGTTTCACAACATTCTGTACATTTTTATTTTCACCATTTACACACTCACACCCACGCACGACACCACACATTTTTAGTAATCTGATCTCACAGGTGTGTTGGATGTCTCTTTCTCTGAGGTGTCTCTCTGGTAGCCACTACCCTTTTTACTCCAGCAGAAGTATGGAGTCAGCACTTTGCTCAGCGACTTTCTAAACTTCTCCCCTACAAATGCATATATGATTGGATTTACGCAGCAGTGAGTCAGTGCAATGATCTCGGCAAAACCCATGGCCAAGTTGATGGCTTTTGAAGCCTTACAGTTGTTGAGGATTTCGAAGAGCTGTAATGTCTGAAGGAAGACTGTGATGTTGTAGGGGACCCAGCACACCATGAATACACATACTACGATCAAAATTAACTTTACAGCTTTGTTCTTTTTGGAGTTCCTGGACTTGGACAGCACAACTAGGATACTCATATAGCAGAAAACCATAATTGGCAAGCACACAAAAAGCCCCACTGTGTTCTCACTGAAGTTTCGCAGCATTTTCCAAAACTGCTGTGTGTCCTCTGGGTACAGTGGTTGGCACTCAACTTTGTCATATTCATCCATCTCCAGGGAGGCGAATATCACCTGAGGCGTTGCCATGATGATGCTGATAAGCCAGATACTGACACTAGCTATGATCCCATAGCGAAGTGTCCTGGCTCGCATGGCAGTCACAGCATGGACGATGGCCAGGTAGCGATCCACGCTCATTAAGGTCACAAAAAAAGTGCCACTGTAGAAACCCAGCTGTTCAGAGAGGCAGAAGAGGAAGCAAAAACAGAACAGGATGTGAAATATAGGGCACGTCTTACCAGCCAGACAACAGATAAGAGCTGTCTCTCATATCAGCCAATGACACATGACTTTGCTCTGAAGAATGTTATCTCATCTTGGTTATTGGCTGAAAATAGAATTTACAGGATAAGATGGTAAAAATAGCACACTGTCACCTGTTCCACCCTTTTACTACCCTCATAATTCCAGGTGCTGTGTTGAATTTTCTCTCCAACAAATACACTACAAAGTGTGACTTCTGCTTTCTAAATAATAGAAAGTCCAAAGTCAAGTCCACAAGTCAAAGCCCAAGTCTGCTCACCTGATAGACTCCTGTCACCAATTTGCATGATGCAAGTATCTGGGAATTTTGGGCCCACATCGGCAGGGATAAGGCCAGTATGAGGTCAGACAGAACCAGGTTGAGGAGACAAACATCCGTCATAGTTTTGAGCTTAATGTACCGCAGGAGAATCCAGACAACTGTGCTGTTACCTGTGCATAAATTCTTGATTTATTAGCCTATATTTAGGTGTCTTATTATTTACAGTAACTTTAGACCAGAAATATTAACTGTGTTCAAATGTGTAATTCAGACATGATACAAATTTACAGTTTTCTGAGAAAGATAGGCCTTTCTGTACATACCCAGCAGACCGAGACAAAACAGCACATAGTAAAGAACTGGCAAGACTGTGAATCTGGTGGGAAAGTCTTCACTGGGATCCTGCTCGCAGGTGGCGTTGTAATCATAGTCATACATCTCCCAATCTGATGTGTTCATGCTGCTGTGTGACAAAGAATAGAATATTTAAAGAATTTAAAAATGTGGTTTTAAAAAGTGGTACAAATTGCATACTATGGAAATGTATGTTTTCATTCATACAAGGTGGAAAAGGAAGTCCAGCGATAACTATCAACAAAACTGTGGTTTAAAACCAAAACAATATCACCAGCAATATCAAAATTAGTCAAACTGAAAAAATTTTTAAAATATAAAAATAATAGAAAAGACATATATTGCTATTCCCGTCAGTGCAAGAAAAAAAAAACCCTGGTCTCTGTGATAATCTCTTCAATAACTCTTTTAAAAGTAATGAATGACTGCTAAATTAGCTGCAAGCTTTGCAGCTTTGGTTTTATTTTTAGACAATCTTGCGTGTATTTTATGTGTCATAAGGTGCGATTTATTGTCTCTTGAATCTTGAATCTACAACAAACACAGATCAGAGTCGGTTTATGAGATATATATATATATATATATATATATCCAAACAATTTGTAAATTGATCCAAACAATTTGTATTCTTTTACCATATGAACAGCCAAATAGTTTGAGCCCATTCTAGGCATTGATAACTTACATTTTGACAGTGTGATCATTCCTCATTCAGTTTTCTTGAGATCATGAGAAAAATCTTTCCTCCATTTAGTTCTAAAGTGTTTGTAAAGAAAAATATTTGTAGTCCTTTGCTTTGTATCTTTAAAAGAGGTGAAATGAAGAAAAACGTTTACATGTGAATGTATCTATTCACAGCTATTTTTGGACTTTCCTGACCTTTAACTTGAATCATCATCAAGTGAGTCATACCCAAAAGGCCTCTGAAAACAAACATTTAACCATTCAGCTATCTAAATAAACAAATCACTTACAGCATCACCAGTGGTGACACAAATTAAATGTTTAATCTTTCTATGAATATCACAAACTTCCTCCTACTCTGACCAGAATCAAACTCATACGAACTTGTCCAAACCACATCTCAAACATTTTTTCTCACCATCAGCACAGACAGAACCACCTGTTCTGACACCAATGCCGACCCTCACTTCCTGTGGCTGTTTCACACACACACCCACACACACACACACACACACAAGCTGTGCTTGCTTAGCATCACGTTTAAAGGTATAGAAGATGAAAGATGAACAGCAACAAAACATTTTGAATCTGAAATGTTGACATCCTCACCACAGTCACCGCTCCTGAAATTATATGTTCTTGTGTTGTGCACCAAACTCTTGAGTCCTTCAGTCCAGTTACATCACTTGCTTTTTGTGTCAAATCCTGCTGCAAATCTCATTTCTGGTAAAGTTGAGCTACAGAGCGTTTGTTTCCTCCGCCTCACGTTAAACCTGCAGAGAGGTGTCATTGCGGTTTCTCAGAAATGTCCCTTTAGGTGTTAATGTTTGGCAAGAAAGGAGTGCAGGGGAAATGTATTTTAATGAGGCACTTTTCCTTTTGTCTTACTTCTCTTTTCAATTCAGACACACATTTTTGGGTCAGATGAACTTTTTAAACTTTGAGCTCATCAGGAATTGCAGATTTTGAAAAACTCCTTTTACTAATTTGACTTCATTAACCATAGTGTAAAGTTGAAGGTTTTTGGGTTTAATGAACAAAAAGCTGCCTCATTGTGCTAATAAAGCACTAATACATTCACTCTCTTTTCTGTATCTATGATGAACAAGCCACAGTATAAATCATGACAAGAGTAAATTTGTGCATAACATTTAAAACAGGTAATAAATCATTACATATATAAATCTGAAAAATATGGTGCTTTGTTTGACAGAGAAATCCCAATTTTATGCATGTTATTTTAAACCTTATCACAAAACAACCAAATACAGTATGTCTTTAGTTTAGATAAAGCTTTATTATTAATATTTGCCAAAACAAACCAGTCAAAAGAATTCAATAACATAACATTATAATGTTTGATTAACACAAAATTTGTTCCATATCAACATATTCAAATCCATGACTATTGACAATCTTTCACTAAAAGTTGATAGTTTCACCTTTGCAACTTTGAGTCATCACTAAAAATGAAAAAAAGGTTTCTACAATGAAAGTGGAAAAACAAAAACATCTATCAACAGAGTATTTTTTGCTGTTTATAACAGTAACATTTCCATAAACATACAGGCTTATTACATATTTTCTTTTCCATGTTTAGCAAAGAATAACAACATTCTGGTCACAGGCTTTACTGAATTTCTGTCAAGAAATGCACTTTCAATTGCAGCAAAGTTTCCTCTTTTATCATCACAGCACATACAGTATACTCAACATTCTGGAACAAAAAACCTGATGAGACAACACAAGGATTGTTGAAAAATCATATTCCTCCATACCTGATATCTTTGATATCATTGAGAGAAACTATTGCAATGCAACAATTGAATCAAAAAAAAGGCCACAAATGGTAACACAAAAGTTGCAGTCAGCTTATATAACAAGGCAGCCTGGATAAAAACACCGTAGGCCTATAATGCATTTTACATCTTATTATCTCTATTTACATGATAGAAACGGCAGTGACATCAGAAGACCTGGACATGACTGAACTTTTCCTGAAGGAGCTGTCTGAATAATGGACAGAGGGAATCCCAGGAACCCACTTCCTCAGCAGCTGCAGGGTTCGTTTCATGAACTTCTGCCCAACAAATGCGTATATGATGGGATTCAGGCAGCAGTGAGCGTAAGCAATGCTTTCAGTTACTGTAACAGAAACCTTTAAATTTACGTCTATTTCACAGTTGTTCTGCAAATTAGACACATTTGTGTGCAGGAAGCACAAGATAAATGAGATGTTGTATGGGACCCAGAACAAAAAAAAGGCAACCACTATGGAGATGATCAGCTTCACAACACGGTGCTTTTTTGCACTTCTCATTTTCACCAATGTAGGGATGATCCTGGAGTAGCAAACCACCATCACCACCAGGGGAATCACAAGACCCAGTATATTTCTGGCTATGGTGTCGTAAAACTCCCAAGCAATGTTATCTGGATTGTAGATACACCCCAACCCATAATGTTCATTTGTAATTTTTGTAAAGATAAAATTTGGAAGGGAGACACACAAGCTCAGTAGCCAGACAATCATGCTCAGACTAACACCTGCCCTCAGAGTGTGGTGCCGTGTCAACCTATGATTGTGCATGATAAAGATGTAGCGGTCCAGCGTCATGGCAACCATGAAGAAGATGCTGCTGAAGAACCCAATGTTGTGGCAGCCTGAGATGAAATGGCACATGAAGCTTCCAAATGTCCACTGACTGACTGCAGAGTAGTGAGCATAGAAAGGCAGTGTGAACACGAAGAGGAGGTCAGAGACGGCTAGATTGAAAAGGCAGATGTCTGTCAAGTTGATCTGGTTGCGGTGTTTCACCAGGACACACACCACAAGGCTGTTCCCTGACAGAAACAGGGGGGAAATGGTTTATTGATCACAAAACCGAATCTGGTCTCTCACCACACTTAATGAATTTCATTTTGCTATGATTCATCTGGGTTTTTATGATTCTGTTTTGGATTATGTCCTTGTATTTGTGCTGTGGGTTTACTTGTTCTACATGTATTTGCTTTGGATGTCTTTTATAGATTTTGTAAGTGCGTTCCCTGTTTGACCTGTGTTCATTTATCTTGCTCCCTCATGCATTTAGTCTGTGTCCTTGGCTGCCATTTCAGTACTGCTGCTTCTAGTTCTAGTTTGTGGTCCTTTTTTTTTTTTTTTTTTTTTTGAAGATTCTCTTGCCAATTTGGATTCCATGGTTTTTTTCCAGCCTACCAGGGTTTACCAGTATTTGTACATGTTCATTAAATAATTTATTGCATTAATCTTGCCATGTATTTGGGGCATCCATTGAATGCCTTCTCTAAATCTTAAAAATACAACATACTAATATAGACACTATATAAAAAAACCCTATGTGGACAGCCTAATCAAAGCCTTGTCGGAGACCTTAACCACAACCAGTAACTTCCTTAACCTTACCACAATTTACTTCATAATGCTAACCTCAAACATGGCTTAAATCGATAAGATTTTGTCTTACTGTATTAGGATTTGCCTTTGTCCCCTAATTAAAAATTCAGTCTTTTGTTTTTGTTTTTTTAATCATAGAAGGTCCCAGAAAATACACACACACCTAGAAAGCCTAGGATGAACACCAAACTGTACAGAGTGGGCACAAACACCATCCCGAAATCCTTTAAATCCACTTCATTACAAGGAGTGATAGGGTCTGCATTGTCATCGTAGTAGGCAGAATAGTCATATGATATGGTGGGGGTGGTGGCATTTGTTGCTGTGTTGGCAGAAAGAGGATTGTACATGTTATTTCAATGTGTACATCACATACAACCTAACTTTAGGTGTAAATCTTGTACATTATAAATTAAAATGGTCAAGCTAGAGCAGGTTAATATAGTATTGAGCAACAACACACAGGGTAATGGGTTATTATGCCACCTAGTGGCCATTAAAGGTAACTTAGTGGGGAAAAAAATTCATCCTTGTACTTTAAGAGAAGACAAAATACTATTAACACTTGATTCAAAGAAATTAAATCACTCAAGCAAAACACTGATTTTAAAATAGACGGTATTAAAATAGACAGTAGTCTTATTGTTCTGTGGCCAAGTAATACATTCCCATCAAAATGTTTTTGATTTCAACTAGCAATAGATGTTTTCATTTGTGTTGCCTGTTTGTCTTATGTCATTGTGGTTTTTAGATGTGTTCCTCTGTGTTTCTCTGTACTTGTAGAATATAGTGATAGTCATATTAGTCATATTTAGTCATATTTGGCTAATTAATAGTTAATTGTGTGTTTATAGGCTGTGAAAATTTTAAGGATTTTTAAGGAAATTGTGATAGAAACTATCAATATTTTCTAATTCACAACAATGATATGTTCTTGATATGATATGATATGATATGATCTATGCATCATGCAATATAAAACATAATTATATCAACAAGTCTACAAAGACTGCTTTCAAGTTAGTAAGTTATTTAGTTAGTAAAAAATACATTCACCTGTCATGGTGTGATTTCAGAGGAGCCTTTTCCTGTCAGGTAATCAGTGGCCCCACACAAAACCTGTTTTTCTTCTGTCTCTCTGGATGTAATGTCCCAAATGAAAAGTGATGATGAACTAAAAGCCCTAAAAGCCAGCAGTCCACTAACGATGAGAAACAAAGATTAACAAATGCAGATCAGATACTGTTTCCTGTTCGGCCCCAAGTGGGACTGCAAGATCCTTATCAGGAGCCACAGTTCACACCTCACAAGAGCAAAAGACATCTGTTACAATCTACTCATGTGTTCAAAAGATGATCAACAAGAACTTTGCTTCTGTAAAATGACTGTAAAAAAAAAAAAAAACCATGTATCTGTCTGCCTGCCTGTGATAACATGTTTGGAGATTGTTTCCTGCAAATGCTGCACTGAATGTTGCTTTTTAAGGCACAGTGTATAAAGTTTAGCAACATTACTGGTGAAGTTGCATGTTGTAGCTGAATATCCCTCACCTCAACCATTCCTTCCGTGAGTGTTAGAGAACTAAAAAACTAAAAAATGATGTTACATTTGACCACTGTTAGCTACAGTAAAAACATGATGGTCCAAAAAGGTGACCTCCATAGAGCTGATCCGGCTCCTAATAAAAAGAGAAAGAGCTCATATGTGGTTGTGGAAAACAAGAATCAATCCAATCAAGTGATGGCAAATATTATCCATACTTATTTTATTTTCAATTTCTGCCAAAAGAAAATAGAGTCAAACAATGTTTTACTTAGTGGACATTTTTCGTTTTGTATTACTACAAAATGTCTGTATTTATTTGGAATACATGTAGTCTGCGTGATGTCATGCTTAGTTTTCTCTTTCATTTCATTCATGTAATCAGTCTTAGGATCACAAGTGTGTTTCTGGATCCTGGTCCTCGGGGGACCCCAGTATATTCTGGCTATGGTGTCGTAAAACTCCCAAGCAATGTTATCTGGATTGTAGATACACCCCAACCCATAATGTTCATTTGTAATTTTTGTAAAAATAAAATTTGGAAGGGAGACACACAAGCTCAGTAGCCAGACAATCATGCTCAGACTAACACCTGCCCTCAGAGTGCGGTGCTGTGTCACCCTGTGATTGTGCATGATAAAGATGTAGCGGTCCAGCGTCATGGCAACCATGAAGAAGATGCTGCTCATATGTGGTTGTGGAAAACAAGAATCAATCCAATCAAGTGATGGCAAATATTATCCATACTTATTTTATTTTCAATTTCTGCCAAAAGAAAATAGAGTCAAACAATGTTTTACTTAGTGGCCATTTTTCGTTATGTATTACTACAAAATGTCTGTATTTATTTGGAATACATGTGGTCTGCGTGATGTCATGCTTAGTTTTCTCTTTCATTTCATTCATGTAATCAGTCTTAGGATCACAAGTGTGTTTCTGGATCCTGGTCCTTGGGGGACCCCTGTCTTGTCCGGCATGTTTGCGATGTTACCCTGTTCAACACACCTGATTCAAAGGGTCTGCTCAATATCAAGCCCCATTCATTATAACGACCCATTCATTTGAATCTGGGGTGCAATGCATGGAGCATGCAGTGCAGGGCAGCGCAGGGGTCATAGCACATAATCATAGAACATATCACTACCATCTACTTCATGAGTGAAGTCATTGTATGTGGTCTATGAGTGACATCTTGTGGCAGAAAGTGATACCTCACTTGTGGAGGGAGGCGGTGCACTGTCAAAATAGCACAAAGCATGCTGGGAGAAAAGATTTTAATACTCTTCGTTGAATTTCTGTAAGGCACTGTGGGCGTTATTTATGTTTAACATACCGCAGCGACAAAATAAATAAGTAAATAAAATAAAATAAAAAAATATTATACTACTGCTGCTACTGATAATATTATTAATAATAATAATAATACTAATAATAATAATAACTAATAGGTTACATTTCTTTGATTATGTCTATCACTTCAATGGCTCCCGCAACTTGATGACCGCGGTCTTTTGTTTGTGTTTGCCGCTGTGTTTGTGTTGGTGGGTCTGGGTTGCGGTGGTTGTGAAGCAGTCGCTCTCCAGCTGGCGCTCAGTGAATTCCCACTTGAGGATGATTGACGTGAGATCTGCTGATGAAGGCGGGCTGGAGGTGGAGGGAAGCTGCGTCAAGTTAAAAAGACGCAGCAGAGATCACAGAAAACCGTGCACCGTTTCCTTCCAAATAAAATAACGGATTTCCCGTGTAACGTAACGGCGTCACAGGGGGTTTTGGGGAGCACTGATTTTACTTAACACGTTGAGAACCAGCCTGGGACAAGGACGGTCGTTGACGTTGAAAACATAGCTGCCTAAAACTTCACTAAATAAAGTCTGTGCAAACACAAGATATCATAACAGTATGTTGTTGTATCATCTAACCAGAAGACAGACAACCTTCTATGGCCGGAGATTGAATATATAAGCGAACTGCTCTGTTCCAAATTCCAGACGGAAAATCCGCGTTTTTGGATCGCGAGGACACTTGAGCAGACTGTCTCGTCAGGAGAACCCGGTGAAAACACACGGGGAGAACATGCTAACTCCTTGCTAGAGTGCTAGCCGCAACACATTTCTGCCGAAAAAGGCCGTCTAATGGCGAGATAAAATGGCAAACCCATTCTTAATATATTGAAGCCTTAAGCAGACGTTGACTGAAATAACACTATGTTGAGTTATATGATTTTTCAGCTTCAGGTCTACCTGACGTACAGTTAGATAGAAGACACTTGTAGTAATGAATCTTGAAAAAAATTTTTTTGCTGGTAACATGGACAAATTTCATCGTGCGAGTTAGGGTGCGACCTCTTATTTTGAAAGGCTGGAGAGGAAGTTTAATTTGGTTTACTCTCTGTGATTTGACAATGCTTAAAGCAAAATCAACCGGTAAGGATACGGAGATTATATCAAGTGGATTTGATAAGGAACTCCGTCCATAAGGATGAGCCAGCGAAAGTGGTTTTGACAGAAGTAAGTTTTACATAATAACACTGAACGGAGCGTTCGTTCTTGTGTCGCAGCTTTGGTGGACACAGTGTGGTTTTTGTGCTTCAGGTCACTCTGAACTGTCAGCTCATGTCTGCGCGCTGTCACTTGTTGGACTTGTCATGTAACACCCAAAGTTCTTCCACTCTTCTTTAAAAATATATAACTTTTTAGAGACGTTGAGCTGCTGGAAAAGTCGACGACAGACGGAAAACTAATGCAGTGTCGATGTGTTAACTCGCAGGTGGAAAAGAAAAAAGCTGAATGGATAATAGTGTGGTCTAACTGCGGATCTTTGGGAGCCCAGTTAGAGAGAAGACCGCTAACATCACAAGTTGGATCCTGCTAACACTACAATGACTGACTCCTCAAAATCGCCATTAGGGTAAGTTCTCCAAGTAATTGCAGGCTCAATTAAAAGACACAAACGTTTGTATTGTTTCTCTGACGGTGTTTTAAACTTTGAACGAACTCTCCAGACAACTGTGAAGTTCTCGGCTACTAATTAGAAAGTTTTATGTCAACTAAAATCACCGGTGATGTGGAAGGTTGTTCGGCACAAATGTCTTGTTGCTTCCCCCCTTTCTCGTATCTAGTAGTTGCTAAATGTTCGTGGTTGTGTTTTATTCACATTATTCAATGTTTTAGACAATAAATTGCCTGGATATCGTATAATATTCATAGACATAGACATAGACTCTTTATGTGGAATAAATGAATTGGTAAATGGATTTGCACTTTTTTGACTTGAGCATCATATAAATTAATTTGAAACACAAAAAATAAAGAATGTGCTTTATTTTCCTTTACTTTTTTTTTGATACATTATATTGGAAACCAGTGAGATAAGAGACAGGATGATGAATATATTCGATAATTACAAAAAAAAAAAAAAAAACACTAACAGAAAGATGACTGTGATAAAATTCTTTATCGTCATGAAGAAAACTTTTAATATTGCACTCAAATGACTTGAAAATGCTGTCTAGCTTGCCAGAATGCAGTCCTATTGATTTGTTTTGAAGTGTGGGAACGTGCATGACATTTTCATATCTTTCCATCTCTACACTGTATGAGAGACATCTATTGTCAGTACAAGCAGCAGAGAGAGTTCCAGCAGCCACACCAGTTTACCCTGCCTTTACTGTCACATTGCCGCATTTAGACACTGGGCCTGAACAGCTCTGAATGGTGTGGAGCACAATGCAAATGTTGGTTTGCTCGAGGAGACAAAGTGAACTGCTGTGAGTTGCTGGTGGAACAACAACAACAACAACAGCAGCAACAGCTATGGGTGCTGTTCTATTACCTTGGTGTTTGTATCACACTAGCTGAGCCCTTGTGTCACTCACACTGCCACCTGAATATTATAGGATAGTCCTTTTTTCTTGACAAAATTCATTTCGATATTGTACTGTTTGAAAGCAACTAGTGCAATTAGTAAGATGAATGAAGGTTGAGATGCATTTAGGTGTGTCACCCTCTGAGTAGGGGTGGGTCAAAATATCGATTTGGTGATGTTTGTTGTCTTTCCTGTGCAATACGATAATCAATACGCCACGGCCAAGGTTGATGTTTTAATTAACAAATGAATGAGCTGTAAAGTAAACAGTCCCTGCCAATTTCACTCTCCCGGTGTCCCTACTTGATGTCTCCTTGTGCTGGTGCTGCTCAAATAAATGAGGGAAATGTGGGTGGAAGTTACCTGGCCAAAGAAGAGGGGTTGACAGCGGGGTAGTGGTGGAGAAAGATGCCCCATCCATGGTCAATACATAGATTTTTATGCACTTTGTACTCTGTGGTGTGAATAAATAGGGAAACTCCGCACCTTTAACTTTTTCACAGACATTTTGTTTTCTTCAGTTAGACAGATTCCGTGCTGAGTCGCTATATAATTGTCTTGCATTATATTAATCATCACAGAATTGTCTTGTGATGCTATTAGTATCATCAACCATGTATCGCGTTTGGCATTGTATCACTTCATATCGTATCATGAGGTACCCTGTGATTCCCATCCATACTTCAGAGTCTGAATATCTTGTTTGCTGGCTCACTGTCACAATACAGGGTCACTGTTAATGTTAACACCTGCTTTTCCTCCAGACTAAAGGAAGAATGTCTACTGTGAAAAAAACTGTCTTGAGCAAAGAACAATATACTTTAATTAATTCATTAATTGTCTACTGTTCTATACTCCACATGAAGGTTGTCACGGCTGCTGGAGCCAATCCCAGCTGATACAGGGCGAAAGGCGGGGTACAGCCAACCATTGTGGGGCAAACACACAGAGACAAACAACAATTCACTCTCACATTCACACCTACATTCAGTTTAGAGTGTCCAGTCTGCATGTTTTTGGACTGTGGGAAGAAACCTTAAAACCCAGATTAAAAAAAATATGCAAACCCCATGTCAGAACGCCCTGAATTCTATATGGGCCCTTTTTTAAATTTTATTTCTCGAATTATACTGTTTCTATTGTATATTGCACAATAACTGTGACAACTCTTGCGTCTGTTCTACTTATCACTTTTACGAAAATGCCCATCAATTCTTAAATTTGAATGTCAAATTTTATTACAATGTCTACTCAGTAATATTCATTCACAGCAGTTTGTGTTAGACATTAACAGCATTTTACAGCTCATTCTGTTTGGACTAGTGATGGCAGGGTTAAAATACTGAATAGAATTGTGCTAGTTTTCAGTAGATTTGTGTGTAATTAAGACACTAAAGCCTTAAGTGGCCTCAAATTCTAACCAGTTCACGTGGACACAGTTTGTATCATTGAATCAATATACTGAAGTATTAGTAGCACATTGACCTGTTATGACACTTCATCATTATAATTATATGCTCTGTGGGTGTTAATTATGCCAAGATCTGTGGACTAGACAGCCAAATGCTGCTGACTTCATCAGTTCTGAGCTCAGCACTGCAAATTATTATATTTATTATAATTACTATCTTTTAAACCTGTGTCTTGGTGTAACTGTCAAGGGCTTACACATTTTATCGCTAATGTGTTGGCTTTTTCAGGAAGCTTTAAGCTACTCCACCTTTACTACTTTGTGTGTGGTTAAAGGCTCAACAGCACTGTAGAGCAGAGATCCAGTAAACACGGATATTCTTCAGTGGCAACCTGAGTAGGGTGTGACACTGTTCAGAACTGTCTTGATAACGTGAATTAAAGTTTCAAGCAGTGGTCACCTCAGACAGGTTCTTTTAAATACCATTATTTCAGACACTCAAGATCCTTTTTGACCAAATTACCAAGTCGACTGGTCAAAGGGCCAGCTGGCAGTGGAGCCAAATGTGCTTTTTTTATACTGTAATATAAAAAATATACTGTAAATTACCATGACAACTTTCTTTGTGCTGGGATCTCTCTTTCTTCATCACACCCGGAGTAGCTACTTTACTACATAGCCCAGTTCTAATGAAACACAGCTCATAAAACTACATTAACAGTCTTTGATACTTGTGTCATCCACTCTCATAGAATCAGTCAGGAAGCAATAAATGAAAGGAAGGAAACATTTTTATTGCATTTTTAAGAACTCTGACTTGTGTTTTCTTGTTTTACTTTTACGTGTTTTGCAGAGCTAGGTAGATTTAATATGCATTTTTGTCGCCTTTCTTTTCTGGAGACGCAGTCATGTATGATGTCAAAACCGTGTGGGTTTTACTGTTGTCGCATGGTTCAGTCCCAGGCCCTTGCTTTGATAGACACATTTGTTTCCATTTATCATCAGGGCTTTAAGGGCTTGTTGCACTTCTTATGTCTAGATTTTTCCCCCCAGTTCCTTGTGAAGTACTATGGATAAGAAAAATAATCAAGCCTTCCCAAACACTATTTTGTTGCCATCTGCTTTACTGTTGCTAGGTCACGTGTTTCATTTTTAGTGCATCTGTTGTTAGTGTTAGTCTTTGTCTGTTCAGTTTTAATACACACCCTCATGAAGACAGGGTTGACAGATTTTACAGATAAGTACAGTATGGAATACCAAATAATTGTCTGTTTATCCTTAGTACACACCCAGAGATAATTATTGGCTACCGTCTGTCCTGCATGTGTGTGCCTGGACGCCTGTGTGCACACGTGAGCAATGTGTGTGGAGGGAGATCAACCACCTTTGCTAGGTGCTCATCAGTTTGAACCTGTTCCCACTGGACTAAAATGTCAGTCCCCCCTCTTTCACATAGTATCTGCCATGTGTGTCTGTCAGTCCATTTGCTTTCCTAAAATACTCTCAGATAGAGTAGGTAGTGTAAGATAATGTTAACTCTCAATGATGTGTTTTTTCCTCTCTGCTGGTGTCTCAAAGGATGAGAGGATTTTTGACGGCTACAGACACAACCTCCTCAACCTACTTACCTTTCACAAAATCAGCTCTATTTAGATGTTTAAGGTTCATGTTTAAGGTTGACTACTGATTTAGCAGCACTGCTGACGAAGGGAGCTCCCTGTTGTTCTTTTTACTGAAAAGCTGCACCAAAAGTAGAGAAGAGGAAAATGTTTGTGTATGCGGTCACATCTGGATACGTATGGTTATTTTTATGATGGGTTAAATTTAACCAGTATGAAATTTGAGAGGAGGGAGGGAGAGAGAGCATTTGAGGCTGTGAGGTTGGCAGTGGTGCGCTATGTGTTTAGTAATATCTGCATCTTTTTCACAGACTGTCATGTTTTAAATAGAGAGGGCGTGGATACATTGCTTCACAGGCTGTTTCATGACCATAGTACACACTGACTGAGCATGTTCGATCAAAACCTTTGTTCAGTTCATGCATTTAATAAGGGGTCACTTCATATAGTAAAACAAGTTTATATGTATGTGTTTATATGTGAATGCTAGATGTAAAACAAATTGCACCACTTGGATAATAAAGACACCTTGAACCTTGAAGTGTGATAAAGCTATTACCAGTGTCAGTTTTCGTCTGTGTATTAGGCCAGTGAACATAATCAATTTGTGAAATGAAAGAGTTGACTCCATAACTAAGTGGCTGTATTCATAGATGCTTCTTAGACACTGCTGTGTTATAAAACCTTTTCTGCTGTTTTGTCACCCTGTGCCCCTGGGGAGAAAAAATAAAAACAGTAGCAGCCACATTTAACACCAAACTACCACCCATGTCAAGAATCTACAGTAGACTGTATCTGTCTGTATTATGCAGCTGCTCAGATTTATTTCTGGAGGCCTACTCTCATATGTTAGTCACCGTGGTATGTGGGTTTGTCAGGGTGGAAGACATACAGACAGACAGACTGTGTGTGAGTGAGTGTACTGTATACAGATGGGACAGACTCCTCTCACCCCAGCTGACATGCCAAAACACCACTATAAGACAGAGATGATGGAGAAGTAACTTTCTCGTTCAAATGTTAATGAATATTAAAGCACATTTTCAAAACTTTTCTAAGATCAGGTAGAAAACACATTATAACTGTTTTTGCCACTATACCACTAATTTGGCCAGAGTTATTAGTATTTCAAATAACTTTCTAAACTAAAAGCAAAGGCTGCCAGCAGGGAGCGTGAGCACATCCAAATGGGGATGGGCAATTACATGTTCTCTTAAGTCTTTTATTTTTTCCTATGAACTTTTCGTTTATCCTGCAAAAACAGTTTTTACTAGCAATAGTGACTGGAAACCTCATTAGAATTATATTTTCCCCTCCCCATTCTATTTTATGAAAAAGAAATGGTCCTGGGTAGTCTATAAGCTGTGACTGTCTTCTAAAAACCAAAAGTGAAATGCATATGTTTATCTCCTTGTCTCTCCAGCAGGAGCTAATTGAACAAGCAGTTTAGGGAATTGAGAACAGATTAATTGTTATTTCCTGCTGTTCCACTTTTACATTCCATCTCCTTTCCTGCTGCTTCGTTTTTTTGGGCTTTTTTTCCTTTCTCTTTGTACATGTAAAGTTGTTTTGCCACCTGGGATTCCCTCATGCCTCCCTCTTACCAACATTTATTATCCAGCTTTTCCTTATTTTTACCCCTCTGTCCTCCCTCTGCTGTTTTGGCCACCCAGGAGCTGTATATATGCTGGAGGCATACATACAGTAAATGTACCATGCTCCTTGCTTATGTGTACAAGAACAAGAATTACACTTTGTGCATGTGATCTAACAATTAATTGATTTCATTTGATTTTGAAGGTAGAATATTCTGGGAAAGCACATAGAAACATGGAGAGGAAATGCAAAAAATATCATATAGTTTGATGATGCTAAACTGTGCACCAAGCATAACCAAGAGTACATGTTTCAGGGGCTGCCTGGGAATAGAAAGATGCACAGCCCTTTGCTATTATTGAATAAATCCACTTTAGTCATTGAAAGATGGTTGAAAAAATATATGAAGCAATTTAGATGTTAAGGAGGGATATTGTTTCCTCTTAGACACTATTTTCCTTATCTATTGCTGTTTCTGTTGTTTTGATTTTAAAACAAAGTCAAATTCTGTTCTTAAATGTGTACACTCAAAGATGAATGTGCCTTGAACAGAACAGAAACAGTTTACATAGGTGTCCGTCACGTCTTGTCAAATGTGACATCAAATGAGGAGACTAATATGTTTTTTCCAAGTTGTTCAGACAGTAGTGTAATGTATTTGTATCTCTGGTTTTCTATTATTGTCGTCCTGGAATATGTGTCTCATTTTGAACTTAAAACATTGTGACTGTGTGTCACTGGTCCAGACATGAGTGCACAAAGACTACGTGATTAAACAGAGGAGAGCAGAGGACAGGAGGAGAGGGTGACTAAGGTGGAATGCTATTACAGGAAATGGATTTCTCTTCTTTACGCAGGTGTGACACTGATACTCCTGGATCACCAGTTGCTGACTCAACCTTAAGTCTCAACAATACATCCTGAAGGGGATAAACTTTAAACAAGTATACAGCATGTAAGCAACTTAATTGATCCCAAATGAGCAAAAATTCATTTGGCACCTGAGGTGTGGTGTTATCTTTGTATCTCCCATGGGTTATTACTGTTTCTCTCACTCCTGCGAAACATACTATGCAGAGCTTGAACTTGATTACTTCAGAGATGTTGCCACCATTTGTTACCATTTCACTGTATGACAACAGATGCATAGGATGAGATGTGTTTTGTGTGGCGCTGTGTTTATGTCACATGACTGGTGAGTTCCTACATATCCTATAACCATAATGTAATCATTCTGTGTTTTGCTTGTGTCCATTTGTTTTTGTTTCTTTTTCTTGTGGTCACTTGCCCTTTATGTGCATGACTGCTATGCCCACAGCTGCTACCTAACTGAAGTCTGCACTCTTTTGCAGTCAAGTGGTGTAAATATTGGTTGCCATGGGGACACCATGACACCCAAGGGGTATGCGAGCTAGCAGGACAGAGTGTGTGTGTGTTTGTGTGTGTGAGGGGAGTGGCCCCGAGGAGGGACCAGGATGTGTGTCATTCAAAAACAGGAGGGGAAATTTAAGTCTGCACACAGATGACTGAGGATCTAATGTACATGGGTGACCATTCACATGTAAGTGGCAGAGTGTGCTCTTAAAGTGATGCTCATACTCACTCCTTTTGATGTTTGTACTCTTTAGTAATTGTCTCCCAACTATTATTCCAAGTTTCAAATCTATAATAAAGGATTTTTAAAATATTTTTTGGATTCATTATAACATACCAGTTATAATGTTATTGTTCTAAATTAATTAATTACTGGGTCAATTTAAGTGTCTATACTGTTTATATTATTTTTTCTCTTATAGATTCAGTGAATTGCTCATTGATATTTGGTACTTGGGGTTTGGGGAGAAGGTTTAACCACTGTTGTTGCAGTCAGACCATCAACCTAGCAATTAGAAGTCAACTCCCTCCCAACTGAGCAGCAGCTTTATTCACAAGCAGTCGCTGAGCCACAGATAGAAATCAAAAGATTGGTGAGTCGAACTTAAAACACCATTGTGTTTTTTCACACTAAATGATGTGAAGTAAAACTTTTGAAAAACTCACATTGTACTTATATTGTAGGCACCTGTTTGGGTGGATCTTGCACACTATATTTACATGGGTAAAAATGTGATCTGTAGCCTGTTTTACACCAAAATTACCAGAAACCTTTATTATCAAGAACTTATAAAGGTGCTTCAGTGAGATGTTGGGAATGTCACTGTAGCTGTATCGGCCAGAGACGACAACAGCAGAAGTGTTTGGTGTGTGTGTGTTAAACTCACTGACAGATGTGCTATTTTCCCTTCTTCCTCATAATTTAAACCCACTGAGGTTTTTTTATTACCCGGGTAAATAAAAAAAGTTCCTATGGTGGAAAAAGGCCTGTTGTTTGGGTGTACTGAGCTGGGAGAGTTATTTTAATTATCTACTTAACTGAAAGAGGGGCTTTGCAGTGTGCTATTTAACCAAACAGGTGACATTTCTTTTTAAGATCAATCTTTATGAATTCCCTAAGAGTTTTGGTTTCATCCACTGTTTATACTCTCAGAAAGCACAACAGGCATCATAGTAAATCTAGGTCATTTGGACTCAGCATAATGTTTTTCCTCTAATTAATTTGCTCCATTCCCAGTTGGTTGTATTCATTAGCGAATAGTAAGTCATTGTTTCAGTGAGCTGATTGTATCATACTGATGGGATGTATCTGGCTTAGGACATGCCTGGCTGTCTGCCTATACACTATATATTGACTGTCTCAGTAAGTTACTTCATGAATGTGTGCACTGCCTTAAATTAGATATATTGGACCTTTTGCCGATATCCAATATGCCGATATATCTGGAGTGGTTGATAACCAATACACTGTCTATATCTTTCCTTTTGCATAACTGCAGAGGTAAATTAGCATAATATTTTTCATACTCATGTCATAGCAGATGTGGATATAAAATGTTTTCATTTTCCAAAATAAATAGGCATAAAAAAATGTTGTAGAGGGAGCTAGCATAGAAGTCAAGGAAGTTGCAGCTTATTCAGCCTACTATTTTAGGCATTAGCCATCAGGAGATCTTGTCTTGTTTGACGATATCTGATAATACATTTTAAAGTCAATATCTGCAGATACTGATATCATACATCACTGCTTTAAATCATAAATCTATTCCCTCAAGAGATTGGGTCAGTCAGTGTAACTGTCCCTGTTTCTCCGTTGTTGTGACGTGTTTAACCTCAGCAACTTTAATCACAGTCAACATCATTGTGAATGAATAAAGAACGACATTAGATGGCAAAAAACACATTTTCGTCTCATTTTTTGGGATGTTGCTGACGGAGCTCTGTTCTCTATATTCCCTTAGTTTTCCAGAGTGAAAAATTAACATGTGTGTTTCCATGGCTGGGGTAAGCACTTGTACATTATTTCTTTCCTCCATGAAAAGAAACTTTCCTATGTGTCATATCAGTGTGATATAATTCAACATCATCCTTAAACCTCTCAGGTTCCTGTGCACACATTTCTGTTTAAATAGATAACACACAGTGCAAATCAGATTTGTCTGTTTTCGTTGTTGCTTGTTTCTAATGTTAGTATTAGCCTTATTGTCTCACTCACAATGCATCATAGTCTGTGCCTTCTCTTCTCACCTATTTTAAGAAAAGAAAAAAATAATCTGTTTTGCTTAGATACTACTGTCAATGCACACATAACCTCAGTCATGCTCACATATGCAGGCATGATTTATTATCCTTGGTGCTTTGATCAGGAGTGAGCGTGGTTGTAATTCAGCCAGTGGGGTCATAGCCTGCTCACAAATGTGCACACACAGACATTCAGACACTGAAACTAATCTGATAAAGAGGCTATAACACAGACAGAAAAATAGGACTGCTAGGATTTGTACAGTGTAGGCCTATGACTCTTTACTGAAGGGTAAGTGTTTAATAGTTTGTGATCACTTAGATATTACATTTTTGTACAAATACTGTATTCTTTTGCTGACCTGCAGGTCACTTTTTTACTGCAACACTGATATGAAAGATACCCCAAACTTCCTAATAGCTACTGTTGTTACTCCTGGGTGATATGGCCAAAAATCTATTAGTCTGTATCAATAATTATCATGATAAATGTCAAATGATGTAACTGATTTAAAGAAGACTGATTTATAGTTAGCATACCTTGTTAAGTGTGGTCTTGGACTTTTTTTTATGGGGAGAAAACAACAAATAAATGTATTGTACCTCAATATATTGAACCTCTGTGAGGTTATGATTGAAATTATATTGTGCTATATATAGTTTATGAATTATTGCACGGCTCTATCATAAAGCTGTTTATCCCTCTTAGTCATTCATTTAAGTGACTTGGATTACAAGCCACTTTGGATTACAAATGTTTTAGAATAGTTCTTCAAAAACAAAATCTTTTATACTTCTACTAACATTATATTTTGCAGAAAGATTTGCAGACAAGCACAAGTCATTCCTAGTATTTAAAAAATTACTCTTGCACTACATATGTGACATGTGATAGATATAAAGGTTTGTTCCCCTTTAATTTCACTAACCACCAGGCTAGACTTCCAACAGTTTGCTGGAATATAATAAATGCATCCATGGCAGTTAAAAATAAATCCAGCTAAATCTATTTTTTTTTAGATTTGTTTTTTTTTCCTTAGATTTGTATTAATTGTTTGAAACATTAATTTAAATGTCAACTCAATATAGTGTAAGAAATATATCCTGACCTTGGTAATGCTGTTTAGTCAAGTGAAAAGAGCTGAGTGGTTCTAAAGGGTCCATTAGTAACCTTATGTGTGTGTGTGTGTTTAGGATACCATTTGTAATTCAGCCCCTGTAGCAGTTTAGCACTTACCACCCCCCCGTGCTGGAGCAGAGTTTCTCGCTTTTTCATTTTTTTATTTTTTGCTGTTGCTCATTCTAACTCTCTGGGAGAAGGAGCTTTTCCTAAAGGAGTCTTTGTTTTTGTGTGTGTGTGTGTCTGAGAGAGAGAGAGAGAGAGATAGAGAGAGAGAGAAATTACATGGTGAGATGGAGAGAAGGATTGCCAACTCTGTTAAACCTGGCTGGGGCCCAGTCCCTCAAATCCACAGAGCCCAGTTCCTTTTACCTTCAAAGACACAGACTGCTTGGTTGAAAACAAAAATCTTACACACATGAGATGTCTTTAATTGACTCGTGAACATCGCTTTTCTTCTCTTAATAAATATATGAGTAAATTGTGCTTATTTTGAAATGCAGACCACTTTGCAGGTATTGAGATGATGGAGTTATAATGAGTCATGGAATTCAGTAACCTAGTCTGTCCATCCCCTCAATGTATTCCTTGAAAACCATTCTCAGCCCCTACATTGCATAATAAGTAAATGACACTGTGCATCGTGTGTAGTTGATATTGGATGTAACTGTTAATGGTTAACTTAAAGCAGGTTAGAGTCCGCTCTCTGTGCTATATTCATGTGCATTCTTTCTCCAATGTGCTGTCTTTGCTTTTAAACTGGGCAAGAGTTGTTTCCTTGAAGAAACTGGATTATTATTAACATGCAAACACACTCTCAATGAGAGAGGTGAATCCTTGGAACTGGATTATAAACAGCCTGATATATTCAACACTTTTGGTACACTTAATCAACTCAAGGACTGCTTTTGACGTGAGTGGAATGTTTTTAACATTCACTTATCTCTAGTTAATATTTGTGCTGTGACGACAGAGTGATTGTGTCCTTAAAAGTGTCGTGTAGAATAGCTGTTTGTCATTGTTAAGAGAATGGAGTGTTTGATTTCTGTCCAATCAGCCATCTCTGTCAGACTAAGAATCATTTATGTTGAGTCATGTTTAAATGTGCAGATAGGAGCACCTCATTGCTAGCATGTCATTGACATCTGGTACATCTCCACACTTATGAGCTGGTGTCTGAGTGTGGATTTGTGTTTCAAAGCCAGTTTCAAACGTTTTGACATTTGAAATTGCTGTATTGACTAGTTGGTGCTACTAACTATTTTGTACAACATTAGTAGAATTTAATGGGAATAGTAGCGTGCTTCAATCACATGACTGTTGCATATCAGTTGAAGCCTGGATTACTTTGCAACTGATTGGGTCATTAGATAAACTGCATGAATTTAGATTTAACAAAGGACATTTTTGCAATAAGCAAAAGTAAAAATATGTCAGAATGATATTACTGAATGCTTGTGCTATTATTATTCAGGTATGGGAAAAGACTGCATCATTGTGACAACCAGAGGGAATATGTCAGTATCTGTAGCCATAATAATGTAATAGCCAAGACAAAGAAGTATTTGGTGGTCAAGCTATTCTTAATGAAATAACAGTGGTTGCTCTATATCTGAGAGTGAACTCAAGAAAATTTGAGTTTTCTTGAGTTCACTCTCAGATATAGATAGAGTAGAGTACAGATGTCAAATTTATATGCATAATTTTATTTGTTTGTATAAAAAAGTAAAAGTGAGTCAGTGTCTGAACATAGTGCATCAAATGAATAAGGTATTTTGCAAAATCATCACTTGTACAGTAAAAACTAAGTACCAATAAGTACAACATGTTGCTTCTTGTTTACCTTGTTTACCACTTGCAAAGTGATAAACACCTACACCAATGAAGCTACACCAATGAAGTTAATAATATTCTATTTTGTGTATCTTTCTTTGTTATTGTCACTGATCAGGAGAAGAATGAAGGCACATGCTCCACCTCCACCTCGGGCCCCTCAACCCGCTCCACGGCACATCTTCAGAAACGCTGATGGGGGAGGGACATCAGTCATGGAAGCCAAGGAAAACATGCTAAGACCCACTGTGGATTTCAAGCTAACTCTTCCACAAGGATATCAGACTTCTGTAACAGAGGAGGGCAGGTTAGAAAACAGAGAGGGCTATACTTGGTTTTACTTTGTTTTTATATATTGGCTATTGGTGCACAAAAAGTTTGAATGAATTGACGATTATTGGTCACCTGACAAACTGTGAGCCTGCAAGGCCATGTCAAGCTTTCCCATTCTTAGTCTTAGCACAAGCTTTGTTCTACAGGGACGAGAGATTAAGTCTGTTCTGACACTGTCCTATGCCCCTAATTGGGGCTCTCTCCTTTGGGGCAGAAAATCAGGTAATATTTGTTTTGCATGTTTATATCAGCACTACTGCATCAAATTAAATGTCTGATGCATTCTATCAGGTTAGAATGTAAACTGAAATATACACTGATATGTCAGTGAATGACTTTCCTCAGATCTCCTGGGATAAAGATGTGACATACAAAATGAAAATACAAAATCAGCTTAAGAGGCACATACACTGCATTTGTTGACTGCAGACTTCTTTTATTTGGAGACTGTGCCCATTTGTTAGTGATTGTCAATAGTGTCCTTTGTAGTGTCTCTCTCAGCTCTGTCATCTGATCTGGCGTTCCCAGAAAACTCTCATGGTTTCTCTATCTGAGGATTGATAGGTACAACTATAGACCTCCCCACCCCCTCAGTTGCACAACATTATAACTATTATAACTGTCTCAATAAACCACGCCGATTAAATCTTCAGTACTTCTCTGCCTTCTGTTGTAAATGATGGACCTTTCTTTTCATCTCTCAGATGAAAGTAAAACTGTACCTTACCACTTCTAGGATGTGAACTTTTTAATTTGTCACCACATTTTCACATTTTGACATTTTTAATTGCAATATGATAGCAATAGAGATATAATACAGGTTCATTATATAGTATTTCAATAAAATATTTATTTATTGTTCAAAAGCATGTTAAGATAAATCACTATAATTCCTTTGAATAATGTTTGAAAAAAATGAAAGCAACAAGTGTTTGCTTTGAAAAATAGCAAATCAATTTATCATACAAAGGACATGTGTTATGCCATCTTTAATATACCACAGACAACAGATATCGACACAGATGCTGATGCTTCATTGCTCGTGCTACTTAAGAAGTATAGCTGTTAAAATTGCAGATTTATAGTCTTGTTTTTCTTTTCTGCCATTCATTTGGCAAGAGTGTCAAGTGAGAGTATCTTTCTTGTTTGTTGTCTAAAGTAATTACTTTTCTCCTTACTGGAGCTAAAAGCTAGCTGGGCTCTGTAACCCTATCTTCTCCCTGTCCGCTCTCTTTCTCCCTCACTGCCCATCTCTTCCTTCTTTCTTCCAAACTCCCTCTCACCCTCCTCATAAACCCTTCTTTCACTTTCTCCCCCCCCCTTTTTTTATTCCTCTCTCTATCAGTAAGGCACTGATGGACCTGCTGGTTGAGTTGTGTAGTCGCTACCACCTTAACCCAGCACTGCACACCCTGGAGCTACTGTCGCCAGAGGGCCACTCTTTGGGATTCAAGCCCAATGCTCTTTTGGGCTCCCTGAATGTAGCCTGTGTCCTCATCAAGGAGAAAGTCTTAGAGGACAAAGTGGTGCGGAGACCAGCGCCCAAAGTGCCAGAGGTGAGTCAGAGTGGAGCCTGATGGTTGTTCTTTTTGTCAAGTGTTCTTTGTAGTTCCAACAAGTCACAGCGTATTGAAACTTGCTGAGGTTGAATGCTCTTGGTATGGATTATGTGTGTTTTTGCAAATACATCAATATTATATATTATAATTTTAACAAATTAGTGTCATAACACATAACTCATAGCAATATGATAACAATGCATAAAATACCACAATACACCTATGACACTCACTGTTTAGTTGTGCTTTGCATTAAATAATATAGATAAATGTATGCTGCGATGCCAGACCAAGTGCTTTTCCCTTAATCTAATATGGAGTGTAGGCATTGCAACCTACCTTGAAATACTAAACAATATTTTTCCCTTCCAAATTCATATTTTATCTCTAACTGCTGGCAGAAAGCAGCATCAGTGAAACCTATAAGGGCCCGTGCTAAGGTAGGAAGCCAGTTGGTATCAAGCTGGGCAAGCAGGATGTTGAAGTCAGTACTCGTTGACTCTGAAGTGTGCTTCTGTCTTTTTCCCTAATATTTCTATATGTTTCTTGTCATGCATTTTTACAGCTTACTTGGCTCTCTGAGGTTTTATTCTGCTGATCATTAGACTTTGTCTATCCCCTTTTCTCTGCCTCCCCTCTGTTCTCCTCCTACAGTTTGAATATTTGATGAGTGTCTTACCTTTAGTTACCATGCATTATTTCTCTGCTCTTCTCAAGGCTCACTGGTTGCTCCCTCTCTTTTTGACCCTGCCAGGCCTCAGGCCATGCGGTATTTCAGAGACTGCTGTCACTCATCTCTTTTGCCCATTGTACTATCAGTCTCGGCAGTTAAAATGGACATGTAATATTCTACCCAGTTGATTTTAGAACATTAAATTACCCTAAAGCAACTGCAGCTTCGTACCTTTCAATGCTTCACGAGGAATATCCAAGTCTAAGCAGGAATAGAAACCATGTCATAGAGCCTCAGGATTCTGTCAAAAATATTGTATGTCATTGCCTTTATCTTCTTGTAGTCTGTACGAAATTTGGCACACATATCATATATACTCTCAAAACTATTACACTCTTGATATTGGACAAGCTTGTCCCCGTGTCTAGCACCATTAATCAAGCCACCCAACCAATGCAAGGGACCATTTGACCTGTGAGTAGTAAATGGATAATCATTCATGCTATGTTCATTCATGCTTTCAAAGGAAGAGTACCAACCTGGCTTTTTTTCTGTGTGGTAATACTGGCACATACAGTACAGTATATTTATCAGTGAGTATATACTATGTAGTATGTACTACATACATACTAATGATAAATGTTACTGATTAAGAAACTTGCGGATAACTGCAAAATTAGTAGGCCTTGGCCGAAGCCTGTGCTCTGAGTGCATTCCAGTATTTCAAGCACCTTTTCTTGGAGTGGGGGGGGTTATTATTCCCAAAAATAAGTTTGTGATAAAACTTGCTATGCAGAGAAGAACACCTGTCTGTAGTGTTGAGGTATACATCAGTGATCACATGCACCTCACAGGCATTATCTCAGGTCCATTAAATGTTACTTTGTCTCTCAGCAGCAGATTGCTAAGCAGAAATCACATATTACTGGTGTCTTCATGTGTTTGAATTTCTGTTTTTTCTGCGTTCTTTTATCAGTTTAGTTTAGTTTAGATTTTACATTTGTTGAATGACTATTTTGTTCTACTTACAAAATTAATTTCTAAAGAAAGTAAAGGTGTTCATAACTGCACCTTTTCATGTTGGCGCTACAGTGCTCAATGCTTTGATTATTTTTTTATTTATTATATTAATGTTACTATCTTTCCTTTTCATCTCCTTGACATGTGTTTTGAAAGATTTCTATGATGGTTGCGAGTTAAAAATGCTCTCATTAACCTTTTCTTGATCCATTTGTTAGACATACAGTAATGTCAAATTTTATGTCTTATCCTGTTGATATCAGAAAACAGTTCGCTTATTGGTGAACTACCACGGCAGCCAGAAGGCAGTGTTACGGGTCAACCCACTGGTATCGCTCCAGGCTCTGATACCAGTCATCTGTGACAAGTGTGAGTTTGATCCTTCACATGTCCTGCTCCTAAAGGACGGCATCAGTCGCCAGAAATTACCACTGGATAAATCTCTGACAGAGCTGGCGATCAAGGAGCTCTATGTCCATGACAAGAGTTTAGGTAAAACGCAACCTCTTGATTATGTTCATATACTTTTTGGGTTTCTTTAAAAAAACATTCCTTTTTTTTACATTGAAAAATTAATCATTAATAGATATACAGTAAGTGTGGTTAATGTTTGTCTCAAACTATGCCATGTTTGCTCCTTGAATTTTAGTAATTAGATACAGTATACTGTATATGATTGTCCTGTTTCTGACACTATATTCAAATAAATGAACCTGGCGGTAGACTCATTCAGTTTTGTGCTTTATCTAGAAGTAAAGTGGATGACAGTGCTATCTGTTGTTATGGTTTGTTTACATGGTAACAGTCCACACCCATTGTTATTTTTTGGTATATTTTGGTCATGGAAAGTGATCGGTGTGGAAACACTTGTGGTTTATGGTCAGGAAGGACTTTAGCAGTGTGATTTAAAACATTATGTAATTTTTTTTATGGTCAGATACTGTTGTGTAAGGGTGATGTCTTGGCATTGAAGAACATGTATTCAGGGGGATGTATTTATTTAGTTCATGACATAATTAATTCAAGTCTTTTTAATGTTTTTCTCTATTGTTAAAAAGTAAAAAAGTTCCTGCCTTTAAAGGATTAGTTTTTAAGTTTAGCTGTTCATATGTGACTAAAGATTTTTTGAAACCTTGTCATATTTTCCAGTTCTCCAGCCTAAAATGGCTTCTGCCCCTGCTCTTAACTATTCAGGTATTAGTCATGAAGAGCCCTGTCTGTCTTTGTGTTGTTGGTTCCATTTAAATGTAACGTTTAACCCAATCTAACACTGTTTGCTTGCTAACCCTCTTTTTTGTAGTGCACTGGACATGCTTTTTTTCTTGTTAGCAACCTGACTCAAAAGACATGATGTCTAATTTTTTTTAATAATACTTTTGCTAACCTTATCTCTGGTCTTCAGTGTGCAATTATTTACCTTTACTCTGCCTTTTCAGAATCTAAATAACCCTCTAGTGTAGCTGTTACTAAGTATTTAATTTAATTATCCTTCTCGCTCAAGCCAACAGTGTTATTATGACACATTCTTTTTCTCAGCTCTGTGGAGGTGAAGGTGAGATGAAGAGGTCTATAGAAAAATAGGGCTACAGCACCCTCTGCTGATTAAAGTCAGTACAATATGAAAACATGGTAGTTCATTACACAGCTCCAAAATGATCTGAAATAATACATGCAAATGACACATCTATTTCTGGCTTACTAGAGAAACAACTAAATTGGATTGTAGATACTAGCTAGGATAATGTGAATTCAGTGTAAATTGTGCCTTATTAATATGCATGCAGAGATACTTTGTCTCTCGTGTCTACCTAACTCCTCATAAACTGTTTCTGAATTTGGTTATAATTCCCCCACTTTGAAAGCAAGGCATTGACACTATCATGTCCAATTCCTCTGTATCTCTCTTTTAAGATTCAGTTTGCTCCAGTACCACTAGTTTGGGTAAAACAGAGAAGAAAGGCTTCCTGGGGATCTTCCATTTTAGTAGGAAGAAAAACAAGGTAAGATTCCTAAATGCTGTAACAGGTTTTTGTCAAATTGTGGTCATTTACTAACAGTGTTACTTCAGAATCAAGGAATTATAAGAGAGAGTGACTTTGTATGAGGCTGTTTAATAATTTACTAACTAACCTTAAATGGTGCATGCTATTGATACTTGCCAAAAGCATGCCTGAAAGTAGAATGCTGCATGTTAGCTGTGCCTTGTGTTTGCAGAAAACATCTGTGGACATGGATGAGTGTGATGATAATTTTATCCAAAATACTGACACACAATCGAATGTAAGTATTACGTCCACATCTGAGTGTGTCCACAGGTAATACACGAATTGGAGATGGTATTTGTTTTTATTGGTATCTCACACTAACTTGTCAATCAAGCATTACAATCATACGTGACAAGTGGACAGCATAGAAAAAACTGGGGTTGGTACTACAGTACAGTAAATCCTTCACTACGTTTTAACTAATAAAGTTTTCTCGTAGGGTTTTGGAGTTATAATATTCATTGAGAATAAATAAATGATAATTATTCTGATAATAACAAAGGCAGTAACAATGCCATATGCACAATTTGTTTGTTTATTTTTACATAGTTAATGAGCACATAATTTTGATTGAACTACAATAAGCTTATTACATCGTTGATGGTAGCTGTGTGTGCCGATGTCCTCTAGAGGGCAGCATTAATCTCCAAAAGCTTACTCTGCAGTCGGATAAGGGGTTTGTTCATTGCTAAGCTTGTGGAAAGGTCTGAAAGTTAGTCATTAGTTATTAGCCATTAGTAATACATCATAATGAGTATAGTTATAGTCAAACTGTTACATAATGACACAACAAATCTAAACCAGCTGAAAGTGTAATTGGTTGGGAGCATCTGAACAAATCTTCATCATCTTTGAAACTGTGTGTCTTTAATCACAAAAAAATGAAATCATAAAAAAAAAAATCACAAAAACACTGAGAAATAATTGTGTGTGTTTGTATGTTTATAGTGCTTCCATGTTGAACCAGACGTACATTTAGATTCTGCATCAGGCAGCATGTCCATCTTTGATGGCCATAACTGAATCATAGTAACTTGATTTTGAATCCATGAGCCTAGATTGAGCAGCAGTCATATGTGGCTCTCCTCAGATTAATATGACATTTGATTGTGTTAGCTGAAAAAAACACTGCCTGCCACTCTGGATCATTTCACTGTTCTGTGTTCTGTTGCACAAAGTCCTGTTATTCACCTTGACCACCCTTTATGTCTTTGTTCTTTGCATGTTGAGTCACTGACACCATTATAATTTCTTCTTCTTTAAGCTATATTTGAGCTATTTCTCTTCATCCTCTTTGTATGTTTGTGTTTTGGTGAGATATGAATGACAATATATCTTCCTTCAAATATGTCTGTATGATTTCTAAGTGAAAATTGAAGGGGAAAAACTGGCTCCAAACCGTTGTGAGACATTAAAATTTTGTAAATGGAGAGGAATTGTAAATTGCTTTGATGTTAATGTTGAATTCATAGAAAACTCTAAACTTTACTTAAGACGAGGAGAGCTAAGTTATATTTAGCGCCCGAGCATGGACTGGTACAGAGGCCCTATTGTATCTGCATAGATTATTCTTTTTTTCATACTCATCTTTTACTTTTCACTAAACTTGGTGAAAGAAAATTGGACCTATGAAAATGCATTCTGACCAAGGCTTCCAACTCCTCTCTATTCTTTTTTTCATATTCTTTTTAGGGCTGATCAGCCCACAATGATAACCTGCAAAACCAGTCATTTCGCCACCTACTGGCAACAGGAAGTACTTCATAAGTAACAAATGTCGTTTCATCCACTCAAAGCTTTCAGAGTGTGGTTTACATTTGCTGTAGTCTGACATAACAAATTATTGGTGGTTTCTTTTTAGCCATGTTGTCAGTCTACAGCCCGAAATGCATGAGGGGTATGAGGGCCCGTTCAGAGCTTCTCGCAGGATTAGTTATTCATACTGGTATCTCTCAGCCATATTGCTTTATCCAGCAGGTTTTAATACACTGGGCTTTTTGTCTCTGATATGATTGTTTCTCATTCTGGGACTATTTTCAAACTATGCACATGCATTTGTGCACACAAGGAAACACACACATATGGTCATGCAGTGTTATCAGTCTGAAGGAATTATGTTACCCTACCTTGGCTACATTAGCACTAAAAGCCCAGCCTCTTATCTCTAATTGTTCATTGGGGGCTAATTGACTGTGTTAGTGTGTGTGTGTATATGTATGTGTGTCTGTTTTGTTTTAAAATTCTAACATGGTCAGAGAGCATCATGTTACAGGCCAATGCTGATACTGGAGCAAACTGACATAAAGAAGACATTTGTCCTTGTTTATTCTTCTTCTTTTCCTGTTTTAAACAACACCAAGGCCCATATTTATCACTCAGAATAGTTGTCATAAACAAGACTTGAGACTGAAATTTCCAGTATTTGGGGCATACTTTTAAAAAAAATTTACACCAAGCTAAATGCACACCTAGTATGTATTCTAATGTATTCTAAAGCAAAGTAATCACACATTCACAGTCTGAAATGTGTGGTACCATGGAGGGAAATGTAAGAATGTATATTAAAAAAGAAAATGAGTGTGTGATTACACTAGCTGAAATTAATTATCAAATGTTTGTGTAGTAGGGCGGAAGCAGTTACTTGATTAATGAATTATTAATTAATTCATTGATTACTACATTTATATTCAACTATTTTGATAATTGATGAATTGGTTTCAGTGTTTTTTTTTTAAGAATTAAAACAAGTTTTCTACTTTTTCTGGTTTCTTTGTTTTATATAACAAGAAAATCATTAAAACTAAATCATTTTGATTTGAAGACATTTGAGAATTCCAGATTTGAAAAACACTGAACAACATTTTCTGACATTTTATGGACCAAACGATTACTCGGTTAATCGAGTAATTAATCGACAGATTAATCAATCATGAAAATAATGGCTATTTGCAGCCATAATGTGTAGTGCCCCTTTTTGTTTTGGTGGTATTCTTAACAAATCTTGATTTCCGGTTAAACTGACTTTGCTTTGATGGTAGATGTGTACAGAATCATGTACCAGACCACCATGACATCACCGCTGGCTGTGGTTACAGGTACAACTTCAAGCCCCACCCAGCTATACTTAGCCAGTAACAGTAATCTCAGCTGCTCATACATACAACAAATATGATCTTAACCACATGCTGTCACTAATTTTCATTTTAAACTTCTCATTGTTGCTTCATGTGATTTTAGCCTCAGTACTGGAGTCTGATCTATTTTCATCATGAAGTAAAAATTAGGTAGTAACACTGAGAGTTAAGTAGCCACATTTTGAATTTGTATTAAATATAAATTTTGCACATTTCCTTTGCTTTGTCTGAGTCACATTCAGACATACTAGGTATTATTTACCGTAACACCTGATAAGGATTAAGGATAGAGAAAGTGAGTGGCAAACTACTTTTGTGTTGGATTGTCGGTCAAGGTTAAAGTGATTTTTTTTTGTTTTAATTTATAAATGTTAGCTTTTTAGACATGTGTATTTTAAAGACAAGCTGTGAACAACCAGGATTCACTATCAATTTTGCTAGCATAAAGCATAAAAAATAGTTCAGTTGCAGTCTATACAAAATGCACAAAGTTCCTCATGTAATGAGGAAAAGTTGAGATGTTTGTAAAGGCTGCATGATAAACTATTGGGTATATCGTGCTCAAAATGACAAATCCTTTCTTCTTGTTTTGTCCACAACTGCAGAGTAGCAGCTTCCTTAATAAAATATGATTTTCATGCTGTGAGAATAAAAATGCCAGTCAAAACTTACTTTCAAATAAGCTATAAACATTCTTCCTAGACAAGACTTTCCTTTTTTAAGTGTTCTTTTCCTATCCACTCCTTCCCTACTGTGACATGCCCTAATTTTAGATCCATTATTTATATTATTATTGATTTGGATACATATATGTACAGTATATGTAAGCTGATAATGCAGCTTTTTAAAACTTTTTTGTCATAATAAAATAATGTCTGATGGTGTCTCACTCATGACTGACGTGATAGTGGCCATGTCTCTGACTCCCTTTTTTATCTCATTCACATTGTACATGTATTTGTTAACCCACAGGGTCTCTCCAAAGTGTCCACCATCCCCAGCACCTTGGGTCAGTCTCAGTCAGTCATAAATATGTCCAGGATGTCTCCTAATGCTGAAATCAAAAAGAGACAGGCCCCAGCACCACCTGAGGCCCCAGCAGCTACCACAGGACACAACTTTGAGAGCTATCAGGTGAGGGTGATAAAGCTATTAAAGCTACATTTTGTGTGTGTCAGACAAAGTTAGAATATACATTTATGTTGTATATGAGAAGGCTGCAATCAGTTTAATGAAACATTTGCTTGTGGGTATTTTGACCTGAGCTTCAGCGCCTCAAGGCCATTGCCAACTGTATCGTCTACATTAGAACAACAGCTCCCTGCAGTCTAATTATAGTGCTATGGCAGCATTCTGGAAAATGTTGTTTAGCAACCAACATCCTTCCTCTGTCCCTGTGATAATAAGTTTTGTTTACTTGGAGGAGTTAGTGTTTTTGAAGCATGCTATCAAGAGGAAATTTCTTCTCAGGATGGCATGAGAACTGGTGTTATCCTCTACAACTTAATTAACTGCAGTGAGCTAAACAGTGAGAAATGGAAAATATTTTTGAGTCGCCAATGTTTCTGCAAACATAAACATGAATTCTGTGCGACACAGTGTATCTTTTTCTGAAAGAAAAAATAGCTTAAGTTAAGTCATCAGAGTAACAAATTTTGTCAAATTAGTCCACAAAAATGCAAGGATTTTGGTTCATGTTTATGCCTATACATGTTTTCATATACAGTATTTAGCTAATTACTCTATACTGTAATTAATCAGCTTGAAGGGATTGAGAAGGGATCTTTTTTTTTTTAATGCCATTGCAGGAACAGATCATAACTTGTCAGTGAGATATTTCATAACCTCCTCTGTTGCCTACAGTGGTTTGTAGACTGACTTGTAGTAATTGATGTTGGGTTGGGTTTTCTGAAAAACACTTAAAAATGACATTTTTTAAAAAATGTGATAGTTGGTGTCTCAAAAGCGATATCGCCATGCAAAATGTCACAATATTTAACTTTATTGATTTTTTTCTACCACTCTTAACTTAGACCTATTGTTACTGGAGCAGCGAGATGCAATATTGTACGTTTGCTTAGGAATAGTGTCTGTTAACATCAACAAATGACGGTCTATATATTTCATCCCCTCTCTGCTCTTTCTCATGTGTGAGATGTTGACACATAGACACTGCTGCATGTAGCATTAAGCCTCAGGTGTAGTTTAAAGTGACAAGTGCAACAATGACTCTCAAAGTTATAGATGGACAGACTTCGGCCTGTCCCCCAAACATTTTAATTACAGTGCTGCTCAATCTAAACCTGGAAATAGAACCCCTACAAAAGCATAAAAACCTAAACAAAGTTTTATTAAAAACAGCCTGTCTAGCCAAACAGGAAAGTGTCTAATGTTTGGCAGTGTTGCTTTAGTTACCTCATCAGTGTGCATCTTGTCGTGAGAAAGTCTTTTCTTCTCTGTTGGCAGTAGCCTAGGATCCCTGTTCGCTGCTGACGTGAGCCCCCGCGAGCACAGGCATAGTGCTGATGCTGCAGTTCAGTTAGAGAACTGTGGAACTTACATCTAGCCATTTTAACCAGAATTTTTACAACTTTAGGGCTGACTTAACACCCACTTCCACCCCTTCCCATATAAAATTTATTTCAACTTAAAAAACATAGATGTGTGATTTTTTTTTTCTTGTTGCAATTGTGATCATTGAGAATTTTATCTTCTTGCAGCTGCTGTGATTATTTATAGTTGTGCACATTGTGATTTCACAGAGGGAGATGGTAATTTATCTCCCCACTTGTCACTGAAAATCCTGAGATACTGCTGGTAGTCACAAGGGCAGCCATGCAAAGCAGGAGTTTGAAAGGTCATTTCAAGACCTGATAATCCTTCTAATAATAGATTTATCCATGTCGCTCATACGCCTTCTCTGAAATGTTTTCTCGTCTGCTCGTAAAGTCTCATGTATTCATGCTCGTCTACACATTGCAAGGTCACACTGTGCTGCCATGCCCCTCATGTTTCACCTCTTAATTTTCTCATGTTTCTTGCTGAGGACAGGTTGCTGATGTGTTCTGTGGTCTTAAAAACAGTTCAGCCTTAGGTCAAAAAGTAATGTACACATTTTATCAGATGGTAATGCTGTGGTTGGGGAAGAAAAATCATGATTTGCCTATGTTTGTTGTGCAAATATGATTAAAAAGGATTTTGGTTCATGAGACTAAACTTTGTCATAGCAGCCAGGTTTTATTATAATAATGTCCCAGGGGCATTGGCATTGAATAGAGGTGCATGACTTGGATCTGTAGGAACAATTGTACATGTCAAATCAAATCAATTTACAATCCATTCCACGTTGTTATTTCACATGAAGTTTGGCATTGCACTTGCTGGAGGTGATATTAAGTTATTTAAGAAAAAAGAATTGACACACTTTACTTGTCAGTACCGAAACACATCATCTTTAGCCAATACAAGCTCCAGTGAAAAGAGATGTCACGCTATACTTCTAATAGTGCAGATGCAGGTTTGTCCTCGAGGGATGGGTTGAAAGTCAGCCAGCACCCTGGCAGATTGATTGTTAACTATGCAGTTTGTTATTATGTTCTTTATGTTTCTGTCATTTCATTCAGCAGCATGCTACTCCACCTGTATGTACAGTTTAGACAGTGGAAATGTTTTGTGCATATGAGAAAGAGAACAGGATTAGGCACATAATAACAGGTTGTCTGAGGACAGCTTCACATGATGACTCTCCTCATCATGACTGCCCTCTGTGCTGAACAAGCTTAGGTGATCAGGGTACAAGACACAGTAATAGACGCTGACATTGTAATATAATCTATTGGGATTATGACATTTTTATAATCAAACTAAAAGCTTCAAATAGCTTTTGGAGAGGCAGGGATAATTAGTTGTTAAATCATAGTTGAAAAATTGTAACATTAACATCTCCAACAAAATCAGAAGGCTCACCATCTCTTAATAAATGATTTTACAGCTGGAAACAATGGATAGATATCAGGTTCACATTTAAGAAGATGACAAGGCAGCTTATATTCACAGCTTTTTAATGTATCACAAAATATCAAGTTAAAGAATTTCTTCTGCTGCACTGTGACTCTGCTACACACATTTTTTGCTTTACTTTCTCGAATGCTGATGGTATAAGAATTAAAGATGAGTTTATGTTTCTGATAAATCTCATGAATATATAAGAAGTATGAGATTAATATAGGCTACATATTGCAAATTGTTTTTAAAAAGTGAAATACCTGAAACCATAATGTAAACTCTTTTTGATTGATCATCTTTTTTACACAATATCAGTTGCTGTCAGTGTTTTTGCATGGTTCTGAAGCAAGGATAAGAAATCACTTGATTAAGATCTTTTTCAATGCCTGAGGGGCTGGTTGCCATATACAGAATAGAGATTTGAAATTCCAACAGCACTTGGCAGATGGCAGATTCCAGGAAGAATATAAAGTCCTCTTTGACTGCAGAAAAATCTGATGTTTTTACAAACTTGAGTTAATCATGGAGTCAGAGAAATTTGCAGTTTTGTTTCATTTTCTTAAAAATCAACAACCTGTTTCTCTCTTTATGAGAACAGCACTGAAGTAAATTATGTTTTGGAACACTGAGTTCAGAGAAATGCACACTTGTTTTTTTTGTGGGATAGGGGTTGGTTTCCAGTAGTGATAGGCAGTCTGTTATTGTGGTTTGGAAAGGAAGCCACCTCTACAAAACCTCTTTTGATAAGTGAGCTCAAATAATTCTGAACTTTCTGCTTTCTGCACTTCTCAGTAACAGTAGGAGCTTTTTAAGCACATTTGTCCTCATGAGTGTTATCGTGAGTCAGAGGGTCACACAGACAGAAAGTCAAAGTAATGGTGACATCTGTGTGTATTTAGTCCATGCAACACTGACAGCACGTAAGCATTGGGATTTATTTTCAAAATGCATTGCAGCATGAAATCTGGTTGGCAGCACCCTTAGAAGGATACATCAGGGTAAAAGTTAAAGGGAGGACAAGCAGCTTTAAGGAGCAGAAAGTGACAGAGAAATTAGATCAGTTGCAGTAAGTAGGCTGTTCATAAGTCCATGCGTTTAAGAAAACCTTGCCAATGTTTTTACCTGGATTACCTGTACTTTAATATACATTCTTAAGCTGCATTTCTAGTGGTACAGGGCAGTTCTTTCCACAGTGTATTTTGATGAGGTAAACCCTGATCTGATTTGCATTTTCACAGGGCTTTGTAGGCCAAATGGCGATAGCTGCATCACCTACATTAACAGCATAACATCCTACCAGTGTGACATAGTGTAAGTTGCAGAGACAATAAACTGACCGAAGAACACAACACAGTTAACACTGCGACATGGAGTGCAAGCTATTTTTATAAAAAAGAAACCCAAATCGCATTGAATCCACCCTCTTTTGTAATATACATGGAAATGGTGATTCTTCACTGACTAATCAGTGGGTTTCTTCAGATAGTCCAGATGGACCACTGTGTCCCTGTAGGTACCCCAATGAAGGGTACCATTAAGTGGAAAGAATACGTCAGTGCACATCAAGTCTGGTACCCTTTACAACTTTTGACAATCAAAAAAAAAAAAAAGCATAATTTATCAAACTCAACCAAATTGTACCACTTAGCACTGCTATTTTTCATTTTATATGACCTTTTGTAATTTATATAATTAAACATTTAAGCAAATTAATATTTAATAAACATTTCTGCCTGTATTCCTCACAGAAGTGGATGTAATGGTAAAATAATAGTACTATTACCCACAAGGCCTGTAAACCTTTGCAATTAGGCCAATCAAGGTTTTATACTAGGTGGCTGGCAGAAGACTCTACAGAGAATTCCAGAGAATTGTTATGTACATCTGTTTTTGTGAATTTCTGTCTTCTGCCCTCTGCTTCATCCTCCATTTTCTTGTCTCTGGATCTCACAAGAAACTCTGTGGTGTAGAACATGCAGATACTTGGGTTCTTATGGTATAATCTCTGGTTAATGTTGGTGTGAGCTCATATGAGGACACGACAGGGGAAACTCCAGAGCATCCACAGTGAGTGAATGGTTTAGTGTTTTGCCTGCTCAAGCCAGGCACCTCCTTCTGATCCTCTGGAGATTCTCCTGCTTTTGAGAAAGCATTGCATCTCTCCCAGTGTTTGCTATATGTGAAGAGAAATTTTAAATCTCTAAAATAACTTGTGTACATTATTAGAGAGAAGTAAAAGCTTTAGTACTGTATTTTGTCTGTGTGAGTGTGTGTATCTTCAGTTGTTAAGCAACATGGCAGCTTATATCCGTAAAAAAAACAGTTTTCTGTGTTGCATGAAGTAAAGCTGCCTGTGTCAGTGTCACGTTTTTCATTGATAAAGCTGGCATCATTTTCCCTCAATGATCTATCACGAGTGAAAAAAAGATGGTTGGCAGCAGAGGGAGGCTTGTTTTTCAACGCCATCCATTAGTCCTGTAATTGCCTATAACCGGAGCTATGATTAATCTGATCTGATGCACAACTCTGGTTCTATCAGCCAGACAATACACAAGTTGCTACTGGATCAGTGTTCAACAATTTTTCTGCGGGGCTTTTCTTTGTTTATGTCTTTGCTTTGGCTCCTCTTTACTATCCATCTATCTTTTCTCCTTTTTTGTTTCTTTGGGATATCATCTTTTCATTTGCTGCACACCCTCTGTATTGTCCTCTTTACACCACTTTCAGACTTGTCTAGCCTCACCCAGTGTATACACCAACCACTTAACAACATAAACAAAAGAAGGTCAACCATACTGTTGTTGGGTTGCATTGCTGTTGGTCTCTGTTGTCTTTTGCGGTTAGATAGGCTTAGACTTGGTCAGATAAGTCCATGAGAGAACAAGAGAACATAACAAAGGAGGGTAAAAATAAGAGAAGAGACAGAGAAGAGGAATGTAAACCTCATAGGAGAGGTCAGTGGTAGTTTGGAAGGATCCTACCATATCTCTTCATGGATTCTCAAGGAACAAATAGGTTTTGTTAAATCACTGAGCTGTTTTCATTCATTTGAGCTTCAGCTGAAAATAGCAGTTGCTCTTGTTAGGCAATGTACTTTACATTATCAGAGCTTTCCATAAACACTGTCTGTTGGCAAAATAGTGGATAGGTCAATTCAGTTACTTTATTAACATAATAGTGGTCAAGTTTTTAATTTACATAAAACTAACAAGGCTTCATTTTGGACAAGCTCATAATAACATTTACTTCACTAATTCACTCTGTTTGGTATGTGTAATTGGTCAAATTTGGAAGACAGCCATGTTATTATCCATTGATTCTTTGTCCCTGCTTGAAGGATACAACAGCATCAGGTATGACAGAGTGCTGAAGCAGAAAAAGTTATGTATTTAAAGTTTTCATCAGAAATATGTGCAGTATCAAATTTAAAAGAAAGTATTTCATATTTTGTACATTAACTGTTTCAGACGAGGAGAAAATGTTTTACAGTGTTTTTCCTTGTTTGTAAACCTGTACATTTTTGGAAAAGTAGCTTTTGACACACTGAACAGTGCTGTATTTAATATTCCAATATTCTTTATTTTTCTACTAGAAATGGCCAAGAGCATGATGCTTTTTAGTCACCTGTCCATCTGCAGTGTCTCTGTAGTAACAATAAAGCATAGTTTAGTATCATGTCCACAGAATCAGCTCTACAGAACAATCATATGAACATATACAAGAAATATTTTTAGTTTTTTTCAATATATCTTAGACACCAATAAAGCAATACAATACTAGCACAACTACAAGCACTCTGAGAGGGCAGACCTCCACCAAGCAATGATAAAGAGTTCTGAGATTGCCGTCTGGATCCAGAAATTTTTTCCTGGATCCAGACGGCAATCTGGATCACCAGGGTTAGGATTAGGGTTAGGGTTAACCCAAAATTTAACAATTTGTCTCTTGTATCATTACATAATGTTCGTGAAAATTTGATCAAAATCTGTTCATAACTTTTTGAGTTATTTTGCTAACCTTGGCGGAGGTAATAAAGCATACACTACCGATTTATTATTTTATAATATTTTACTGGAATCATAAAATATTATAAAAAATAGCAATAACGGAATGACTTCCATTTCAGCAAAGAAGAAGAAAGCATGTCTCTGTTGCCCAACAGGCAACCACAGGAATTTCAGGAAGTTTAAATAAATGTAATAATATTAATGATAATAAAGCAAAAGTAATAATAATTAATGATAATTATACAACATTCCACTGCCTTCATAACATACATGAAGTATGTACAACTGTGAGAAGTATGCCTGTTATGATGCTACTCAAGGTAGTCACTATAAGCTGTCTATTGTTACGCATTGACCTTGAAGATTGTGAAAGTGCGAGTTAGGGGCCAGGAATAGGGGAACTCCTCACCCTGCCATGCAGGCTATGTAGGACAGGATTTGTTTGCACTTGATGCTGTCAAAACATATTATGTATGACACCAGCCAGGACAGTTGGGACAAACAACAAAAGATTTGAATCTATTTTTGTGTCTCAAATGGTTGTGGCGGCATGTAAGTTATGGTTCTTTTTTAACTGTAGCAAGTAAATAAATGGAATCCAGTACTGCATATTTTATGAAAGAGTTAACATGCAAACATGGAGGTCATTGATTGTTTTTGAATATGTATGTATTTTTTTGTTATAAATGGATAATTGTACATAATCTTTACTTAATATACATGTATATTAAGAAAAAAAAACATTAAGATTTCAGTGGGTTAGTGGGACAAAATAGACAACAAGAGAAATGGGTCAGCTGTGTGTCTCTCATTATCCTCTCTTATGACCTTTGCTACTCAAGCACATTGTCAAGACTTAGCCAGACATGTTAATTGAAATACTCAAACACATATACACATACAATCACGCTAACACACACTGAACTGTCTTTCAGCTTACTGTTGATATTTTTGACTATAGTAGCCTCACAGCGCTGAGACGGCACACCCGCTATTATTATCTCTGACACGCACATACATCTGCACACATACATGCATATACAGATGTACTCATGCATGCTGACATTCACAGACACACTCATATGTACAGTGTACACACACATACTCCATTTCTCATTCCACATTAGCGCTGTAATGTTGCCTCGTTACAAAGCCCCTCACCCATCAAGAGGCCTTGAAAACAACTGATGAATGGTCACGCCAACAGGTTGAAGCCTCCATGGGTGGCCCTATATGATCAACATGTTCCAAAATGGGGCCCTTTGTCTCTCAAACCATAAAGTGGAAAATTTAATGGGCACGCCAGTCTATCTTGACATGGCCTTCAATACACTTTTGTGTAAAGGCACTTTCCCTTTAACATTTACCCATGTAAACTAATTTCTCAATCGTTCTCTAATGACCTAATGCAACACCAAATTAAACAAGGGAAATTATAATGGATTTAACCCTAAGGATCATTTGGACACATTTCAACAGTTTAATTCAGGAAATTTATACTGTGGTGGGTGTGTTGCTCATTCTCAATTACTGTGATTAGTGGGAGAGAATTTGGTTACACATAAAGTCAACAAAAAAATGTGTTACTGAAATCATAAGTAGTATTTGCTGAGCAGCTATCCCTCAATGATAGATTTAAGCAGTCTTCAGTCTCATTTGTGAGACAAAAACATCGCAAAGAAAATCAGGTTTTAATTGTTGTAATCAAGCGTTTTTTTTTTTGCTCGTCAGTTGAGTTACTTTAGAAACAAACAAAATCACCCTGGAATGAAAACAAGGAAGTCAGATCATTTAGATGGTGGATGATGCCATCTATAAATCCTTTCTTAATTTTTTAGAAACAAATGGGTGTTTTGTAGCATATTGATTAACCACACCAACAAAGTTCCTTTCAATCTACTTAATCATGCTGAGCCACCTGAAAATTTTGCTTTACTAAAAAATGTTGGATATTAATCTGTGCCAAATCCAGCCTTAGTCTCCCATCACATTTATTTCCTTATTTCTCCTGTCCATTAGATAACACTCCCACTATGTGACTCAAAGATGGATTTTCCAATATTAACCCTGTGATTTTAAACACAGGTTTAGCTTAATAAACCTAAATTTGACCCCCGTTCCTTAATTAACTGCAGATTTTTGCAACTGCAGTTTTTATCTAGGGTTGTTGATACAGTAATTTCTTCTCAACTAATATATTTCATGATCAATAAAAGTATTTAAGAGATGTGGTGTCTCCCAAGGCTCTGTTCTTCCTACCTCTGTTCTATCTTATCTTTCTTGCAGCTCTGTAAATCTCACAATCTGCCTCTTTGATATTAAAGTGGGGGTCTCCCACATCTTCCTTAAATTCAATGATAACAAATCTGAGATCATCTGGTTTGTTGTTGTTAATTCCACCTCCCGATTTTATTTTAAATCATTTTAATGAGGATGTTAGAAATAAGGTAATATTTAATCTCCAAACTCTGGTTTGATGGCAAGGTCAAGAATGTTGTTTGTTCATTTTACTTTCACGTCATTAATCTGGAATCTCTAAAACTGTGACCAGCTTTATCACCTGCTGATTTCCAAAAATACACACATTCCTTAAATGCACAGTACTTTGCCTTGATTTCTGCAATACACTTTACCCAGGAATTTACCACTGTCCCCTCCTGCATCCCCGGCCACTACAAAACATTGTAGTCTGGTTTAATACTTAATACAAAAAAAGGACCTTATCACGGCTGTGCTTGCCTCAGTTCAATGGATCAATATTTATTTTTCATATTGAATTTAAAGTATTACTGCTCACTTTTAAGGCCTTTAAAAGTCTAACACCCAAATATATTTCACATTTATTATCTTGGTCCTCAGATCCACATATGGAGTAATGAAAATTAGTAAACAATTTCTACCATACTTAAACAGGCTACATGCTGTGTTACCAGTCATGGCACCAACAAGCCCATGAAAATAACCCTCATAACCCTGAACAACCCACTAATCCATACACCTTGGCTCAGTCTGATATGTTAGATGTACTATTCCTTCTCATGTGTGTGCAGTGCACATGTGGGTAATGTTTGTATGCTCATACAGTCACACAGGAAATTGTGCCACTTTTCTGTATGCTGTGTTGTTTCACTGAGGCCACAGCTCTATTTCTTCCATGCCATGCCATGGCATGACATGCAGAAAAGCAAGGTGGGCTTATTTTTTTCTTGTCCTGCATGATGCAGCGCTACATGCAGCAGGACAAGGCATGTTCTCTGTTGTGGATAAATAATATCAGTGATTACCTCAGCAGTGAACCAGACATTTTAAACTGTATATTATTGCAATGACAGACAAATTGGCAGAAATCTATTTATAACATTTGGTCATGCAAAACCATTTTTTTAAACTTAATATCTGACTTTTTGCCCAAGTTACTCTGGAAATAATGGTATAAAATAAAATATAGGATCAACATGGCAATACAGATGTTTCTCTTTCATTATGCTCATACTCAAATTACATCTCATTTTAGATGACTGAGCTGTGTTGTGGCTGTAAATCCACAAGTGAACAGTAATTTGGCATTACAAGTTATTCTGCATGAGAGCTACTGTATGCCCCACATAGCACTGCACCATATTAACTGTATCACTCCCAGTCGTTGATATGTCTTGTTGTAGTATAATTTAAAGGCAATGTTGGCACTTGGATGGAATCTGAAGACTGAGATGCCTGCCAAAACCCTACTTGATTTAATTACTCAGTAGTAAACTCTACTTCAGTCCTGGCAGACTAAATTTATAGGCTGATTTATGGTTAGACCACACACACTCTCTCACACACGGTACTCACATTGACTTTCTACTCTCTCTCTCTCTCTCCCTCTTTTTCACTTACTTTCTCTCAGATGGAACCTGGCTCAGAAAGCCAGCAGAGGAAAAGAAAGGCCCCAGCCCCTCCTCCCACTCCATCCTCCATATCCCCAGGCTCTGATGACACTTCAGCCTCTGCTGCTCTCACCCCTGACACTACTGAGATATCAATCCAAGCCTTACCCAGCAAAGTGGCAGAATCAATTCCTGCATCTTCTACCATTGTGGTAATGCAAACAATTAAACCAGTCCCCATGAAAACGTCAACACAACCTAACCCGCCAACCACCAACTCCCCAACCCCAACTAGCAGCGCCACCGACAGCCTGACCTACCAGGATTCTAACTCTGAAGTCAGCAACAGCCTTGATGACTCAGATGCTGAACAGGACCAGGCTGGTTCCCAATACAGCACCATCACGAGCAGCTCAGTGAGTGGATCTGTGCAGCTGGAGCCCATTACAAAAAGCTCTGGCTACAGGTTGGAGGAATTGGAAAAGTCAAGGGGTACGGCTCCCAAATCAAATCAAGAGGTGAATTCAGCCAGCAGTTCCAGGTCGGAGACTGAGTCTGCCCTTAGCTTGAAACTGGATGAAGCTGGGAACAACAGACATAGTGCAATAGGTAAATATCAGACATTTAAAAGACTTCATCTTAACTGTTTTCATAGTAGGTTCTCAAACATCGTATTAACAATAGAAACGATACCAAAAGGCAGTATAAGATATTTATTACGATAAAGCAAACAATAAGCAGCACCAGAGGCAATGAAACTGAATTGACATTCATTTGTAATATACAATATATTGTTATGCCTTTGTTTTACTATCGAATCCCTCAGTTGCCTTTCTGAATTGGATTTTGAATGAGCCCAGTTGACACATCAAGTTTTCATTCCACATTACACAAAACATTTATATACATCAAAGAAAATCAACTTGGTTGTTGATTACTAAACTCTTGACAGTGCTGGTAAACATTCTGCTGTGATGTTACAGAAGTGAGACAGTCACAGTTTGCCTGTAGACTTTCCTTCATTTTCCTCTTGTTAGAAAGTGACTGAAGAACATCTGCCCAGGAGAACTAGGCTATCACACTTCAACAACATGTGAAAGGCTGCATGTGTTTGTGCATGTGTATGCATGTGATGGTTAAAATACAGAACTGGTGGAGCTGGTTTTCATCATAGCTCATGAGACAATACAGCCCTTGTCTCTTGTCAATGCTTATAAATCCCTCACATTCTTAGCTTTCTATTTCCCTCTCACTTTCCATCCCATCTCTTATGCATACAGCACCTCACACAAACCTGCACAGCTGGCAAATATAAAAGATTTAACCAGACTCTATGAGAGCTTGAGCTGGCCTTATATTCATCTATAAGTAACTGAGATATTTTTCTGCAGTAAAGTGAGATTGCAGCAAAGGGCTGTTGTGTCTGACAGAGGCAAATATGAGAAAGATACAGACCTTAGAAAAGGGATGAGAGAGGTTAAAGTGCTAGACTACAGTTCAGGGAAATGAGCCTGGGAGACAGAATGACATGGTCAAGGTACATTTATAAACCTTGCTACTTCTCTTGTCCTCTTCATGGCACTTTGCTGACATTGCATCACCTTCTCTTTTGCTTTAACTCTCTCCCTTTATCAATCTTCTCCCATTCCCCTTCAGTATTTTTTCGCACTTTCAAAGTGTGCGCTTTGTACTGAAATTGTGTCATTTACAGGTCCACATTCTCTTAAAAAGTTCCCATTTTGTCACTATAGTCAACCTCATCATCAACTTTTCAACTTTCCACATTAAGTGTAAGAGGTCTTTTACTGCAAGCTGAGAATCGCACCTCATTACACATGAACAGTACATATTTGGCACAGAACGAATAACTGGTGTACATGTTGAGGCTAGACAACTACACCCTGTGCATGCAGTATATGATGGTGCCCTCATGTTTGTATAGGCAGACAGAAATACAGTATATACAGTAGATTTATTAGGTTTTCCTTACTCTTCCATTTGATTTCTTCTTTAAACTATGTACATCTAGGTCTTATTTATTGTCATTCAACCATAATGTGTATGTCAAACTTAGAACCTTTTGTGATTAAGATTTATAATTGTAAATAGGCAGAGGTGGAGCCACAGTAGTAATTCTTTAAATTTTGGTTTTACACCTTTGCATCATTTAATCAAATTAAACAAATCCAATTTTCATTCATAACTTCATATTGAAACGGGAAAGTCACTACCAAATTAAATTAGTATTCATTGTGTATATCTACTCAGCATAGCCTTCCTTGCTTTTTATTAACAGTGATATACTGTAGTACTACTGTGTTTGAGACTGTGCACTTTATTTACACTCATTATTTATTCATTCAGACACAGAAAGTGTCACACATAAATAATAAATAAATAGAGAAAATGAATTCAACCATCTTAAGCTATGTGTCTGTTAGTGAGAGTGCATGAGTGTTTGCACACCCTAGAGGCTGTCAAGGTTATGATTGTGTAGTTTATCATCTCAGCTCTGCATGCTGTTTCAGTTCCCTCCCATTTTGACAATAGGGCAAACAGATAAAGCAACTCATTGACAGCACCTGCTGACACAGCACACTGATGCAACACAAACCTTATAAGGACATTTAAGGTAGCTGTTGTTCAGCTCTGTGTTTCAACCTAATGTTTAGGAGTTTAGGAGTTTATTTATTTAAGAAACGGGGACAATGCACAAAAGAACATTAATCTCGTAAAACGTGAAAAGATGTGTTGAGCCAGGTTATAGCAATTTTGCTAATTTCCACCTGTAGTCCCTAATGTGATATTCAGATAGATTTTCTGTACGATTGTCATCGTCCCCTGCCTACTGTCGGTCTGAACATATAGTATAACATATAAGGACTGTGTGTAAGAAAGACAACCACAGCTCCACTTCTGGTAGCAATTTTGTTTTTTTACGATTCAGATCGGATACAGGATTTGTGTAAACTGAAAGGCAGCTTGACACAGGCTTTTGCTCTCACTTTGTTTCATCTTCTACAGAGCTTTTTGCTGGGATATTAAATCATGAAACAATTGTAAATCTCACAGATACAGTGTAAGGGGACTGCAAGCACAAGAGTGACTTAAATAGCACTGATCCTCAAAGAAGGGTGTTCTGCCCACAGTAACTCCAACATCCTCACTTGATATCCTAAACATAAAACAGTCTCAAAGAAAGCAAAAACAAATACCTTGATGTTATCAGAATGTTTTTTTAGTGCTCTCAGTTTGATATGTTTGCATGTAGGATACTTGACCCCTGTTCTCCAGTTTTACAAGCATGACCACGAGTTCCTGCCCTGCTCTGCCTGCATGTTATTTCTCCTCCAGGAATCACTGATCAACCAGCACCACCCAAACCTCGTCGTTCACCCGCCCGGGATGCATCACAGCTTGTCTTTCCCCCTTCCCCGTCCACTCCAACCCTGCCCTCCCCTCCCATTGTGCCCACAGAAAATAATTCCCCAGAGTGTCCTATGGAGGAGGAGGAAGCAGCTCCCCAGTGTAGGTTCCGGATAGACTGCCTTGCCATTTGACTTCTTTTCTTTCCTAGAATCTGCTCTATTCTTTGTCTAATTTTTTTTGTATTGTCTTGTGCAGAGTTGATATTTTTGCAACTAGCCTTTACTGCCAAACCTCTGTGCATGTGCATGTGGATATGCACTCTGCGCTGACATGCTTTACATCTCCCAGTCAGGGACCTGGGCAGCTGAGTTGTTAAGTGATACTGGGCCCATGTGAGGTCAAGGTGCTTCATATATATAAATGTCAGCCTGAAGGACATGTTATTTCTTTGGAGCCCAAGGGTCAGGGCAGAGGTCAACACCAATTAATAGGAGTACCTTTTATGTTGCATTTATACAATACATGGAGTATTAGATATACAGTATAATGGAAGATTGCCAAAGCTTACACAAGAAACCTTCTATCATTTGATTTGTTCTCTGCATTTTAGGTTTTTCTCTGCCGTTTTCCTCACTTGGTGGGAATGCCACCAAGTGCAATGGTCACGATCTATCACATTTGCTCTTTTCTTTACTCCCCACCCTGCACCCTCCTTTGTAGTGTACTGCTGTGGACCTGTGCGTCTGCGCTCCAGACACTCCTGAAGCCTTAGCCGTTGCCTGACCCTTCCTTCGTCCATCATTTCCCTCCGCTTCATCTTCGCCTTCACTATTTCTGCTGGATCTCTCTCGAACATTCACCCTCCTCCTGTCATTCTTCTTCTTTTTGCTCTTTTGTGTTTGTTGCTATGGTTGCGATTATCATGAAATGTTAATTTTTTTGTAACTTGCTTTCACTTGGTGTCAGTCATTTTTCAGTAATCTCACTACATCTGTCCTTGTGCTGGTTTTGTTTAGTGGATATTAAATGACAGGTGAAAGCAGGATGTTCTCTGGGTTTAACAATCTTAAACCAGTACTTTGTTGTATTTGATGTGAGCCCCCCCCCCTTTTAATAAATGTATGTGAATATTGTGGATGGTTTTGAATTTCACCTCAATCTGCTAGTTTTCATTGATTATGCATGAGATCAGGGCTGAGTTAAAAAGGAACAACCAGAATGTGATGGGAAGACACAATGACAGAAGAAAGGATCAGTTACCATGTGATTGATGAGTGAAATGCTGAAATGAGGTTACGAGGCAAGGCCACGCAATATCCACCAGCCAATATTTTGGTGATGTGATATGTGCAGATCAATAGTTGGGCAGCATATGTTTCTCTCCCGTGTCTTGTGTTGCAGATCAGTATAGAAACAAGAGACTTAGTAAGTGCATGATTCCTTTGGCATAAATATGGAAAGGATGATCTTTTGCTCTTAGGGACTCCTTTATAGTACAGACAATTATCTAAAATATAAGACCTAGTTTAAAGAAAAGACTGAAGTTTGACAATACACATTCATTTTTAGACCATATGGAAGTGGCATTGAAGCTTTATAGCTTGTTTTTAAATAGATGAGAATGGATCTAAAATGACTATTCTGTAATTAATACACTATGATGTATGAACACAGCTATTGTTGTGACTAATTTTTTTTTTGTCCAGTTAAGTAGAGCATTTACAAATGGATTCATTTTTAGATCTGTTAAAGTCATTTAAAGTTTATGTGAAATATTACTCATCCTGTTTAGGTTCTTCTTGTTGTTGAGATATGAAAATGTGAAGAACACTTTAAGTGAATGAACTGAAATACACCGCTAATATTTTGGCAATGATGGTGCATGTATCTGTGTTGTGATTGAAAAACATTTTTCAATTAAAGAGAGTTCAATATAAAGACTGAACAGATTTTGCTATCGGATCAGTCATAGTCAAATTCTGATAAGTAATATGTGATGGTATTGAGTTGCTTGTGAATTGATATACCTTTGGTTTGGATTTAACAGAGGCATGCACCAAAGGTCATATTTAGTTGGAGGTTTGAGAGCTATGTGTGGACGTTTACTTGTGTGTTTGTCATGCAGGCATGCAGTATATTTGTGTAAACATATGAGGGCATTACACAGTGTGCACATGCACATCTCTCTCTCTCTCTTTCTCTGTGTGTGTGTGTGTTTGCACTGATTGTGGCCATAGCTGGCATGACTAAGCTGTTGCTGGGAAGGAGCTGGGAGGACAGCCCTATGAGTCATCACCACATGTCCTGGAACTGACTGTTCTCTCAACACCATTAGGATCAGGTCCAAAACTGACAGGCCTAGTACACACACACACACACAAAACTGCATACATAGGAAGACATAGTGGAGCACACAGCATGCCCAAATGCACATACACACTCAAAGCCACCTGGTAGCACTAACAAGGTCACTTGCTGCTAAACTCATTTAGAAGAATTCCCTGTTAAATTCCTAGTGCTGTGTATGCTGGCTGGCACTGCTAAAACCTAACAAATGGTGCATTGATTTTTATTCACTTGGCCTGGAGTTCAATGAGATCAGTGACAGACTAAATAACTCAAAAACCCACACGACTGACCAGAGCATGACTGTACTAAAGAGATGAGTGGGTATGAAGCAACAGTGTCTTTCACTGGAGCCTAAAACAGTACTGTAAAAATCTAATTAAAAGGTTTATTTACAGTAAGTCCACCCACACATCATTAAAGCTGTTTTATCATGCCACAAGTGGTTGTGCTCTGGGCTTGTGTTTGTATATTTGGCTTGTGTTTTCTGGTTTGTGTGTGTGGTGTCAGAATGAATGTTGAAATTAATATAAATACTTCCTCTGTGTTTTTTCTACTTCTCTTCATGCTCACTCCACATCCCTTGCTTCTTGTCATAAAATGATTTGTTGTGCATTAATGTCTCATGATTTCTAATTTGTCTGGATCCGAGAAAAATAAAATAAGACCTCAACATCTTTTAAACTTAATGCATGGCATGAATGACAAACTTGAATGAAATAGTATTTTCTACAAAAGCCACTCAAACCTTATCAATTTGAATGTTTGAAATGATACTTTCTAATAGTTACTCACACCTTTTAATTCATAAGTCATAATACTGATTCTGACTTTTTCCTCCATTCTCCACCAGCCTGGCTCCACTCCAGTGGACAGAAAGCAAACGCAGAAACACCTGAGGAGGAAACTGTATCCCTGAGCAGCAGCAGTGGCAGCAGCAGCCTGCCTGACCAGGGTTATGGCGCCTCAGAGGGCATGGCAGAGGGTGAGGACTCTGGCATCGTCAGCTCTCCAACTGACACCCAACCCACATCACCAGATGGGAGTTTGTCTCAGGAAGGAAATAGCAGAAGTGGGGGAGAGAGACTGCTGGGACCAGTGCGGGACAATTCTAGTGACAGTGATGAGGGATGTGCCACCTGGGGATCAAGACACAGGTAGAGAGAAAGTCATAGATGATATATTGAAGTACAGTGACTGTGGATAGAGAATAAAAGTGAGGCTAAGAGACTAAGTAAAGTTGAGCAGTACTCCCAATTTACTTGATATATGATTCATTCTCACAAGATTATTAAAGCCTTTTTCAAGATGGTGAGGCACTGCTACTCTGGCCTCAAGAGAAAATGGTCTATCCTACTTGTTAATCTATCTGGGATTATGCTTTCACGTATGAACTCACCTCTTCAACTCATATCTTTCTTCTGTCTCACATTTTTCTCATTGCTTTTATTACTGAATTCATTTTAATTGATCCTAGTTTCCTGGCAGCAAAAAAATCCGTTCACCCTGCTGTTAAAATGAAACCCTCACCACTGCCTAAAACTAACACCTGTTTTTAAAATATTTAGCTGGATTCACACTTAAGGTCATCACATTAATTCTGTACCTGCATTTTTTTCCCCTGAGAAGTAACCATCACTATTTCAACTGACTTTTCAAAGCACTTTTTTGTGCTAGAATAACTCAGTCCTCATCATGTGTTACAGTTTTTGAGTTTTAGCCAAAGGTGGCACCCTCAGCTTTTAGACTTAAGCTTTCAAAGTTATGGTTCTAGGCCCTTTTTCAAAGATTTCTGGGTAAAATGAATGCTGCCCCAGATTAATTTTCCCCATTTAAGTTGTTGTGAAATGTGCATGGTAATGTGCCCAGACCAGAGATCCTGGAACGATGCTCTCACTGAGAGACTTTATGAATCCTGGGCCTGGCCTGCTGCTGCTGGCTCCTCATTATTCCAGGAAAGCACTATAACCTTGTTTTCTCAGAATCATTGAGGAAATGAGGACTGGTCCAAGTCTCTTAGAAGACAAATTCTATTTGGTTTGGCCTCCTTGTTGCAAATTTGTTATGGCTGACACACCACTAACTCATGAGAATACTCTGTTGAACCTAAGCTAAGGAACCGTGGTAATAGTATCTTTACTGCTGTGGGTTTCAAAGCCAACATGCTTTAATAAAAGCGATTTTGAAAAAGCACAGAACAGAATGTTTAAATGCAACACATTGCTTCTGACCTGCACTTACCCTTTTTTTAAACGACTATGACAGAGTGGTAACGGGAAGATTGCTGGACACAGTGCTTGCAAAAAAAGTGCTGGGGGTAGCTGAGTGACTGTTAATGAAAATTCTAAGATCATAGAGAGTTTTGTGTGTTACACTTATTTGATTCATGTTACAATACTGTGTGGGGTGTTAATGTGGTTTATATAATATTTGCAGATGTGTTTTTAATACTTACATACCATCCTCAGGCACAATGGCATCAGTCCACAGGTGAAGTCAATTAGAATATTGGACAACTATAAAGATGACCCGGACCTCCCAGCCCAGCTCCATCAGACTTTGGCAGATTGTGATGCAGACCTTGCAGGTGAGGGAGTGTGGACCACAGTCCACCAGATGCATATTGTTAGTGAACTGTGGCTCACATTAAGTGTGTTCCAAGTTCAGTGAATTTTGGTTATAGCAATTGTTGCCTCCTGACAAAACCACAAAGAAATATGTCCCAAGTATCAAGGGATTATTTGTAAACACTTCAATCTGCTCCTCTTTTCCAGACCACAAAGGTGTTTCCTCAGTGAAGGAGACTCCCTATACTATGTCCACAAACAGTAATGATGTGCCAGTGTCTGTAGTGGACATGGATGTGCCAGTCACAGCTATAGATGAAGTCCTGGAGGACTATGAAATTAACAAATTGGAAAATGAGGCAAAGTCACTTACCAGGATTAAGTCAGCTGGCAACAAAGGTAGGAAGAATTTTGGAATTTAGATTCTTCTAGTTCATGCTTATTTTATAGCTCAGTTGTAATGTAGCTTATACAAAACAGGTTTTGTGTTTTAATGTATTTTACTTTTTCTTTCCCCATCATATCACAGGTTCAGGATTATATCAGCAGCCCAGTACAGAGCTACAGAACAAAAACAACAGTGCTTGTACAGCAGCTGATAGTAGTAAAAGCTGTGCAAATACAAAGCAGCCATTTCAACCTAAGCATCTTGGGAAGTTGCAGGTGAAAATGTCTGTAAGTGATAAAAAGGAAGATGAGATAATAGAGACAAAAATAAGGGCCATGGGTTTGACTGATACTACCAGTGTGAAAGAGGATAAACAGGGAACAAGATCAGCAGTCATATCCTACACTGACAAGCAGAAACACAACAAGAGCACTGAGATCAAGCCTGATCCTATCAAGAACAATGATCAAAGGAAACCTCTTCTACCAACAGCCAGTCAAAATAATTCAAACTCTTCACAGAGTAAAATCACTCATAACGTCACATCACGCTTTGGTATGAAAACGTTCACTGTGGTTCCTCCAAAACCTGTCATACATGCTGATACAGAAGTTTCTGCTCTCACAAGAACATCAGGTGCAATTAGGATTGATGATCAAGGAAATTTGGTCAAAGTGGGCATCACCCGAAACAAAATTGGTGGTACATCAGAGATGGGAATTGATAGCAATGAGGAATCTTCTTATCTTGGAAAAGCCAAAGCCTTCTGGAGCTCATATCCAGAAACACAAGAAAATACTGTACCTCTCAGCAAAGGTCAGATGAATAAGGCTAAAGAGAACAAAGATTCTCCAAGAAATACTCCTTTTTTAATTTCAGACACTACATGGGAGAAGACTAACACTGAAAGCCTACAAACAACACAAGGTATACTATATAAACCTGCAGACAGAATCCAGTCTGAATTGATTATCAAAGAAGAATCTAAAGAACAACTGAAAGGCATCCATGTTGCAAGGGAGGTAAAGGTGGAGAGCCAGACTTCAGTCTCTAATAACATTCTGCAGCTTAGTATGAAACCTGCCCTGTCCACTCCAGTCCTTCCAGACCCGAAAAAAGACATGTCCTTCCTTAAACCATCCAGGCGTACATCAAGTCATTACGTGGCATCTGCCATCAATAAACACACCCAAAAGACAACTGCTAAACCTAACACCATCCCTCTCAACCTTGACTCCTCTGGCTCTGTGAAAACACAGGCTATTGGCTTCCAGAGATCAGGTCAGTCCATACAAGTGAGTCCGCACCAATCTTCGGATAATAAGAAGAATGACTCCACTTATAAACCCCACCCTTCTGGCACAAAGAGGTCTATGAGTTACCCAGAGTATGTGTCAGATAGCCAGAGAGATTTTGGAGAATCAAGACCAGAGAGGGGTGGGTTTGGACATTGTGTTGGATCCACCAAAGGACGCTTTAATACACTGGAAACAGCCAAGAATAGGCACAGTCAGATAAATTTGATCACCAACAATGACAGAGATAATATTAAACATATTCGGCCCAGTGGCACCAACCCCACACAAAGCAGTCTACCACACCCATCTGCCCTACAACCCACAGCCTCCAAGACTGGTTTCCAAACCGTAAGTAAATAAGGATTATAAAAGTGCATCAAAGCATTATACTTGATTACAGAAGCCAAGAGCAGTCCTGGACACTACTATATTTTTTCATTTCTTTTCTTTCAAGATTACAGAATAATGGCCTGTTATTTCGTGATAATGATATAAATTAATACATTATGTGAGCTAACAAAACTTCTTTCCTCGTGATGATGAGATTGCTTATTTGTTTATTTCTGCGTTTATTAGACCTTGAGTGAAGTAGAGGTGGATGTGCTGACCAGTAGATTCTTCATTTTGTGACAGTCAGCAACTGGCAGGTGTCAGAGCGATCATGCTGCTGCTGGCACAAACCTTGTTATCCATTGGTAACAGGATGATTATTATTCCATGATCTTAAGACAACACTTGAAATAATATAGTAGTGACCATGGCCGCTCTCAGCTTCCATTCTTGATATTACTGAGTATTTCATACCTCCTCTGCAGGACACAACAGACATGACCAAGGCAGCCACCCATGTAACATGCGATGCAAAACCACAACCTTCTGTCACAGTGTCAGACAGTACTGATACATCACAGGCAGTGACGGTGTTTGGGCCAGTGAAAAGGTTCAGACCAGTGATCTGCAGATCTGTTGAGAAGGAGACTTCTCTGCACAGTAGCCTGATGGAGGCAATCCAGACAGGGGCAGGCAAGGACAGGCTGAAAAAGGTGAGATATCATACAGTACTTGGAAGAAATAATGAGTTGAAAGAGACATCTGTAATGTAAACTGCTTCTGTTGATGTGGATTGATGTTCCTTTTTGTGTTTCATTGTTAGATATCAACTTCTGCTGACACTTGGACAAAGAAGTTATCTTATGTTGATGAGGAGAATGAGAGATCTGCTCTTTTGGCCGCCATTAGAGGCCAGAGTAACTCTGGCCGGCTGAAAAGGGTATGTCAATACAAGGGTAAAGATGGTGAAATCAGAACCTTGTTTAAAAATCTCTGGCACTATATTTATGTTTGTGAGCTGTCTGGTTCTGTTGATTGCAGTAAAAGTCAGTCATTGGGTGCTCCATGCTCAAATAACTCAAATAACTTAGTAGCTACAAATCTGTGGAAGAAAAGATTTTATTACGATCCCCTGACTTTTGAAGTGCCATAATGTGTGATTTACGTCTTTGTTATCATTTTTCATGATGTTGTCAAAGCTATTGGAGGGATAACCAGGAGCTTTGGTTTTAGATATCCAAGGTGCATGATAAATCATAATCGATTGTTCCCTACTATGTCACCACATGGTAGAAAAGGCTTTTCTCTAGTATTATATTTAATCATCTATTAGAGAGACTGGCAAAATGTTTGGTAAAGAAATTCATGGTCTCCTTAGAATACCTTTGGTGTTCCATTAATCTCAGACACCTCAACTGAGTCAAAAAAGAAAAAAAAAAACCTTTATTCAAAAACAAAAACTTCTTCATCAGTCATCAGTATCCATTGTACTTTTGTTTTTATTGTTTAAGGAAGGTCAGATTAGCAATGGTGAAATAATATTATCTTCTCTAAATCAGTATTGCCACTGTAATCTTGTGAGCTCACTGGGGCTGTTTATTCTTGTAACATTTAGAATGAACAAACCTGTATTGCAGTCCCATGGCAAAGGAAATGTATAAAAGGGATTATGAATTTCTCTCTCCTGTTGTTAGCAACTTAGCTTTCACAAAACCATGCATAAACCAGGTTACGCAAGCATGGGTGTCTACAGTGTTTCCATCTCCCTGAGTTGTGGTTTCTTGTCATCTAAGGACCCATGTGGAGTGAAAGGGCAGGAAACATGCTGCAGTAGCTGAAACATCTGCACTTCTATTCTGGAGGTTCTTTACCAGAACGTCCCATCAACTTAGCTTTCACAAAACCATGCATAAACCAGGTTACGCAAGCATGGGTGTCTACAGTGTTTCCATCTCCCTGAGTTGTGGTTTCTTGTCATCTAAGGACCCATGTGGAGTGAAAGGGCAGGAAACATGCTGCAGTAGCTGAAACATCTGCACTTCTATTCTGGAGGTTCTTTACCAGAACTGGAATCTTTGGAATGCTGCATGACTAAATCAATCTCAAAATGTTGTGCTTCTAAAGAAACACAAAAATAAAAACAAATGTCCATGTAAATTGAACTGACAGAAATGAATAAGATGAAAACCATAAAGAAACATGTGTATGTCGAAATTAAAGAAGAGGAATGTGTAGTTAAGAGTACTTTATTTTGCATGTTAGAGGTTGACTAGATGCTTGTGTGAGTTTTTCTGCTCTGAATAGGTTTATGTATACATACAGTTTGTAGGGCGGGGCAGTAATTAAATATATATCACAATATAATATTTTATAATATCAGTATAACAAATGTTATACTGTATATCAACATAATGTTTATGCTTTATGTAAACACATTTTTAGACATAACAAATCATTTTTCTGAATGTTTTACCTCATTTGTGTGAAATGTTTAAAATGTTACTATAGTTGTTAACACCACCAATAAATGGTTTCTTTAACTTGATTTGAACATTTTGTATAATGGTCAAGTTTTTGGGCATATTGTCCCGCCCTTACAAGAAAAAGAGTTACCATTGTCACATATTTTTTGTCCCACAGACCAAATCTGAGGCAGCTGATGAGCTTGAGAAGTTTAGGAATGATGCTTCTGAGGACGAGAGCAGCGCAGACCCTCCCTCCTCTCTTTCTCCTCCCTCTGTGTCTTCCACTTCACCTTCAGTCTTCACACTACCACCACCACCACCACCACCACTGCAGCAGCCACCAGATCCCATGGTTGCACCCCCACTTCCTCCCACTTTCCTGCCTGCGGGTAAGCCTAGCACTGTGGCACCTCCAAGTGCTAACACCGCCATGAACCCTGCCTTGGCCCGAGAGGCTATGCTGGAGGCTATTCGCTCTGGATCAGCTGCCGAGAAGCTAAAAAAGGTACAAATACTGAAAAAACAGCATCTACTGTTAGAGCTGTTAGAGAAATCATGACACTATTTACACTTGTCCAGCGATGGCATAAGTCTAGTAAAATGTAGCATCTGCTGAAGCTGCACAAAATTAATGTTCATATTTTTTCTGTTGGTGCAAAAGATGGCTTCATTTCTCTAAGGAATTCTTGGGGGCAGTATAGAAGAGAAGATAAAGCTTGAGACAGTAACTCACAAATATATGATTTGAATCAGAGTTCTTTTCTTACATATTTTCTTTGGTTTCTCAACATTTTGCCAGCAAAAGATAATTGAAGGATAAATTAAAGATTAATCTGAACAGCTGAATAAACATTTAAAAGCTGAATGGTTGTGAATAGTTTCTAGACCCAAAAATACAGATATACAGTAGTTGTTGTACTCATCTTAGATATAATATATCAAAATTTGAATGTTTGTATCATTCAACAGAAACAAATGAAAATGAAACACAAACATGACATGTTATTTCTCTTTCTACTAGGTTGCTTTGCCCAAAAAGACAGTCCAAGTGAATGGTAGATTGGGAACAATCCAACCAACCTCCTCAGCACTCCCCCAGCAGTAAGCGCAAGGTCCACGTCTCCACAATAAGCAGTAATTTATAACATTGTTGGTTTTTATCATTTTGCCATTTTGTTTTTGTAATAGACATTTGAAAAACTGGATTGAGTCACATTTAATCTCCCACCTACCACTCTGATGCCTCGTGCTTAAGCTTTTACTGTTTCTAAAGGAACAGTGAAGCAGGGAAACTGACTGCTATTTTCACTTTCCACCGAAACAATTCTTCCTAAAAGGGAAATATTTCTCTGTTAGTAGCCAAACACCTGTTACATTGGTCTGGTGTCAGATGTGAAGGATTTGAAGTCAGTTCCATCCAAAATAGTACATTTACCGGCTTCCAGGTAGCTCGCTGAATTCATTTTCTTGATCCATAGTGTTGTTCTTAAACATATCTTGCCATGTGTACTTGAATTCAGTAGTTTTAACTGAAATGCTGTACAAACTGTGTGCCAATGTAAACAAATTTAAAACATTAGGCTACTTTTGTTCTTTTTTTTTTGCTTTTTTTTGGACAGTAAGTCATAGATGCCTTATTCTGTTGCTCAGTATTATGTATATGATGTAAAGATTTCCTTAAGGGTTGGAGTAAGATGGATCTGATGATGTTTCCAAATTTGTTTAACAAACAAAACAAGATTTTTGTAATCTTAAATACACTCACGAAAACCTTTGGTTGTGAGTATATTATTTCAACCAGATTTGGTTGATGATGCCAACAAATGTACAGTTCCAGGCTCTGATGAGTAAGATGGTGATGAGCAACGAGCGAGTACTCATTGTTCTCCTGTTATTGCTCCTTTCATTTGTGCTGCTGTTCATGATCTAAAGAAAATGGCTAATATGGTCTTTTTAATATTGGCCTTTTTATGTTTCATATAGTTCTTATATGTCAAGACGAAGCTCTCTATTTTTGACATTTCAGTCCTGCTGAAACACTGTTATGGGTACTGTTATGTAATGAGCAAAGAGATTGGTTTATTAATCAACAAGTCACTACCATGAGGTGATGGCTGTGTTTTGCAACCATAATTGCAGTTTTAGGTACGCTGAAGTTTGGGTCATCTATGGCCATGATTTAGGCAAATGTCACTTCAGATGTACTAAATAAAGTGATGGTACAGTGATGATCAAAATCAGATGTTTACCATGAATCTGTAGAAGGTAGAGAAACTTAGAGCATCCATATTCAGGTGTTAGTGCTTGCTGCTGTTCAGTCGAGCAAATGAGTCTGAAAATAATAGTATAGATTTAATTTATGCTCAGTCTCAGAACTAAAAAATATATATATTTCTTTGCTGTTTTATGTTTTATAATGAGAGTGTAACCGACAAGAGCATTTCTATTTTTCCCCTCTAACGAGAAAAAGCATTATTTGGTTTCTGCTTGATGATTTCATCTCTACACAGTAGTCTACAATGCTACAATGTCTTATTGCATATTTTATAAATGAAAGAAAGATTATTGCAGTGATAGATTTGATTTAAATCCTTGCTACAAAGCTATTACGCTGATAGCGAGAATATTTTATAAGCTATTGCTTTTTAAGTTTTAATTGCACTTTGATTCATTTTTGTTTTTATTTTTTTTTTTTCAGAAGGCTGCACAGATTATTTTTGTTAACCTAATTTTTGATTCAATAAAAAAACATTTTCTTATGGAGACTAGATTGATTTGCTGCTAACATTTTTTTAGGGTCTGATAATGCCTGTAATTCTCCCAGCACTGTGATTTCCTGTTGACTGTGGTCATCCTGCTGTCCTATGAAATATATTGTAACCTCTCAGTCGCCGTGCTGCACCACAGATGAGCTACTATTCCGGGCAGGAGTTCATCGCCCTGACTCATCACTATGTGGGCTCATGAAATGAGTTAAGCCTAACTTGGATTCCTGATTCCTGAAACACTAGTCATTGTGGCACTCAGCCTCCCCCTAAGCAACAGAATAATGCAATTCTAGTATGAGAGTGCAGTGTGTACAGACCCCTTCATGTTTAAATTCCCCCTCCACAATCTACACTCACTATCTGACAATAGAAAAGAAAAATATTAAATTAAAAAAAAGAATTTTACATTTTGCTAAATTGTCAAAAACAATGGAAAATCCCACACTGACATAGTATTCCCTTGACTAAAACATTTGACATTCTATCTTTGTGATGATATTTCTACAAAATGGTTGGGGTCTATTGAATGCGTGATTTTTTTTTTTACAGGCACACACACCTATATTTGTGTATATCAGAGCTAAATTTGCATAGATCTCAGGGAAAGCTACAAAACATCCGCTGAACTGAATCTTCTCAGCAGCCAAATTGGCCTCCATAAATCTTAAATGGAAGACGTTTACAACAACCAGAATTCAACCTAGTTAGGAGAGCTGACAAAGAAGAACCTGATGGCCACTCTTTGTGGAGGTGGTACACATTTCCAGAATGATGAGCATCCCTGTAGCATTCCACTGATTTGTGTCTTGATTTGCTACGTGTCCAAAGGAAAAACATCTCCTCAATCAAAGATGCAGAAAACTGGCTATTTTGGAACACCCCAAAAATGAAAAGAACCTGGTTTCAATTCCTTGTGTTATGTCTACAGGAAACCAGGCACTGCTCACTCATCACCTGCTCAATATTGTCCCACTGGTAAATTGCAGTGGTGTCTCCATCATGCTGTGTGGGAGTATTTTTATCAGCAGGGACAAGGTGACTAAAGGAATGGAACACATATCCTTCATGACAACCAGTCCCAAAATGCTGTGAATGAAAGAATGGACCAATGTTCGCAACCAATATGATCCTGGAGAGGCTTAGAGACAACTCTCTGAGATCTGCTAATGGGTGTTTAATGTTTAATGACAGTACGTTTACAACCTGACAAGAGTTCTAGAGGATGTGCAAGAAAAACAGATAAAGGCCTAAACAAAGAGCACTCTTCTGGCAATTTACCCTTTTTTAACAATAAGGAAATATTAGCCTCCATTAGGGATGGAGGGAGGGCCCATTCAGCATTTCAAACAATGGGTTGGTGAGGATGGTATTACATTTTTTTTTAAATAAAATTCTGCATTGAAGCCATCAGGACCTGGCGCCTTGTTGTTAGGGAGTAGCAGAATATAGTTGATAATTTCACTTTGAGTAAGTGGCGCTTACATAGTATGCCATTAATTAAAGAGGCAGGGATGAATTCAAACAAATCTATAACAATATAGCACAAGGCTCAATCAAAGTGAGGGGTGCTGAATGTTTTGTAAGTCAGAGCAATAGAGTAATCTTGGCCATGTTGGCCAGAGAGAGCGGCACATTCCTGCAGGGACCACACGCTCTTTTTTTGGGTCAACATTCATGCTCACTCTGTTCTACAGCCATTTTAATCTGCCCTACAAATCTCTGAAGGGTGTGTATGGGTGGGTGGATGTCTCTGTCTCTGTGTGGGAGGGTGTGAAGGATATTTTTGTTACGTTTGGTGTGTGCGCATGTTCCTGTGTTCCAGCTCCAAACCATTTTAACCACCCTGCCAATGTAAACAACCTCTAAATCTGAATTACCAGAAGATCAGAAATAAATGCAGTCAACTTTGGCTCTGGTTATGCTTTTACCAACCATATCGTTTAGTTTGTGTTTGTTGCCATAACAGTTTCAAAATGAGGGCTTGGGGCAAGACTTTCTCTATATCAATCACTGTGTCTGGGCTGTAAAACCGATCTCTCATCCATTGTTATCTTGGATTGGCTCCAGATTTCCCTGCAACCTTCACGGTTAGATTGTCTGTTAAAATTAAATTTGTGTAACCATATATATTTTCAAATTACATTAGCCACTTTGTATAGTTTGGATGTTGGTGTGAAGAGGTACACATTCTCTGGCCATTCAATCAAATTTCTAATCAGCCAGTCACATGGCAGCATCTCAGTGCTTTTAGGCATGTACAAATGGACAAGATGATCTGCCAAAGTTCAAAGTGAACTTCAGAATGGGGGAGAAAGGTAATTTAGGTGACTTTGAACAATCCATGACTGTCTGTGACCAGAAGACCGGGTTTGAGTATTTCAGAAACTGCTTATCTTCTGGGATTTTCAGGCACAATCACCCTAGTGTTTACAGAGAATTGTCCAAAAAAAGGAGGATGAAAATGTCGAGTCAGTGCCAGAGGTCAGAGGAGAATGACCAAACTGGAAAGAAACGATGGAAGCAACCAAGGAACGCAGAAGACAATCACTGAGAGGACATCATGGCGAATCTTGAAGCAGATGAGCTACAGCAGCAGAAGGCCACAGTCCCTGTATTATATATAATCCCCAATGAAATGGCAAATGTGTATATGTCATTTGTTACATCTTGCATGTACTAAAATCATGTACACATAGTCCTTTAAAAAAGCCATTCACCAACAGCCTGGGCTGATATTTCACAGCTTTGTTAGTCCTGACTGCTCAACTTAAGAGTGATGGAGGAGGTGAGACAGAATATCAGCAGGGGTTCATGTTGACTTTGCTTTCTGATGTTGGGCAGTCGACTCAATTTGAACAAAAGACCTGCGTGATACTGAGTGTCTGATGCGGTGAAATCAACATAATGTGTCTAATAGGAAGAATGCTTTGTTTTGTGGGGGCATTCTGAATATGAGTGACAGGATGTGCACTTGCTTGTGACTATGTGTTGCAACGGCTGCACTGTCTGCTGCCTGAGTGTGTGCATGTCTGTGTGTGTGTGTGTGTGTGTGTGTGTGTAGGGACAATGGGGGCTTACACGCACACGCACACACAGCTCAGGACTGATGGCCTTTTGCACCTCAGTCTCCTGTGGTGTGTTCCCATCACTTATGATAATCCAAGCCAGAAATATCTCAGTTAAAACCACAAGTGTTAATTTAAATTAAGATAAAATTAAACTGAATGAAATCAAATTCAATACAGACTTGTAAGTGTGGAAGGATGGGGAAATGTTTTTTTGTTTTGTTTACATGTTTATTTCACCATACTCTATGACTTTTGTGTTACTTAAAACCTTATCCAACTGATAATGCTCATACTAAACTGTGCATTATCACACACACTTAATTAATTTTCCCCTTTTGGGTATTTTACTGACCTTGCTCTTTCTGTTTGTTATTTTTGTTTTATTTCATCTAGTTTTGCTGTATTTATCTCTTGTTTTTACTATGTCACATTACCTGCCTGGGTCCTGTGTTTATGTTTGTACCTGTACATTGTACACACTAAATCGGTGAATAAAGTCCTAACAATATCACTTTTAAAAAGACAGTTTGCATGTAATATGAAAACAAATGTGTCCCTGGTGTCACTGGGGCAGTGTTCTATCGTGTCAGTGCCTTCAATGAATGAATTTGAATAACACATAAGCTGAGTGGACATATCAATACAAACACCAGCGTTTATGCAATGCACTTAGGAGGCACAGAGGGACAGGAACACAACCTTGGCAGCAAAACAACTCTGGTGCAATGAGATTTGACACCCTGTTGTGCAATATACTATACATACCTCACAGCTACTTGTGCTTGTAGCCCTGGTTGTGCCTTTCAGAGCACAGCTTTTAATTAAAAAGGCTGTCGTAAACTTTAGGTTCAAGATTTACCATGGAGATATATTCTTTTTTTTCTGTGTCCACATAACCATATTCTTGTCACTTAGTGTGGAATATTCCATTCCACACTTTTTCTATTCCATAAAAAAGTATATTTAGGACTGCAACTAACAATTATTTTAATTACTGGTTGCTGATTACTCTTGATTTTGTGATTATTGTCATAAAAACTGTTATTTGATGAGTTGTTTGGTTCATAAAATTTCAGAAAAGAGTGACAAGTGTGGACTGATGTTCCCCAAACCTCAAACTTTTGTCCACAAATCAACGTTTGCTGTCTTAGAGGAGCAAAGAAGCCGTAAAATATTCACACACACAAAAAAATACTTGATCAATAAATGATCAATATAATTGTTGTTTGATTTAGTAACTGATTAATAATTGATTGATTGGTTTGTTGCTGCAGATCTAATGAGGCAGAAGCTCAATTTTTAGGTTCTGGTTAAAGTCAGAGGTAAGAGTCCAAAGAAAAATCAAGTGAGTGTGTGAGTGAATGTGCGAGAGAGAAACAGAAAGACAGGGAGAAACTAAAAGGAGCTCGCACAGCCCTCAAAAACAGTGTAATCCTCTGAACACGCCCTTATTCCCATAAAGGACGTGAACGCCGCATCAATCACTCTCGTGTGTGGGCGTGGTCAAGGCTAAAGGGGAGGGGTTGTTTGTGCGCGCGTGTTTGTGTGAGCGTGTGTGCGTGTTTGTGTCCTCCCCGGCCGAATGAGATGAGCTGCCTGCAGTCTTTGCGGCCACTGTTTCGCCTCCGCCTCTCTTGCTCCCGTGTTATCTGTCCACTCCGGGAATATTGACCACCGTGGCCTGATACCACGCACGGCCGCCTGTCCCTTCACCTCCACACCGCCACTCTGTCTCTTCGGGTCGCGCTGTAAGGTGAGTACATGTAACCGGCTGAAGGAGCCGCGCTCCTGCTCCTTGTTTTCGGGGGGTGGGTGGGTAAGAAGCCCACGTATGGGCAGTGTAAATGGCGTGGAATAAGAAAAGTTTCATTCGCTGTCGCGACGTCACGTAGTGTGTGTACTGTCTTGTCCTGCGTGTCGGGACACACGTGCGCCATGCGCGTAACCGTCTTGCGGGACCTGGGTCCACGCCAGTCACTCAACTTTGAAAACAAGTTTATTCTTCGGATTGACCTGATCCACGCTGACCTGCGGCGCACGAAGTACACGCGCTTTTCCTGCATCTTTTCTAGCATTTACTTAGCGCTTCTTGTGTGTGAATCATGTTTCTTGGACAACCTGTCCTGTTAAAAGTTGCGCAACAGCAGTGTACGGTGGCCCGGAGCCGACTTTCTCTCCAGCAGGACTCCGGCTCCCCCTCCACCACTCACTCACTCACTGCTGCAGGAGTTTGGCCGCTTTCGCCTTATCTCCTTATCCCGTTGGCAGCGTTTGTTTTGGGGGTGGGGACGGGGAGAATAAGGCGTTTTCCCAGGGACACTCGTGGAGCCCTGCTGCAGAGGTTCTTCGAGTGTGTGTGTGTGTGTGTGTGGGGGGGGGGGTCCTCATTAAAGTGAACTGAGCCACAGCGACTGACCACAACAAGAGCAAGACAGTTATTTTTAAAGCTCGAAATATAACATGTAGAGCTGCCAAAGAAATATTAACGTTAAATAATGCAATAAGCGAATGGCAAAGGCTGCAGTCTGTCAAATTCTATTTTTGATTGTTCTATGCCAATTAAGAAAAGTAAAAGCTTGGAAACAAGTCACAACCTTAAAGGCATGGGCGTGTCTAGGGGGTGGGGCCAGAATCTGATTGGCCACCCCAGGTGCCACCCTGCTTGCTGCACTGCAGGCATGATTTGCTATTTGAATGGGTTGGGTTAAAGTGAGAGGGGGCTATTTATTTAATTTATTTGATTTGATGTGTTGACACTCTTTAAGTTATTTATTTTGTCTCCTTTCTTATTTTGTTGGCACTTTGTCGTACATTTTGATGGTGCCACTGTCACGATGGCTTGGGTTATTTATTTTTAAAAAATAAAATTTAAACACTGTAATTTTAGTAATTCAATTAACTACAGAAGTAAAAGCAGGGAATCGATTCTATGTTGATGCACACAAGTATTCTTTAGGCTACTACGGTCAGGTGATTGATATATCACTAAATCCTGCATACCACCAGTGCATTAGTCAGTGCTCCACTTTGGGCCACCCCAGTAAAAAAGTCTGGACATGCCATTGCTTAAAGGTCTATTGTGTAAGATATAGAGGGATTGTATACATGTATAATAGTTTTAACATGAAAACTGTTTGGTATTCGTAGCCATAGAATAAGCTTCAGGCAACAAATGGTCATTTTGTTCTGTTTCTATGGCAGTACAAGATGCTTTCTACTCAAACCACTGTCCGCATTAGATGTTGTTAATTGTTACGCACTGGGCCTTCATTGCTTTTGGAAATTGAAAGTACAATTTGAATAAGTGCAATTAGCAAATTGCCAAAGGCTGCAACTGAATCATTATATTTTGATTGTTTGTGTGCCAAAGAAAAAAGTAATACCTGCACACTGGAATATCTTCAAACATGACAGTATTTTTAAATAGTTTTGTATTCTGATCGGACACTTGACGTAAAAAAAAGTAATAACATAAATCAAATTGGAATTGCAGGTTCTGTAAGAAAAAAAAATCAGTTTTTTTATTTTTCTCAAATCTTTCAGGCTTACCAAGACTTGCCATCGGTTCATTTGTCATGCATGCCTGTAGTGCTGAATTAATGGGCTATAACAATAAAACGCCCCCTTCAGGATGAGTGCTGGGAAGTCCCTTTCATTTTCAACCCTTCATAAACTCCAGCCATTGGTATGTAGATACATACTGAAACTTCAGATGCACCTCTCCACTACTGAATAATGTAAATGTTTCCACACATCCATTCTTTAACTGTGAAGTTTGTCTGATAAAAAGATGACATCATCACCCTACATGAAGATTTAGCATTTTGTCTCACTTATACAGTAGGCCACTTTGAGAAACCATGTTTGACAAAGGTAACATTAATAGATAGAGAATGGGCATGATAGCCTGATCATCATATTATCTACAATTACGGGCAAGCATCTTAACAAAGCAGCTCTTCATGTATTCTTTAATGTGCCCTGTCATTTTGGGCACTTGTCCAAATCAATTTGTTAATTGGCCACATGTGGTTTCTGGAGAAAGTTGCATAACCACCCAAATTTACAACACTGGGAACTATCAGCATTGGCCTGTGTGTTGTGCATGTAGATCAGGACTTCTGCTGGAAACGTGGAATTAGACTGGAAGGAGGAACTTAAAGACGGCTGCACGTGGTGAGCTGGTGAAGGGTGCGAGTTCAAAATGAGTGCACAGGTTTGAGGGGAGACCTTTTTGAAATCCTGAGGCAACTGTCTCCACTTGGTCGGTGTTTATGAATGTAATTTTCACCTACATTTAAAAGCTGCTATTTTAGCTTCTGTTTCCAAAAGGTGGGACTTGAGTGTTGAGGAAAAGTCTGGATAAAACCAAACTGTAGTCATGAAATAATATTGTATGCGGTGTCATTCATTCTTCATCTGATCACAGCAATCTATTAATATGTCTTAAATATATGTCTTAACATCAGTGCACCTTTTAGGATTACAACAATAAAGTTGGGAAGTCATTATTCACTGAAGTGAAAAGCACAATTTGGCAAACCACTGATATTTCACTCAACTTGGAAGCCTGAAGTAGAGCACTTAACACATGTATGGTTCTCTGCATGTTAACCTCTAAGTGTGGTTGAAAGTGGAGCAGTGGTTGCTGCCCAGCGCCATCTAAAACATGCTATAGTCTCAACTTTTCAAGCATGTAATTTTTTTCATAACCAACGAGGATTTCTCTTTTCCTTGCCCTTGCCCATTATTTCCTGCTTTCTTGCATTTAATTATGTTGTGGTCACATCTCTGTGTACATGGCAACTGCTCCAGCTGTGGTTTCTTTCAACCCCTCAGCACCAGTCCTGCTATTTCAAGTCCATGCTCAGAAAGCATAGGCATGACAGGGCATGAACCCTGCAAGCCTGCAGGCTGCCAAAGGGCTGCTGACTGAGCATATCGCGCATAATTATACTTAAAATAAGCTATACTTTGCTCAGTCTGAGACAGACTGGTGTGTTTTGTGAAATGCTTAAGATGAAATGCATTTTTTCTTTGGTTTTGATACTCATCATACAACACTAGTCTTTGATTAAGGCATGGCAATGATCTCCCCAGAGATTCACTGCACAAACAAAGCTCAAATCTTGTTTTTGTCCAGAGCACTTTTCTTGATGCACACATACTAAGTTGCATATTCCCTAGCCCATGCTTGAAATGCATATAGGTTGAGCCGCAGTCCAAGAGCAAAAGTAGCCGGTGTTGGTGGTAGAAGAGCTTGTGGTTGTGCTTTAGGCAGCATTCCATTGGGTCTTGCGTCAGCAAGCAGTCATTCAGCACTGGTTAGTCCAGGCTTATACCCTGTTAATACCCCCTCCCTGATGTCATGACACCATTAATCCAAGCCACAGTTCATGCCAGTCGACTGACGCTTGGACCTAAATGCATGCAAAATGGTCAGTTGGGCACTACTGTTTGTTTTCTGAGCAAAGTTTAAATTTGGACTCACTTTTTCTAACTAAATGTTCTACATTGACTTGGACAAAAAAGCTGGCCTAGGTAAGATATTTCTAGAGCCACTGAGCTGCTGGAATTTCCCCATGTTTGGTACAGACAAACAAGTTTTATACATCTGAGGTGCTCTTATGACAAGAATTAGAAAACACCAGTTCACCTTTACTGTACCAGAGCAGGAAGCAATTTATCTGATCGGTAACAAGTACAATGTATGACCACTAGATGGCGTTGGAAAATGTGTAGAATGAAGAAAATGAGAGCAAAAGAAAATGTAAAAACACCATGGAAACCACAACTTCTTTATTTAGAACTATAAAAGGAAACACTGTGGGTGTTTCCTTGATAAATACCTTTATTCTTAAGTGTTTAGGATGACATAAATATCTTTTCTGTTTGCATTGCTATTCTCATATAGATTCTGAGTTTCTTTTATCTCTTGGTCTTGCTTTTATAAAAGTGACAAGTGTAAGATAAATGTTATGCTACAAATGTACATTTTTGATCTCATTCAATTGATCTATATTTGTTATATTCTTTTAATTGTTGGTACAATGATTGGGAAAGCATGTGCATGTACCATTTAGTAGATGTTTGAGCCATTTTTTTTAAATGATTGAGTCTTGAAAGCCATCTCCAGAGTGGCAGGGAAGTCTTGGTTTTCTGGTATTGTCTTGAGGGTTCTTGCTCTATAGCCATCAGTGGTCATGCTCTGCACTTGTCAACTGTGAGTTCATTTGCTTTCTGTTTAGTGGTTGCAATTATCTGCTTAAGGGAAACTGTGTGCTGAGGGCTACACCCCGAGGAATGATGCATAGTGGCACGCATTATGCATAAACAGCTCCCTTCCAATATGCAGGCCTTTGTTTAAAGTTTTCAAAAATTTCACAAATATGGACTAGTCATCTGATTAGAGGCTTGTTAAATGCTTGTCAGGAAAGTGCTTCAGGCTGTTCTCTTTTATTGTATCTCAGTGATAACTGCTGACTAATCATGTTTGGATCTTATGATTTAATTTCTAAGAAACTCACCTCTTGCCTGAGGAAAAAACCATTGTGGTATTATTCCTCCCCCCCTCCTCCTCCATACTGCAAATAAAGACCTGTATGAACCTGATTTCTACTTGTGATCCAGGATGATGCAACGCTGGCTTGTTGAACCACCACAGTGTATGGCGGATTAAGTTTCTCACTGTCTGGTGTTTGTCCAAACGTGGCTGAAACCCAAGCCTGCGTGAGAGGCAAGAATGTTGCCTTTATTTTGGAGGTAACTGAACACCTGAGAGAGCACAGGTTCAGATGTGCACTGGTAACGTGGTGTGGATGTGCACTGATGTGTCAGATGAAATGATATCTTAAATGCATACATCGTTTTCCCCCCATGCACTCCCATTGTCATGCTTTTATCTCTTTACATCTGTCGCCTCTTAGTTTTTGTCAATCTATCTACTCCACTGTCTGCCCCATTTACTCTCTGTCTCTCTCCTTTTTTTTTTTTAGCACACTTCTTTCTTCTAGTTTCACTGTCTCTATCTCTGTCTGCCTCGCTCTATCTGTCTCACTATACCAGCTGAAAACTGCAGTGCAGAGTCAAAACAAAACATGGATAGTTGGCTTTGGTAGATGTGTGGAACAATTAAAAACAAAAGTGCAAAAACATAAAGCAATACAGGCATTTTTGTCCCATTCCGGCACTCGGGAGTGATTAAGGCACTGTTAGGAATAAGACTTATACTAAGTCTCTGTTAATGTGTTTTTCATTCTTAAGAGTATGTAAGTGTGGTCACATAAATTTCAGTGAAATTATGGTTTTAGCAGGTTTGTGTTCTAGAATAAAAGCAGATCAAATGCAACAGTTCAGTTCTGCAACATTTTTGGCCCAGCCCTGTTTATCACAGAGTAACTCTACTGCCAGCAGGTGAGGTAAAGAAGGTGGCAAGAAATGACAAATCCATCTAATGTTGCATCTTTTGGTCCACCATTATGTCCTACTTGTACACAAGCAGCAATGCTCTCTGTCTATTCATCTCTGCCATTGCATAAGATGAGTTCTCCCAAGCAGTCCAATGAATTCCTCATCCAATTAGGCTCTGTCCATGTTTCCAAAAGGCCTTTCTCTCATAGACTGGTGCTATTCAGCCTCCCCCGCCATGACATCAGGCACTCTCTTATAGCCCCACTTTACGCTGCTGCTCTCAGATAATGAAAGCTGCCAGTTAATGACTAATCAACATGTGCAACAAGCACATCCAGTGAGGAAAGACTACAATTTAATTTGCTGATTAAAAGCGAAGACAGAGATGCTCTGTTTGACTCTCTTTTCCTGTCTTTCACTGTTGCATTGCAGCAGAAACAACAGTCCTTCAATCACCCCCACCCACATGCGTTCTCTGACAGCCCCCTTTGAGAAATTCGAAAGCTGATAATTTGGATTATTTGCTTTAAAGCGTACAGTAAAAGCATGGGTAAATTTCTCACTTTTTTGTTTTCTGATCTGTAGATTAGGGCTTAATTCTCCCATTGGTGTAATCTAATCAGATTTATTATCATGTTCACATTCAAGATCAGTTTTAAAAAAATACACACACATTGTAAGGCAGAGGACCAGGCGGGCAGATTCATCAGGCTGATATTTGCCATTTTATAATAATCTTTAGTTGATTTTTAAATAATTCTTTGGCCAGTTATTGCATATTAAAATTTCTGTTGCCAGAAATCAATATAATATTACAGAAATATATATTAATATAGTTAATGTACATTGTTTATTATATTAATATAGTTCCTACATTATATTCATTAAAAATAAAAGTGCGGCGCAAACACAAAATGCAGATTGTACAGACAGAACATGTGTGTGTGGCCATAGGAAAACAGTGGTCATAGTAAACCCATATTGGATGACCTCCCTCTGTTTAAGGGTTACCGACAGAGCACAGTGCTGGTGAGAATCAGTAGGGAAATAGGGAAATCTCCAGCTCACTACTACACCATATATAGCGAAGCAGGCAGCTCCCCTCTCCATACCACTCCCTGTCAGGCTTAGAGCATGTTTCATTGCTCACCTCACCATAGGGCCTCACAGCAAGAATATTGCCAGATTGTGTGCAGTTTGCATGTTCTCCCTATGTATGTGTGTGTGTGCAGGTTTTCTCCAGTTTCCTCCCACAGTCCAAAAACATGCTGAGGTTAATTGAGCACACGGAATTGGCCATAGATGTGAACGTGAGAATGAATGGTTGTTCATCATGACATGTTTGCCCTGTGATGGTCTTGCGGCCTGTCCAGGAGGTGACCCCACCTTTCGCCCTATATCAGCTGGGTTGGTTCCAGAATCCTTCTGCGACCCTCACAGGAAGTAGTGGTAGACAATGGAATGATGGAATGACCTCACCATAGGGAGTTTATCATTATCATTTACATGTGTCATTTAAGGCTTCTGTCAAGTCTAAACATGTACAGTAGAGTAATTGCCCTCCTCTCTTTGGGATACGGTCAGTACGATCATGTCGGTGAATTCTCCACAGGTCCCCAGACACTGATTTGGATCTATGCCATTTCTTGAATTAAGAGTCTGTTTATATTCCAGATTGGCATGCTGCATTGGCGAGGAAGGGTCAGACAGGGTTGTGTGTGGGGGGTACTGGGTGAGTTTTATGGGTGTGATCTCTTAAGGTTTAGTATAATGATGTTGGAGACCTGTGGCTTTTCTTTGTTCCACAAATTTCTTGTCAAAATCTGACCTTAATGTGATGGGTCGTGTATTCTCTCTTTCTTTCTCCACATTATGGGAGTCTGCAGTTGCTGTGTCGCTGTAAGCATGATGTTGTCTATGGTCATAAAACAAAGATAAAGGACAGCTTCATAGATAACCACCAGAAACTCATTTTGGGAACATTTTGTTAAAGAATTGTTTTTGTTTGAAGTCTAAAAACAAATAAAAACACAGGCAACAGATACAGAAAATTAGCTCCACTGGTCACCTGACAAATTTTAGTTTAAAAATACATTTATATTGTTGCTCTCTTTTGGTCTCCTCCAACTCCTAAAGCTGCTGCTGCTACACTGTGTTTATCGGCTTGTCACTAACTTTGTCTGTCTTTTTTTAATGCTGGATAAATAGTTTGCCAGGGGTTCCTGACCCCTGGCAAACTATGGCCTGTAGGCGGTACACCGAGAGAGAATTTGATTAGACAATTAATAAACACAAAAAAATAACCTATCGAGAAATACAAAAGAATTCTAAAACAGCAGGGTGTCCGCTGTTACAATGCAAGCCTGGCAGTGGGCCAGGCTGCTAGGCTAACAAAAAACCTCAAAAAAAATTCCCGCAAGCGAACACCAACAAAATAGAGAAAAGGTACAGTCAAGGTTTGCCCAACGATACTCTACAAGATGTTGCACTGGTGGGACTGCATTCACCTTTGTTGTACAGAGTTGTACAACAAATATATTCTATTAGTTCTATCTTAATCGTTCTGTGACGTCGACGGAAACTATCCTCTACCATCTTTTGCTACTCATTTCTCTTTCGTTGCTATTATTGGACCAAAAGGGCATTCATTTTATCTACAAGTTGAGCAGTTTATAAAGCATCAACATCTAGCTAAACTGCCATCTGCCTAACTTGTAGGGTTGAAAAGGTAGCATTTAAATAAGACGAAGAAAAAAAAATGCACCTCAATTTATTCCGTCTTAGTTAAATCCTACCTTTTACATCCGGAATGGTGTTAATGCTTGTCATTTTAATTAGGTAACTGGCAGATTTTTCCCTCATCTGTCGACATAAAAATTTGAGGAATTCTCAGGAGTTAGACTGGAGGACACATAACCACCTGTGCCAACTGTGCCTGTAAGTCAAAGTTAGTGAGAAACCATTAAATGGATTATTACAAATCCAGATATTAAGGTTAGATCTGTCATTAGAATTGAAGACAAGCTCAAACTTGCATACACTGCTCATGATGGGTGCCACGAGCAGGCCTTTCATATCTCTCTATAAACTCAAGGAACATCGGTCTCTCTCTGTCTGTTAATGGCATCACTGTCCATCGGGTGGCTTGACAGCCTTTAAGGTGACTTATTAAGGGCACCAGTGTGTGCAGTGTCTATTTTGACGTTGTTTAAGCTCTATTATGTTCCATCCACTTTCGAATCGCAGCTTGCAAACATGCGCCATCAAATATTTGAGCATCTGTTGTTTTATTGATTATGATATTTGGGGGAAAAAAGGGCCTAATTTTTCCCAGTGGTCAAAGTGTGATCAGATTCCTTATGGAATCTGGAAGGATAGTGTATCTTCAGTAGTGGGTGGGAATGATCAGAAATCCTGCAGGAGCAGTTGGGGTGTTGCAGACCTCTACCCCAGGGTGTTGCAGGGAAAACACTTTGTTGTTGACGCTACCTGACCCCTGGAGGCATAAAAAAGTCACCTTTTGACCATGCTGAGTAGAAAGCTTGAAAGCTTTCAGTGAGTGTTTGTTTGTGTATATTCTGTATGTGTATGTTTACTTTACCCACATTTTCCCCATTTTCTCTCATCACCATCCACCCATATGGAAAAATGTCCTCTCTGGATTCTAAAGATAAAAGCATTTGTGTTGTGCCATGTCCAGTCCAATCAGCTGAAGTCGACTTATGGAGTAGAAGACATTTTACAATTATATATATCTATCTTCTTTCCTTTTTAATTCTTCGCTTCCTCCTACTTTCCCTCCTCTCTCCCACGTCAACCGGTCAACACAGATGGTCGAGCACTCAGAGATTTCTTCCTGTTAACTGTTGCCAAATGCTTGCTCATTGTATTCATGTTGGGCTTCACTACAATAATTACAAAAAGGTCTTTGACCCATGCATCTGCATTATACAAATAAAATTTAATTGGTTTTTAAAGCCACAGATGCAGGTTAGAAGCATGAAAGAGAGTTTGTTTGTTTGTTCCTCAGTGCAACCTTATGCATATTAGCAATTTTCCATTAAAAATTTGTGACATCTCTGATCTGTGTAACTAAACATACATATATTTTGTCTTGATTTGTGTAATTTGTGTTAAAAAAAAAAAAAAAAAAAAGACCAGCATTTTTGCCAAATGGCCAAATCAGAGACACATACTGTAACACCAGTGTCAATCGCAGGAGCAACACACAGAGACGAACAACCATTCACACCTACAGTCAACCTGCGGTTAATTAAGAATGTCCACGTGCACACGGGGAGAACATGCAAACTCCATACATAAAAGCCCTCAGTCAAGCGGCCGTAAACCCGGCTTTTTTATTTTAGCTGTTAGTCAACACTGTACTAGCCACTACTGCACTGTGTGGTACATACTGTATAGTAGTCATACTTTTGGAATAAATGTAAACCTGTTATGTGACTGAAATTATAATAAATCGTAGAAAGACACAACAGCACTCAGCGTGGTGCCAACTAGCTGCCAATGAAAGTTGTTTTGACATAATATGTAAACCAGAAATCATCTAATACTGATGATTACATGCTGAAATGGGGCATATCGCCACCTAGGGGAATGGGCACACTTAAAATAAATCAGTTCCCCTGTCACTTGTGCTTGTATACTGGGATAAGGACAGTATACTGCAACTTAAATATGCACGGAAATACACTAATTTGGTATATTATTATGCACTGCACACAGGCAAACACTGTATCCATATTGTTTTTGTTATTCCAAGCAATAGTCTGTTGTGGATAGATGTTGTTGTTGTTGTTGTTGGATAGTTCTAGAGTTAAGCAAACACATTAAATAGTTTTTGTGTAGAACTGTGGTTCTTCCAGTATTTTACATTAAAGTAGACTACACTTTTCTGACTTGTGCACAGTATAAAGTTATAATGCTGTATGTTTATGGACGCCCCCACTATAAATAATGCCCCTATTTTGAATGTTTTCCCAATTAGAAAAGGGCAGCAATACACTGTATACAGAGCAGTCAATGCCTCATAGAAAAAAATGTTCAGAGGCTGGAAGAGACAGGTGGACTGGGGACTAGACAGGTAAATACACAGACGTGTAAACATGAGAGGAGAGAGAGACGGAGACAAGGTGACCGGCTGACTGACAGACGGCTCGAGCGGCTGAAATACAAACCGATCACACAGGCAGGTTGACAGTTAGGACAGACAAACCAGACCAACTGGCAAAAAAACTCGACGCTTGAGCTTACAAGTCATGTTTCCTGCTGTAGCTCAGAGACACTCATTTATTTCAGGTTTGGCCTACATACAGCATGTGAGGTGAAAAGTTTAATATTTCCATTTCCCACTGAAAGTATTTTTATTGGACTTCTTGGAAAGGCTTAGCGAAGGGGGAAAACTCAATAACCTGATATTTAATATGAGAAGAAGGTGTGGCCTCAGTAAGTAATGAATCTATTTAAAACCATAATTAGAGGTAATAAATATGATTCTTAAATGTGCAGTATATGTACATTTGCAGCAGCCTTTTAAGTTTTCGCAGCCGCCAGCCACTGATCCACCACCTTGTAAAAGAGAACTGTTTCTGCTGATTCAGTTCACCTTTACTTTAAATAGCCTAGGTTTCTGATGATCCTGGTTCTGACCTTTGGCTTCTCTGCGAGGGTTATCGCCCAGCGATGTTAAAGCTGGACGCTTGAAATGTAATTGTATGTCAGCAGCGCATTAACCTGTAGATTGACAAAGCTTGCAACTGCACATATACATGTTTAAAAATAAAACTGCAGAAGATTTATCTGGTAATTTGGATGATGGAGAAAATAATCTGGACACCTGGTCACGGCCATGTTTTGTCTTAAGTATAAATCATATTTTAACTCATGCTGACTATTTTCTATAGAGCACAATGTGGTTTGAATGTGTTGATAGAGGATTTGAGAAACTGGAGACTTGTGCCACACTGTTAATCCACTACAGTAAAAATGAAGGTCCCAGCTAATGTTTGGGCGAACGAGCACTACCATGCATTAATAATCATGTGGAAGCAGCTTTGTTACTTTGTGTGAAGGTCACTGGAACCCGATTCGGACCTTATCACATACAGCATATTTGCTCAGTTTCCTAATAAGAGGTATTTGGAATAGAAATTCCCATGCAGCTTATATCATTTTTTTAACAACTTGAAATCACCGAGTTTGAGCATGGAACATGGAATTGTCAAAGACGGAACTAATAACTACTGAAACATTGTCACTTGGCTGCTTTGTGTTGTTGTTGTTGTTGTTGCTGTTTTCTTCTTCTTTGTTTCTGGAATACACACACACAGGTTTGCATAGCTCTCCTGTTAAGAACTCACATTATTTTTTACCATTTTCACATTATTTATTTATTTTGTATGCAAACACAGTGCTAGTTTACTTCACAGAGAGCTGATGACATTCCCGTCCTGCTTCCTCTTTCTCTACACCGGAGTCTATTCTCCTTCTCTTTCTAAATGTCAGTCTGGAATATCCTTTATTGCACTGATTGGCAGTGACTTTTTTAAAAAAAAAAAAGAAAAAAAAAAGAAGAAATAAATAATAATGTGCCGCTCTGTTAAATAGGCAAATACACAAATTGGGACTCTACTAGGCTACTTACCTCAACAGTTTCTCCAATTTGCAGAACTATAGCTTCTCAAAGCCCCTGAAAGCTCCTAAAAATAGAGCATTTACACACCCACGCTCGGATACACATGTGCAGCAGATGTAAACATCCACATACGTGCACACATACAAACGCACACTGTGCACTGCACTTGTGCATGCAGCAGCACATTTACGAGGCAGAAAATTCACACACATGTACACACTGTATGGCTACATGGGCAGCCCACTCACAACCGCTAATGCAAACACGAGATAATATTAGGTGTCTATAAAATGACAGGTCATATTTTTAAAATACCGAAAACGGGGTCATGAACTACTGCTTAAAAGACCAGCATAGTTGTGAAGCTGAGCTGCCTGGCTCCAAATATACTCCGAGGCCTAACTTAAGACCTGAAGAGGTGTCTGCGCGGTATTTTTGGGTCAGTGTTTACAGGCGTTTGCTCGGTGGCAGCAGTGCCAAGAGGTTAATAGGATACCCACTTTAAGAAGTTCAAATAGACTGAAGTCTGTGTTGCTGAATTTGTGGTTATTGTGACCCAAAGAGGTGAGGAACAACTAATAAATCCCCTGAGCAGCTTCTGTTATAACAGTGTTCGATCATGTGACAGGGGACTTCACCTCTTTCCCCCATTTGAACTCAATATGAATTAAATTGTAAGCCACATAAAAACCAATTACTGTTCCTGCTCTGTTGCTTGTTGATGTTGTTTACTGTGGGCTAAGAAGTACCCTGTGCTATATCTGTCTTCTCAGAACCCCGGCTTTATCTTCCTTCTCTCATCATCCTCTTCTCCTTCCATTCTTCCTCTCTTGGACCTCCTCCTCCTCCTCCTCCTCCTCCTCCTCCTCACCTTCCTTCTTTTGGAGTTGTCCACTCACCTCCATTTGTTTGTTCCTCTTTGTCTTCAGGTTCTTTTCTCTCCATCTTGTATTGAGACGGATTCAACAAAGGCAGGACACCCAGGAAAAACACAAAACATGGCTGTGGCCAGGTGTCCGGATTATTTTCTGCATCATCCAAATTATCAGGTAAATTTTTTCCCATTTTTCTTGGGTTATATGGGAAAAACCGCTAATGAGTTTGAATCCACAGCTGGACTTAGACTTTTAGACACTTTTTGTATTTTAAAACTAATTAAAAAAAAAAAAATCAAAGAGGATAATGAACAATTGCATTGAATTCAGTTCACCACAGTCTTGCCTTTCCTTGTCCCTTTTGATTAGATATTAGAAGCCTTGTTGCATTTTTGGTTTATTAGTTAAAACTTCGAAATGGTAGATGGTTATGTTCTGTTCTTTCTAAACAGTGCTGTAGTAACAATGGTTACGCCACTCCTTTGTATTAAAAAAATCATACACTATCTATAATGTATTTGTCTTTAATAATATTTTGACAGTATGATTTTTAGGCTGGGGCACCTCTGTCTTATTTTCAAATGGATGCTGTGACACATTTTAAGTTTCCCCCCTGAACTTTGTGTGCTGGGTATTGGTTGTTTTGCCATTTCAAAGTATGTACATCAACTGTTTAACCCAACACATTGCATTCACAAAGACCTTTTGTGAGTTTGGTAAAAGTCTTGGTCTAACAGAGGTACGAAGACATCCCCTTTCAGCTGAAATACCTTCACTCACACACATATTTAGTGTGTGTGTGTATGTGTCCTAGTTTTGGGCAATATAGTCAAAGACATTATCACAATTTTAAAAAAGTTGACAATGATAGTGGTAAAATGTCAATTAATTAGGGAATAACTTGCTCCTATAAATGAAAGGTAAAGAAACAATTTAAAGGTGGTATTAAAGTATTTTCTTGGACAGAAAACCATAAACACTTTTTTTAATCTCTTCATACATCAGTGGCAAAACAATCATTTGTTGTGTCTTAAAGAGTCTGCACCATGTGTAATCATTATATTAATAGATACTGAACTTTTGTTATATTGTTATTAAGAAAAATTGTGTGTCAAATTACCAGCATCTGCCCAGATAATTTGAATATAAAGTAAATCCAAGAGTGTATGATAATTTGTTGTATAAATACAGTCTGTTTGTGTAGTCTGACTCATCCTCTGGGCACCAGGTTTTAGGTTTAACTGAATATTAGACAGCAGCCTCTACAGTGCAGAGGGCTTCCAGGCATTTGTATTAGGGCAGTATTGTTATTGGCCTGATCAGGAGCTGCTCTATTGTCTGCTCGTCATCTGGGTCATGGCTTTATCTACCACCTTTGACCTCAGAGCTAAAGGACAGAGAGTCTCCTGGATCGCCACCGCTTAGAGAAAGGGGCTTTCATGAGACCAGAGATTTGCATGTGATGCTGGGTGTGTGTGATCATTATGTAGCAGATCACTTTATATTTATGTTAAGATAGCTCATTTGGACCGATCTGCAATGTGATTTCATTTATTTTCGATATCCTAATGGCAGTGTAAAAAAAAAAAAATCCAGTGATTGTTGTTGTTTTTGAGCTTGCATGCATGTATTTTTGGTAATTTTGAGTCATTGTTGTCTTTAATGTCTATATTGTCTGTATTGACTCAGCCGCAAAGATTCATCCAAATATATGAGTAAATGTTTTTTTACAAGGTTTGTATGAAATTTTGGAGGAGACCCCATTAAAAGTACCACTATAGAGTAGCCTTTGGGTTGAGATGGACGTGATTCAGCTTCTTTGGTGCAGTGAATCGTCATACTCTTTGTAGTGACTAAATATAGAGTAGTTAATGAATTTAGGCTCTTTTCCCCACATGTGCACAGTAGATTCATTCTGCTACATCTCATTCTCTAAGCTTGGTTTATATACATTTTTTGGGTATGTAGAGTTCAACATCTGAATTAAATAAGAAGGAGTAGCTCTAAAACTCTCTAGTTAACACATGCACACGCACACACTCTCACCCGGCTGTTGGCAAAGCACTCGGCTTTAACAGATGTACCTTGACTTGCTGAATGAAAAACCTCATTCACTTTGAAATTCCACTGTTATGGAAGATGTTTCCTGATAAAACTGCAGCAGCAACTCAAAACAGATTCAGGTGATGATAACATTCATACTCAACTCAAGATAATACTATTGACACTAATCTTGCTTCAATTGTATGATGGTGACTGATTGTGTACTCAAAGCAAAATCTGATGCAAAACATTCTGCGGATCTCCTGTGATCTTTCTACATTCGTCACACAGTCATTAAAAAGTGAAAGAACTAAAGACACACTGAGAATGTGTTGATTTAAAGAGGACATTCACTGGAAAATCAAATTTCTGATGTTTTTTGGTGTGTCCCTGTGTCCTTCCCATAACTAAACATCAGTAAAGTGTCAAAATAAACACTTCAGCCACTTCTGAGAAAGAAGGACTTCTCTGTTTACCAGAGCTCGAGCAAGTGGATTTGAAAAGTCGAGTGTTTTTACGTAACTAGCACATTTGCCGTGCAACAAACCAACCTCCAACAGCTACTCCCGGTCATGGGCGTGAACATTCAACCTGAACAAGAAGAAGAAGAGGAGGAAGCACCGCGGTGCCTGTTCAGGGGCTGTTAGAGAGCAGCAATAAATTGGCTTAATCTGAAAAGACTATGAGGCTTTTGACCATAAATATTATTTAATTTATCTAAGTAGACATCAGTAATCTCGATTTTTGGTTCAAAAAGACCATTCTGTGTCACCTTTAATATGCCTTTATTTGACATGGCAAAAAAATGGTTCAATTTACCTGTGTTGTGGTCACCAAAGGTCTCAAAGAGTATTGCAAAGATATTGGATACAGTAAAGTTAGGATAACTGATAGAAGCTCCACCCATCCAGAATTTTTTCTATATACAAATAATAGTTTCATGTATAATAGTGTTGCCCATAAAATACATTCCTGGATAAACAAGCAGCTCTGGAGCACAAGTTTCTTGGTGAGTTTGCCAGTGATTGTGAAAATATTTCATGAATATCACATAACACACTGGAAATCGATATCCCAGTACAGGTATCACATTTGTGATACTCGATGTTGTGCTGTGTGAATATTAAACATTTCATTGTTTTTCCAAGAGGATCAAATCCCAAAATCATGGGTCAGTGTGGAGGTGAGTATAAAGCAACTTTAGCTCCATCCGTCATCACTTTCAGTTTTCATCCTCAGATCCTCCAAGTGATACACCAGAATCAGTTTTTCCTGTTCAGTCATGGACCAGCTGCAGACTGTGTCTCTGCAGTCATGGGCTGATGCCGGTGTCCAGACTTGTCTCAGTCTCGTGTGGTGGGACATCCTAACATGTTTTATTTTTGTATACTAACCACTGACAATCACTAAGAGACATTTATTCTGCTATTCTAATTATTTTTATTAACATTTAATTATGTTAATTTTGAATGTTACGCATCTTATAGCTTTAGTGTGTAACTTTTGATTACAAACAAATGTCCGTTAGATTCACACCATTGTCAAGTGGCTACACCTGACTGTCACCCGGCTACAGTTCTATCAAGACAGATGGAGGCAAAAGCAACATTGCACTAGTTAAGAGAGACAGACACAAACGGGTTGACATATGATTTAAAACACAAAGAAACCTCCAGGATACACTTTCATAAGTGAATTCTACTGGTCAAAAAAACAGTTGTCCAGCAGTTTGATGGGATAAATGCTTCTTGCAAGAGTGATGTCATGCATCAGACTAAAATGCTATTCAATGACCAAAACCCAGCAGGATTAAAAGTAATATAAATACAATAATGCGTATGTGAGGATATAACATGATTAACCAGCTTGTAATTAATCTCATGTAATGAAAGATACACAGTAGCTATGCTTTACCTCAGCTCAGCTGTGCTCCAGCTGAATTTCTACTGTCTAAACAAACTGACAAAGTGAGCAGTAGAGCAGACACATGGAAGCATGACCCTGTGGTCTCAGTCTTGTTAGTTATGTAAGAAGGGATTTCCACTTCCATTTCATCTTAGAAGCTTCCTGAGTATGTTCTCAAATGAATCTAATCGTAATGGAAAGAACAATGTTATGTAAAGTAACATTATTTTTATAGATTGAGTCCATTCTCAGCTGTTTTTCTGTAGCCAAAAGTCTCTTAGTAAGTTAATGAATGAATGATTTTCACTTCCTTTCATAACATTTAACCTCGCTCTGACATCTAAAAGCCTATCTCTGACATGTGCTTCTGTCTTTTTCCTCTTGTTTGAGGTGGAACCCTCAGACCCTTGTGTCTGTCTCACTTTCAATACCTTAACCTTAGTCTCTGGTCCTCCACTGACCCCTTAAAAAAAAAAAACAAATCTCAAACCTTATGCTCCTTGTCAAAACTTGGTCTACCCTAAGTCGATAGTGACAGCTCTTTAAGAACTGGAGTTGTGTGTGTGCACACATGGCTGTGTGTAAAGGAATAAATGAGAGACAGGAGAAAACCAGGATGAGAAAATGCAAGGACAGGGATAGAAGGAAGATAATATCGATGTGTGTTCTACTTTCTTTCTTCTCTTTGTTGTCTCAAACGTACGGGTTTCAGTAAACCTATAACCCAGTGGCCACTGAGATGGCTGGGAATCTTTGCTGAATGTTATGCATCTATAGGATTAGGAGAGTTAACAGTCTGTCAGTTGTCTATGGAGGCATCAAAGGCTGTCTGGGTTCTGGACTTTTACTGGTTAAGATCCACAAAAGGGATAAAGGTGTTCTTTCAAATTGCTTTAGTGCTTTACTGCGTGTGAGTTATCTCATTTACTTCCAGACAGCCATGCAAAGCAGCATTCAAGACCAGTAGAAGGTGTGAAAGAGTTTGAGCTCAGTGAAGCTGAAACTCTGACCATTCTGTCACACACACACCGACGTTGTGCGGCACCGTCCTACCAACTAACATTGTTTGGGTGACTGGGTAGGGATCAGTCACAGTCTGGTAGCTGGACATCCTGACGGTGTGGGTTGATGACAAGGTTGTAGCAAATGGAGTGGTAGTTATTTTATTACCCTTTTTTTAAAGTCAAGTGCAGGTTATCCCCATTTAGAAGGCAAATCAGTCCTCTTTTTTTATCCCACAAAGATGTCGGGAACTCCACGCAATACAAACAAAAGAAAAGTGCAATGCAATGATGAGATGTGTTTTGGTCAGTTGTCAAAGGAACCTGTGGACGGACTCATATAATGACTTTGTACATCAGTTTGTATCCAGTTGAGCCTGAATTAAGACGAGAAAAGAGAGGAACACTCATTCGTTCTTAAACCCTGAACATAAAAGATAATATTGTTTGCAGATGAATTGTGGATTTAAAATATTCACCCTACTTTGAAGAATGGGGACATCAGAGTGGGACTGTACCTCAAGCTTTATTCTCACAGTGAGTCACATCTTTTCAAAGCACCACGTGCATGTTGTTAATGAAGGTGCTTTAAATGCCACACGTGCTAAAGCAATGTCTGTAATAATTTCCCTTCACAGTGAATTTAAGATTTTTACCTTTGGATGTTGGTTTCTAGACCCAAGATGTAAAACAAACTCTAAATCAAAGTCAACTTTCCCCAGTAGCCATAGCACAATTGAACAAGTAATAATACATTTATTTTGGTTTCTACTCTTTATTCTTGCCACATGTATTTATTTCTTTTAATATTGGTCCAGTGGTTGTGTTATTTATTTGTTATTATCTATTTTGTCTTAATTATTGGGGCCTAGATGACCCTTTGATTTCATTTCACTCTTTTTTATTTCGTTTTACGATGTTTTAATTTCATGGATTATTATATTTTCCATGCCTACGTTTGTTTGAGGATGCTACTGCCTCAAAACTGCAAAAGAAAAATACTACTAATGGGTAAAAATAAAGGGACTTGGCTTGCCTTGACTTGAATGTGGGTATTACAACAAATATTGTTATAATAGTAGGCTCCTGCAAGGAGAAAAAAACCCCATTTAATATCAACTTAATTTAAAACCTCCTAAATCTGAGTGGAAAATAGCAATTTAAAGGCTTTGTGTTTTTTTTAATTAAATGGGACAAACCTGTAGCATATCCAGTTAGAGTTCTATCTGTTTCTGTGTGTGTGTGTGTGAGGGAGAGAGCCAAATCAAAGAAAACATGGCAAAGCATGAAGCAAGGCCAGCTCTTTAAACAGCAATACATATTGTTCAGGGGCAAATGGTTACATGTCAGCTAAAGAATTATCTGTCATCATACCAACAAAGCAGAGCACAGGCCTACTTCGTTAAATAAGTTTCATTTGATATTGGAAAAAAAGTGAGTCCAAAGACCTACACGGTAGCTACACTATTATCATTCTGCTGCTGCAACTCACAGTTGTGGGAGGCAACAGAGATAATCAAAGTGACAAAAGGCAAAAAATGTCAATCAGACAAAATTAAGCAAAAAAAAAAAAAAAGAGAAGACGACCAGCTTTGACTGTTTTAGATGAGGCAGAACAAGCAACTGTAGCACCTTTTATTCCAGCACCAGTGAAGGTCTTCTGTGTCAAAGAGACGCAGAGTCAGTGAACACAATCGTCCGTCTCAGTACACTCTGTTCCCACTCCTGCTGCTAGGCCCTGCATAACACACACACACACACGCTGGTTTTACATTCTTTGTGTGGACCCCGATAGTCCTAATGCATTCCACAGCCCCTTACTTACCTAACCCTAGCCATCACAACTGTGTTGAGGCCCTTTTATGTCGTGGTTTTCCTCACTGAAAATTTTTGCTGTGACTGAAATGTTTTGAAAATGAGTAACAAAGGTCAGACCAGGAATAGTGTTCTGGACACTGATACACACTTGACCATTGTTCACACAGTGTTTGTGGCACATAGCAGTTATATCAGTTGATCAGTTGACTTTGTTACACTTACAAGCAAAGCTCCATGTTTTTGTCTTTGCTTTCTGACGGACTGACAATTTGTGCTCTAGCTTTTGTGTTTGCTGACATGTTTTTAATTAAAAAAAAAAAAAACAAAACGAACAAACAAAAAAATAAAAATATTCTGCCTATACGGTATGTACACAACACATACAGCATTCAAGCAATGCTGTGGGCAGAGCTGCCTCTCGTGTTACACTGTCAACTGCTCTGACCGCAGCTGTTTTACTGTTTTCCAGCAACTTTGAGTTCATTTTGTTCACAAACAACCTCCACCAGTCATTAAGAACCCTCTTTTCTGTTTTCTGGTTTGTATTTTAAATTGTCCCACAAATGTATTTTGCGATGTGTCCATGATCATCACTGTGTATAAAATTGGTTTTGGTACTTGGCACAGACATAACCACACTGCAGTGCCATTTAGTTTATGCCCCTGTTGAAACCCCTCGTTTAATTTTTTATTTAACGGGAAAGTATAAGTAAGAGTTTAAAATGTGTTGCTTCTGCAATCAAATTCTCATTTCTTTTTTCTTTTATGTCACCCATCTCTTCCTCCATCAGCCGGACAATATAGACCGGTCCTCCAATCACCGGCAAGCTGATCTCATTGGTCCGACCTTCCAGCAGTCAGTCAATCGGAGTTCTCCTAACCATCAAGGTTGGTTTCCTACATCCAGTATGCAATGTGTGCACGTAAACCTGTCAAACATTCGTGAGTTACACTGGTGTTGTGTGACACAGAGAGAGAGAGAAGTCTACTTGGATATACTCACACATCAAATTACATATGTTGTCATATATGCATTGGACAATATGACACACTTCTGGGACTTACTGTACATTGACCAGATGTAACATAAGCTTGCTGTATACTCGTTTCACTACGTTTGTTTTTATACTTTGCTAAAGGGGCATATAAATTACCTGGGAAAGGTAATTTATATGCTCTCATACTGTATCTGACATCTCTCGGTACAATGTAGATAGCGGCTTGCGCCTCATTGTCCTCCACTGGGTTGAGGGTGGGTCAGGGGAGATAATATATGCAGTATTTGGGTCTCTTCTGCTGTAAACATTTGAGCAGTTCAAAGAGTGATCTGCGCGGACACAGGGTGCCATCCTAATTACACCATCTGTCTAATTGTGCCATTCACTTTTCATCCATGACAATCGGAGCATGAGATTTGAGTACAATATTGGCTCAGCATGGGAGGTAAGGGTGGAGAGTCTGTGAGTACCCGGCGTATGAATTAGAATGCTTGGCCCTGGCATGGGAAATAAATGAAGCATAAATTACATTGTCATTTTTTAGGATCAGTTGGGTTGGAGGGAACATGGGAGAAGGCCACATGAATATTGATGACTTAAAGTGAGATACATTTTTGCTTGCACCATCAAAGTAGCTGATAAGCCCTGGTGCTGTAAAATATTTACATTTTTGTCAGATCTCTATCCTAGTCTCTCTTTTTTTAAGAACAAGTGACAAATTATGTCCAGCAAAATACCACTTAGGAACTGTACACACAAAAATGAGGAATCGGGTTCAATCTTTCGTCGTATCTGTGAGCAGTGCTATTTTTGAAAAACGATGATATTGTAGTCCCACCGCTCTCTTGTGCTGGCATTCACTGTCAATATTTTTGTCACCATCTTCTTTCTCTTCTTGTGTTCTAAGGTTTTTTGTTCTATTCCCTTAATGATTAGGTTTATTTTATTTTCTTGGTTCATGCTGTCGGTTTCTGTGACTGTATACTTTATAATGCATACTTGTTCCAATAGAACTTTATTTATAGCGTCCATGATTTATGCGCATGCTGAACGTCTCCCTCTCTGTTTTTGGTGTATTTCTGTAACAGTATTCCAGCGCCACATACTGGCCTGGCATATGTACTACAGTGTTTAGAGTTGTTTTGGGGGTGGTTTCGTGTGGATGAAGACATTTCTTGAAACAATGTTGTGTTTATATAAAAGGGCAAAGTAGAGGATCGTAAAGGTAAAACTCTGTTTCTGTGTGGAAAGACCTTAGTTGCTGAAACATGTCTTATGATCTAAATGGTGTGTGCCTCTTCAAGTTTTTCAAGATTTTAAATTTGACACTACATCTGGTGCTTTTTTTAGCAACATGACAATACTTGTTGACAATACTGAACTTGTTTTAAACTGAACGCAGCCTTTCATTTTTTTACACCCACCAGCTACTCGCTACATTTTTATAAAGCCACAACATCCATAAATCTTTTAATGTTGCATGGAACGGTACAACTTTATTGGTATATAACCTGCCATTTTGTCATGTGTTTGTAATGAGATCTGATATTTGATCTTGTCTATAAATGGATATTGTAATTGTGGGGAGTTCACAAAGTTTACCCTCGTGCTGTCTTTCTAAAAAGAACGAGGAAGAACGTCACGCGACACGACATGATACATATTAGATGCGAGTCCTCTCCGACACAGATGTGATCACAGGCTGACAGTCTGCTTATGTTGTCTCTCTTTCTGTTGTTTCTCTCAACCAAAAAGGGCATGACATTATGAATTTTAGAATTGTATTATTATGTAGCACTGTGGCTTTATGGTATTAATTTCTTCCGTGTAAAAAGGAAAGAAACAGGGTCCCAGGGAAAAATGATGTTGTGCAGTGTGAAGACTAATTGGGAACTTAATCAACTAAAATAAACCTTTGCACTGCTCTGTATTGGTCTGGTGGTGATATTGTAGTGTAGCTGCTAGACAACAGAACCCAGAACCCATCAATGGTACCAAATGCAGTGCAATAATCTAGCAGCATGGCTCTGGAAGGGTTAACCAGCCATGATTTTAGGCCTGGAAATGACGCTCCTGTTCCAGTTACCCATCTGTTGAGGGAGTGTAACACTGGGTAAAGAAATGGCAGGGTACTATGTGTGCCAGAGGACATTTGCTGAAATTCGGCTGTTTTGTCACCTCATCATACTTTCTGTCATACCGATCACATTTTCTTATACATGTATGGTTCCTTTTCAGTGAAAGCCTGTGTTTGTGTCCTTCCCCTGTGTCCCCACCCTTCGTCTGATCCTCCCATACTCTCTCATCCCATTAAGGGGCTTGGCCCTTGGTTTGTGTATATATATATATATATATCTGTGTTATTGCAGAGCAATGCTTAACAGTGTAGTTTATTTTACTGATGAATCTGTTGCTTATTTTCTCAATTAAACAATTACTTCCATAAAATGTCAGCAAATGTTGATCATTGTCTCTCAGACCTAGAAATGATAATGTTCTCAAATATCTTGTATTGTCCACAAGCCTTGGTTAATACTATATTTAGCGTGGTAAAGACAATAGAATAAGCTAATTTTACCGCTAATTTAACTCGTAAAGGCTCTTTGCAAACATCTCAAGGGAAAGGAGCTCTTGCCATGTGAGAAACAAAACTAATAATAGTATAAGGGATAGTATTTAGTGCCATTGAGCAAACAAAGACAACAAACCATCTGCTCTGTCTACATCTGTAGCTTTGTTTGCTCCCGCTGCCTAAGCTGCTCTGATATTTTAAGAGGATCTAATTAAAAGCTGTAATATAATAATGCCAGACACGTTGTGACCGCAGTGTATTTGGGTGGCAAAAATAAAGGTGTTTATGCCGTCTTTTTGTTCTGTTTTTTGTTGCCAGTCTGTGTCTGGCATTGCTGCCCTCCAAGTCAAAAAAAAAAAAAAGAACAACCACAGTTTGCTCCATGCTCCAAAGCTCAATGAGTTAAAGGTCTGTGTGTGAGTCGAGGCCTGCCAACAGGCTGCATGTGTCATCAGTCTCTTAACCTTGCTCCCAGGTGCATGACGTTTACCTTTGTTTGCCTTGTGACCGGGGATTGCGATCGTATGACTGTCAGTGACGCACAAATACTACATCACTGCGTGAGTGTACAGGTGATGTGTCTTTGTACGCAAACAACTCTGCCTGTCTCCCCCCCCCCCCCCTCCAAATGGGTCAGATTTATGTAGGAACATCTCTTCCTAGCTTCAGGGTGCATGTCTCACCCAGTGAGAATGAAGGATGACGAGCATATGTTGTGTTCAGGTTAAACGTCATGCGGATCATTTTGATGAGGGTTCTGTTTTGCCCGTGGAGCAAATATTGAGCATTTATTTAATGACCCATTTTGTTTGTCTTTCTCCAAAACAAACAAACAAAAAAAACTGCATATAATTGTTATATCACGGCTTCATTTAACATTGCATTAGCTCATCAGGACTCTTATATGTGCTATGTGTCCTGTGCTAAAGCACAGGACACTGTGCTAAAGCACAGGACTAGAGCTGCTAGAGCTGGAGCAGCTATTGGTGCTGCTCCAGCTTACCTGTTGCTATTAATAGCCACAGATTAACAACCTGTGATACAGCTACCTGACATGATTTCAGGAAAAGCTCCTCAAAGGTGTCAGATCAGGATTAGTAGGTAGCAGCAACGTTGGGGACAAAAGTGTGCCGCTGCATGTTGGATTGGGTTTGTTAACTAGCCTAACCTGTGGTTCCAGTGCCTTTTAGACTGCTGTTTCTTATGGTCAGCTTCCTGCTGAACAACAGGACCCTCACAGCACCTTGCAAGATCTAGCTCTCCTACACACTGACCTGTGGCAAAGTTACTCATAAGTCATACATTTGGACCTCTGAACCCCTGGAAGGGAACATGGATGTAAAAAGTTGTTTTTTTTTTAATTCATGTTTACTGTAAATGTCAAAATAAACGTTTGTCTTTAGTTCAAATTGAAATATGGCTCTGTCCATGGCCTACAATTGGTTTCCCTTATGATTATTGTTCTTTTAATGTCAAGTCATGTCCTTACTGTATATCTTGTCTCTATTGGACTCCTTTACATTACATCATCGGCTTCAGAGCTCTTTCCCCATACAGTTAAATTGTGTCTACCCCTAGTGGTAATATTGTGTCCTACAGTACAGTGTAGATAATCCGATAATGATTTCAAGACATAAATAACTTTTGTCAGTACGAAGAATTATTAAACATGAGAAGCATTAGCACTGCAGATTGTAATTAAGAAAGAGTGAAGTCAGAGGGCCAGATGATAAAACTTTTACAGCATGAAGCAATTAAATATGAGCATCCCCTCAGTTGAACTCCCTTCAGAACTTTGAAACAGCATGCTCCAGATTCAGTTGAAAAATTCACTTCATGAATTTAAATTTATCTTGAGGTTTTCACAGGGGCTTTGAGGAGGAGATTCTTGCTCTGAAAAATAATTTCTTATCCCACTTTTAAGATGTTTAAAAGCAGAATGTTTGATACATGGGGCAAATGAAAATCAGATGCTTGCAGCTCCATGCCTTTACCGTGAACCCAGTATGGTAAGAGCTGAGAAGTGTTAGGGGCAGGTTTGTGCTTGTACCTGTTATCCATGGAGATTTAACGCACAGAGCAGCACAATATGTGTCGTCAACATAGTCGTGCTGAGTGAGTACTGGCAAAACTGGTTGTGTGTGTGTGTGTGTGTGTGTGTGTGTGCATGCATCCCCTTGTCTATTGTGAATGCCAGTATTTTTCTTATTCTCTTATTTTGGAATAGGAGGTCTAAAGTGAGGTCAAGGGTTTAAATTCTGGGCCCACTGAAATGATAGAGAAATTGACATAGAAAAGGGAAAGTCCCAGCAATATCCACAGACTTGGCCTCTCTTTTTTACATTGCATATGTGTAACCAAAGCAAGAGGATTGAAGGACTCACTGTATTGAGGGTCCCACTTTTCTGCTCCAAACTATGATTATGTCTTCTCACTTGTCCTGCACAGTTTTAAAACAAATTTTAAAACAGTTTCTGTCTCAATACTGAGCCTCTGACTTTGCTTTCTCTCATTCTTTAGCTGAAGATGATGTTGATCTCGAGGCTCTGGTGAATGATATGAACTCTTCGCTGGAGAGCCTCTACTCCACCTGCAGTGGTCACCCGACAGAGTCCACCCCACTACTACACAACGGACAGTCCACTTCATCGCACCAACATCACCACCATCCTCACCATCATCCTCCTCCTCCTCCTCACTCACAACTAAACCACCCACGGCAGGGTCAGCACTCACATGCGCTGTGCCAAGTCTCCTCGGATCCTTCCTCCTCCTCCACACTGGCAGATTCACATCAAACTGGCCTGCGACGGTCACAGCCTATGCATATCCTCGCTGTCAGGTAGGTGTTCTCACAGAACACACTCATCCATCATTGATGAAAAGGATTACTCTGTCCATTTCATCATCTCAAAGTTGGGTAAATAAAATTGAACCCCGGAGAGAAATCTCTGGGCTAACATGAAAGACAACCCCCAGTTTAAATGCACAACTCACATCACCAACTGTATATTTGACTGCAGAGTGGTGCAATCGTTAAAAGAACTGCCTTTAAAACAGTATAATTCAGCCTTTTATAATAATAACTGCATTGTTTCCTTCCAGATAAACCAATATATGATAGCTAATTTAGTCCTAGAGACATTTTGTGAACATGAACAAAAATTTGTTGCTGTGGTGTTACCAATCATCTGCAGAAAAAGACCTTAGCCCCAAAGAGATTTATGCTGACATGGTTGCTACATTAGGGGATAACACGCTTCATTAACAACAATAGTGGGGCAGGTGAATTCAAGAGGGGTAGGGAGACATTCAAAGATGACCCAAGGTCTGAATGTCCTGCCACAGCCATAACCCAGAAAACATTGATTATGTTCACCACATGGTGATGGATGACCGACATTTGACCGTTAATTAAATAGCAAATGCTGTGAGCACCCCCCTGCGAAAGAGTAGTTCGTTCTGCACAACAAACTTGACATGCCGAACGTTTCATCTCAGTGGGTGCCAAGGCATTTGACACCTGATCAAAAGCACACCAGGCTCATCACGCCAAAGGAAAAATTTGCACGTTTTGAAGCAGATCCAGCTGGTCTTTTTGAACGATTCCTCACCCATGATGAGCGCTGGGGCCACCACTTTAAGCCAGAGACAAAAAGGCAGTCCATGCAGTGGAAATGTCTTTTATTGAGGACTTTTTTTGAATATCGGAATAAGAGCCTCTTTACTAAGGGCATCCAAGTGCTGCAAAACCAACGGAAGTATGTAGATGTCAGGGGAGACTACGTTGGAAAAAAAAGGGCAGTACAGTATATTGTATATTCACATAAAAGTGGAATTTTGAGTCATGCTCTTGAGGTATACAATAATGAATAGTAGTCCCAGGACTGATCCATGGGGCGAACCTCATGAACTAAGAATAAACAGAAGCTATAGAAGATCATTTCTGCCTGCAAACTTGAAGTGCTTAGAACTAAGGATCGTGAATGCAGATCTCTACATATTTCTACATGAAATGTCTAAATGAGTCTACAGTAGTAGTAAGTGTACATATCATCAGCATTTGTAGTCAAGTTGACATGCACGCAAATACTTTAACAGAGTGGCGTTAAACCATGAGATAAAACTTGCCCAACCTCATACATTTTTATATGCATTGCCACTCATGCAGAACTTTTTTCACTCTTGATTTCACTCTGGAATAGTCACCTCTCAACTTTAACACTCATCTCTCCACACCCTCACAATAATTGTTTTCTCCATGCTCTATATAACTGTAGCCTTTGAATGACCCATTACTCCTTGTTCAAACTACACCAGCAGCATGATAAGGTACATAGTCTCATTTATTTTAGTACCAAATCAAAGTCTCTCTGACTTTAAACAGTAGTAACCCATATTCTCCTTGAGGGTATCTTGGTATGCACTGTGAAATGTGGGCACACACATACACACTGAGGAGAGAAGTGTGGCTGCCGATATGCTGAACACACCAAGATGCCTTCAGGCCAGAGCTGCTGTCAGCTTCTGTTATTCGTCTTTTTGGTGTATGACAGAAAAGGAAGAGGGATAATCAGGTAATAGAGTATTCTGTCTCTTGAGCTGTCTCTCTTTCTCTCAAAAGCAGGCACACAGACATAGACTCTGAAGTTATTATTCAGTGCTGACCTCTGGATAACCCTGTTCTCAAGCTTAGATGGGACGACATCAAAGGCCCGTTTCCTTTTGAACACATCGGCTTCTACAGAGAGACACAGTTTGATAGAGGAAAAGTCTTCTGCACTGATTCTTTCTGCTTTCAAAATTTTGAAGAATTTCATAAAATGACGTGCCATTTAAAAAAAAAAAAAAAAAAAAAGATTCTTGAATAGTTAATGATGAACTGTCAAATCATAATTTCTTCTTCAGGCCACAAGCTTACGCTGTAAGTATCAATATTGATGTTAGATGAATATTGCAGACAATTTGCTAACAGGCTGCAGGGGTCTGTGATTTCCACTTGCTAGGAGACTGTACATTATGAATAGATCAGACAGAAACAGACATGAGCCTGGTTACTGTACAGTGATGCTTTATTAATTCTAACCCTCTCCCCTTCATATCTCACATGCTGGCAGATGTGGACATGAGACCAGATGATTTCAAATTTTTCCAATTCACTTTTTAAGAGCCTGTTTTCCAGGGCATGTAAGCTTCTGCTAATACTGTATATTGTCTGAGTAGTCGGTAAACTAGTTTATCACTTTCCTATCACCATTGTACAGGGTTCACTGGTTGCGTGGAATCTTTGAAAGTGCTTGAATTTTGGATAAATTGCTTCAAAATGCACGAAAGTGGAACTACTCTATATTTCTTTCAAGAAAGGGAAAAAAGTAAAATAAAAAAACTGCTCTTCCTATAAATCTACTTATAGACTGGTGACATATTGTGAAACATAAAACTGTTTATCCCTCTGCTATTTCAAAGTACAATTTTGGTCTCTTGTAGCATAACACCATTTCTTTTAATGTGATTTAAAAAAGTAAAGTACTTATTTTAAATATGTTCTGTATGTATTTGTATAAATATGTGATTTACCACAGCAGTAACAGAATGGGAAATCTTGCAAATGGTCATTGAAAGTGCTTGAATTTGATCCTAGGATTATGAACCCTGTTCCTTTGTTCTGTGTCCATTGTTCAGGAGGTTACAGGAAGAGGAGCAGCAGCTGAGGACATCATCTCTCCCGGCCATCCCAAACCCCTTTCCTGAGCTCTGCAGTCCAGCAAGCTCGCCCGTCCTCAGTCCTGGGTCTCTACCTCCTGGAGAGCCCTCCAATGGCAAATATGTAAGTCCAAACCTCACAAAGGCACACCGTTGAAACTTAATCTCACTTAAGAATCACACTGGCTTTCCAAGAATTTAGAGACTCTGTCTGCATTAGTCCGCATTAGAATTAAATGACATCAATGCAGTGAACATAAAACATCGCAAGAGAACATGAGATGCATTTTCCCTTTGAAAAACAGGATATGGGACATCTGCTGATTTTGATTTACGTTTATGTTATGTTGATAACTGAGACATGTGTGACTCATCATGTGACATGTGTCACTTGTTTTGAAGGATGCAGGATTTGAATATCGTAAATCAGCTGTTTTTAGTGGTCAGCACTGTGCTAGACATAAGCATGTAGGAATTTTCCTGGCTCTACTTCTGCCCCCATGTTTTGCCCATCTGAGGCATGGTGATTGCTTACATATGATGGTAGTGTTTTGTACGGTGCACGTGTGTGCTCTTCAGGGTTTTTTTCTTAGGTTTAAGGGGGGTGAAGAAGTGCCTCTGTGTGTGAGTCTGCGTGAGTGTGTATGTGTACCTGTCCACGTTGCTGCACTTCTGTTAGTTCATCTGCATTCGTGTGTTGACGTTTTGACAAAGATTTACATAACGCTCTGTCTATTCCTGGAAGTCTTTCTATCGTCACTTTTAATGATCTGCATATGGGGCCAGTCAGTGCTGATTACAGTAACATTCCAGTTTACTGTAATATGAAGGGCACTAGTTCTCATAAATACTCTGCCTGGTTATGATCTGACCCTTTTTCTGGTCATGGTCTCGAGACTGCAGTTCCAGCTGAGTTGCTTTGAGCTTAGTGTGACCCACTCCCATTTAAAACATCAGCTCAGATTTCATTTGATGAGTTGGTAAACCTGTTGCTTCCAGTAACTGCAGAAAGATTTGGGACATGGTGGCTTTGAATTACTGTCTGTGACATAAAAAAAACTGTAAACACTTGATGGCGGATGGAGCCTTGGAGGTTTTGCCTTGTATTCCTTGTGAGTTTGTTTTCTTTGTGGCAACCTAGAAAAGTTATTACCTGTGGAATAAATTCAATACTGCATGGTAAAGTCCTAGTTCATATTGAAAGGTCAAAGGTTAATATCTCACAAGTGGGTATGAGCTTTGCATTGAGTTACTAGCTGTTTTGACATAACCTTTGGCTCAGTGAAAGCTGACTAGATCTGGTAAATATTGCAAATCCAATTTATTAGACTGGGTTACCTGGGTGGGGCCCAGATGTCCTGTTAATAATGCTGTATAAACTAGCAGTGTGTTTTTTAAGAGGTGCAAGGTTCTTGGAGGTATGTTATTTCTGTGATGTTTTGCCAATCAGATAATGACATTTCTGTAAATATTTGACTTGGCAGTTAGAAAGAACTCACAGCTTTGCTTTTTTGTTCCAAAAAACTCTTGTTGGTGCTACTAAATCTACTTTGGACATCAATGACATATTTTGGCTCCACATTAAAGCAGGAATAATTAGACCATGGTTAGCCTGTATAACACTTACAACAGTTAGACAGTATATATATTCTATGCATCATAATTTATTTTCTTTTTTTGTCACACGGAGGAAACATTAAAGCAACTACCAAAATAAAGCAGTAGGTCATATAATGACACAGTGAAACATAAAATCCAGACACTTGTCACTATTTTATTGAATTGCCTTTTTTTGGATTAACTCTGCATGAGCTTTGCACATCTGGATTTCACTTGTTTATCCCATTTTCCCTGGCAGATCATCTCGAGCTCTGACAGATTGGATGGAAGCATGTGTGAACTGTCATCTTATCCTCAGGTCAGTGGGGTTTATGTCAGGGTCATTGTTGTGATGAGAGGTGAACCATTGCTCAGTTATTCCACAAAATGCCAAATTTATCCCAAAGCTAATGAAGTCACTGTGTTGTCCTGCATCAACCACATCATGATAATAATACATGCAACAAAAGATTGCAAAAGGGAATGTTTACAGTGCACGCACTTGTGAAAACATTACAGTTGTGTGTGTGTGTATGTGTTTGTGCTTGTATTTGCTTCCTGTTTAGGATATTTTTCCACTGAGACCAAAATCTGGTCCTAATGAGGCAAGAGTTGTTATTAAGTTAGGTTAGGGTTAACCATTAACTGGTTGGTTAAGGTTAGGGATTACACATTGGTTAGGCTGTCCATATGCGGGGAAGTTGATAAAAGGATAGCTGAGCAAACCTGTGTGTGTGTGTGCGTGTACGGGTTATTTCTTTTTTCGATGCATGCATGTTTGTGTTTACGTCTACTTGTATATCTTGGTGAAGGAGTTTTGTAAACTATTTACAGCACTGATAGTGTCTATCCTTTGTTGATTTTAGTGGAAAATCTGACTCATTGTGGTTTATCTTCAGTGGAAATTCAATTTAGCACCTTTTGATCATCTCACACACACACACACTTACCACACAGATGGGATAGTGAGCTGGTATAAAATCTGAAATAAACCTACCCTATCTTTAGCAATGTCAAACCTAGTGTTAGACTAATCTTCTGTTTACACTATACAAGTGTTTTGATGTGTTTACAGCATGTGATAAACTCAAAATTAAACTATGGATCTCAAGTGTAGCATTAATCAGAAAGCAAAGTCCACATTAGAATGAATTAATACAATTGGTTACTGGCAAAAACATCAAACATTCCATCTAAAGTGGTTAAGACTCGATTGAAATATTTGAGCGTTCAAATCACTCAGAAGTTCAACTTTAATGTCACTTCTCTTTTCAGCCAAGTCTAGCCACTTGGGCTGGAAATCACTTCCTCCCTGATTGGTCAGATTAATACTGTGAAAATGAATATACTTCCTAAATTCTTGTATGTATTTTAGAGTCTGCCAATATTCATTCTGAAAACTTCTATTAACCTGGAGAAAATGACATTTTCTTTAAATTGGAATACTCAGTCGAGACAGCCGAGTGCAGATACAAATAGAATATGCCAGAATTCGTTCCTCAACAATGGATTCTACCACCAGACACAAGTATGCTCTCTTTAATGATGCTTGAGACCCTTTTTTTAAAGTATTTCCATGAGACTAGCTTTTCATAATTATGTTACTGAGCTATGCATATACTGTATATACAGTGTATATATAACACATCTATGTACATTGTATTTGTATATAGTTCTGCTGTGTTTTGCAGTTTTACTTTTTATATGAAGATCTTTCTCTTTTCTTTTGTTGAATGGTTGTCCACTATGAATTGCACTAATTTACTAGACACTGTATACATAGTAGTGTACACAGTAGTATTTTCCTGAGAATTAAAGATTAGTATCAGTATAATATTTTGATTAGGGGGTCAAACTGGGAGGCTGCCTTGAAGCTATGAGCTTTGGTTTTAGTATGTGTGAAAGTGCACAGATGGCCACACATTCATAAACTTATTTCATTTGCTTCTGTGGGTTACTGTAAACATAATCTAGGTCATTTAGATAATTCTAAAACTACATACACCTTTCCATATACAGCCAGCTGGCCTAAGGTCTTACAACCACACTACACTTAAATACTTGAAACTTTGCTGGTGTAATCCATGTCGTGCGATGGAAAAACCTATAAGTAACTGTGAATGCACGGCAGTTAGCCAGTATATCCATTAATGTTCTCAGTCTAGGTTCTTGACAGTCTGTCCTCAGTCATGCAATAGAGAGTGCTGTTGTGTCCTTATGTGGACACTCTGTTCCCATAGCTGCCCCAGTCGTTCTAGTGTGGGAACACTGATTTGATCACTGGGTTGCCAGATTTTGTTGGATTTACTGTACTTGGACTGGATGTCCTGCAGCTCACTCTGCTCTATGGTGTGGCAGGATCCCCACGTCCTGTCTCTGCCTCTCCAGTCTGTATTTCATTATCTTTCTATTAGTGTGTCTATCTCTGTGTGTCTTGGACTGTTCATCAGTATGTTCATCCTCCTGTTTGTCATGTGTGTGTCATCTCTCCAACCTTCAGCTCCTTTTAGTTTCAGTTAAAACTCTTGATGGTTTCTAAGCTCGGCTGGAATACAGTACAGTTTTGTCCTGTATTCCTCAAGCTTCACTTGATGAATACTGATTCGCACATGATGAAGTCAGAGGACTTAAATAGAGCTTGGTGCCAGACAAGCAGTGGAGGTTGGTTTGGCACAAAATGGACTGTTGGTGATTGCTGCCCGCATCGTTGCCCAGTCGCTTGAGTCTGACAAATAGTAAATGCAAAAGGTGCGGTATGTAAAAATGTTACATAAACACAGTATCTGTTTGCTTATGTTTTCTATCAAAGCATAGCATTATAAGTGGATATAGTCTAATATGTTCATTATAACTATGCCATTGCTGTATTGTACCAATTTATAGTATAAGGTTTGGGATTTGAAGCAGTGTGTACGGAAGTAAATGCATACATTGCATAAGTGTTTTGCTTCCATCTGCTATTTACTGCGAAAATATTAATTGTGTATTGTACATACTTGCCTCATCATTTGTCGGAACAGCTCTGAAATATACATTTCCCTTATTTCTTAACTTTTTGAACATGTTCGTCTCTGTGCTTTTCCTATCTGGCAGCTGCTGTGCCACAAATCATTAATGTAATGATAATAAATTATGATTTTTTTTTTCCCTTAGCACACCCCTACCTCTGTATCTCTCTCAGCATGATTTTGCCTGGCAGAAATTAAAGCTGTGACACTCACTTATCAAAAAGTAACTTTGTGAGTGCTGCCAGTAGTGAGTGTACTGTACTGAAGTGAAATTCAAAAGATGTGCTCATGATGACAGCTCTCGAGATCTTGTAACCTGTTTAAAATAATTCCCTTAGGCCTGTGTTTGACTGAAAAAGTTTGTAAAGTGAGTATGATGAGAGGCACTGTCAGCTTTTTTGTTTAACTTAGTTACTTACTCTGGGCAGAAAGACGTTTGCAGGAAGGTGTGGTGCAGTAAGTAATGAAACGGACAGAAAAGTCTAAAACGTCTGTCTTTGCCCCACAGCACTGTACAAGCTGCTGAGAAGACTCTCGCATCATTATCAGTATTCAAGTTATGCTGCAGAATATGAATGTTGCATACACTCATTCACTCGTAATCCTATTCCACCCCTGCAGCTGAGAGAAATCTGCCAAGAATATATGAGCCAAATTCATTTTCACATGACCCCCGTGTGGGGAAAATACAAGAACTGTTAAGTTAGTTAGCACTCACCACTGCACAGGTGAGACAGAAAAAAGTATTTTCACAAACATGTCAAACATTACAAGACGTGCACATAAAAAGAAGTATGTCCCTTTAACTGCTTAACATTTCAGTATATTCACCGGCCAGTGTCTAAAGTCTGCCTCTTTGTTATACACAGAAATTTTGTCCGTTTTCAGAGGCTTACTGCTGTAAACCACAATATGCTGCAGCTAAAACTGTAATATAACATTTATGTGAAAGAGGCTGAGACTCTGCTTGTCCAGTCACTGTGAGTGACTGCACAGATCAGTGACATTTCAGCAAATTTCATTGCAGCTTAATATAAAGAAATAGTACAAAATAGTACCTCAGAATTCTGGGTAGCAATGGATTATCAATTTGTATAAAGCTCTGTCAACTGAAAACAATCTTGAAACATCTACTCTGCTGAAACCGAGGAGGATTCAAATCAGGAACACCTTGTACGTTCACGACGAGCATCGATCCACCCGTCCCCCCTTTCTCTTAGCACTGAAGCATGGCATTCCCTGGCTGCCTCCTTCCAAAATGTTGGAAATGCTCTTGCCAGAGGGCAAGATTTTCCACTGTAAAAGGGAGAAAAATGGAATGGAATGCTGCTGATGCCCAAACTGTTGGCCTCAATGTGTGGGAACGTCTGTGAGCCTGTGTACGAGTGGTATGTTTGAAAGTCAGTGTGTCAAAGAGGAGGCTGTGTTTTTTGTCTTGTGTGCATGTGTCTAATCTATTAATGTTTGTGTAAGCAGCGGTGTGTGTGTCTGTGTGCCTGCTCTGCTTCTCATTGTTGTGCTGATGTGTTCTGCAGGCTGCACTGCATGGAGGTCAAAGGTGACACAGTGCCCGAAATCTGCTGGCTCACTCTTCCAGCAGCCAGCCCCCCCCCCCCCCCCCCCCCCCCCCCCCCCCCCCCCCCCCCCCCCCCCCCCCCCTTAAGTGAGACCCAGAACATGTGAATACATACACAGACACTTGTGTAATTATTGTCACTCCACTTACTGTATATACAGTACATCTGTTGTGTGGATGCATGGCATGCTCAAATAAAGGCTCTCTTCAGTGGGTGGGTATGTGCGCCCGCATTTATGTATGTGTGTATTTTGATGCCCGCATGCCAGTTGGCTTCATTATTCCCAACACTGTATCTCGTCTACTCTCTCTCTCTCTCTCTCTCTCTCTCTCTCTCTCTCTCTCTCTCTCTCTCTCTCTCTCTCTCTCTCTCTCTCTCTCTCTCACACACACACAAACACACACACAAACACACTCTTGCGTGTTATCTGATACTCTTTGTGGCTGAAGTGGAGAGAGCATGAGGGCAGTACAGTAACCCTTTGTCAACAGACATGTCTCTGCTGCCTTCTCTTTCCCACTTTCCCATGCACGCACACACACACACACACACACACACACACTGCATTTACGGACTGATTGAATTTGCATTCAGTGCTGTAAAATACAAATTGTTTGGCTGCTGCTGAACAAACACTACCTGGAGAAGAGCCAGGCAGGTTGTGGTTGAGTCTGGAACGTCTCATGTGTCTGGGGCACATTAATCCCTCGCTGCTAAATGGAAACATGCCTCGACCTGCTGGTTTGCTACTGCCACACTTAGACAGACATGTACAAGCAGGCGTACTGCTACACATAGCATATTGGTGTATAATGAGGCAGGTGAGGTACATTAATCCGAGTAATGGCTCAGTCTCTGCACAGATACACATGGAATCACATCAACATTTTGTTTATTTGAAAACTTTGTGAAGTAGAATGTTAATATGAACATTGCCTACAAAATAACATCTCATAATTACAGATACTAAAGTCCCACCAAGGTCCAAGTCTTAGAGGATTTTGTTTGTTGCTAAGTGGGTCAGCCAAGTGCAATGGAAAAGGGCTTGTAATCAGAGAATTGTCAGTTTGGAGGTACCTCTGAGCTAAACCCTGATATGTGCTGCCCACTGCTCCTGCACCTACTTTGGTTGGCCACTACTGGTGTATAATAAGGATGGGTTAAATGCAGGAGACGCATTCACTTTCACTGATAGGTGTGTGTGTGCGTGTGTGTGTGTGTGTGTGTGTGTGTGTGCGTGTGTGTGTGCGTGCGTGCGTGCATGTACGTGTGTGTGTGTGTGTGTGCAACTATAGGCAAATCAAAAAAGAATTTATTCTCATGAAGAGATAATTCGCTTGCACAAAATATTTGAATTATTATTCAATAAATGAATTGCATGCCTTCATTAAAATAAAAAAGTTCATTGTCATAGCTAAGCCCACTGTCTATAGAGAGCGGTAAAATGCATGTGATTTAAATCATATATCTCTGAGCCAATAAAAAAAACAACAGTGTGTAAATGAAAGATAAAGTCCTGCTGTAGTAAGTAGCATTTCTTATAGACTGAATAAAGTAATGCTAATGTAAATACATTTTATTGATAACCGTCTTTCATGACACTCAAGGATGCTTCTGAGAATAAACAAATAAAACAATAAATAAAACAATAAAATGAAACATGAAAAATAAATTGTAATAGAAGTTATATATATATACATATATATGACAAGAAAAGTGGTGTGGCTACTTCAAAAGACAGTGCGTCTAAGTTTAACTAAGCTTTACTAGCTGTGCAAATACATGCCAGCTATTGTGTTTGTTCACAGTACACATTATGAACAGTCAAGAACACGTAGCCTTACATTACCTTAATTAATACCAGATGATCAACATCAAGATACTGTAGAGAAGCAATGATTTACTGTGATCATTTTATGAGGGGATCCCATTCGGAGCTTTTAAAATTGCTCATTGAGCTAATGGTTGGAACCCACGGGCCTTAAATAGTAGAAAATACTGCAATTTATATCTGTATTAAATTTAAGCATATACTATATGTCTTTCCATGGGAGCATGACTGGACCACCCAGGCACCGTTTAATGGTCTATCCTTCACGTCTTGTACCACAGGGCAGATGGAGTAAGATAAGAAGCCACAACTTTCACTCAGCTAATGGGGCAAGATCCTATTACTCCTGCAGCTAATGTCAAAGCCCAATGACGCTCCGTTCCTGTCTATGCATTTCTAAGCAAAACCAGCGTTTTAGTCATGAGTGTCGAAGAAACATTTTAAGGTATATGAGTTGATGACAAACTGTGCTTGGATGTGTAACTCAACTTTTTTTTTTTTTTCTTTTGTTGAGAGTTTGTGTTTTACTGATAGTCGTGTGAATACAGGTATAAACAGACCTCAGTCTGTGTGCCCATGTGTGTGTCTGAAAGAGTTGCTGTCATTTAAGTATTTTTTCATCTGGCTAAAGTTGAGCAGATCTGACTAATGTAGGTCATGGAGACTGCGTCTCTCTCTCTCTCTCTCTCTCTCTCTCTATCAATCTCTTTCTGCCTTCTCCTGCTCTCTGTTTCTCTCTCTCTCTCTCTCTCTTGCTCCCCTGTCTCTCAAAGGGAAAGTAGGACAACTCCAATTTCATAAGCTGCTGCTGTAGGAAGGCAAAAAAAAGAGGGAAGTAAGAAGAAAAAGGAGAAGAATAAAAAATTGCTACTTGGTCCTCTTCTATTTTGTTGTGAATAAGTTGTTCACTTCTTTACACACAAACACAGAGAGAGAGAAAGAGAGAGAGGTAGAGGACTCTGTGGTGTTGGCATCCACAGAGAAAACCTCCCAATAAATCAGTAAATAACTATCACACATACTGTGATTCCTTAGACTTGAAAATGATGTTGAAGTCCTTTTCACTCATGTCACACCAGCCTGGAGGTGTATTTTTCCCTCTGCTGCCACTATCTATATGTTGATTTTAACAGCAGATTTGCTCCTCTTGTCCTTACTTAAGTGAGTGTATTACATATGGTTAAAATATTGAAACAAGCAGTTTTAGAGTAAAAATGTGTGTTCGTCTAATACTGAGAATGTCAGCTGAATAGAAATGCTTGGTAATTTGCTGCCAACGTTTCATACAAAATCACTTATTTGTGCAAAAACAAAAAGGATATAATGCCATGAACAAGAGACTATTGTAAAAGGATCATTACCTTGATAAAGTTGTGTATTTATCTGTTTCAAAATTGTGATCTTTTAAGTACCCAGGAGGATTTGTTTTGTTTTAACCCACAAAAGTTCCAGATTATCATTGTCAATGCTGTTGTATTTGTTATATTCTTATATTATAACCTTCATTATTAGATATAGTTTTATTATCATTTAGTTAGAGAATTAGTACAACTGGTAGTGGTGTTGTGCTTTACCAAATATGTAAAATGTATGCATGCTATTGCAGCTTGGTTGTGGATTCTTTTTCATATAAACCTAAGTTTCATATAAACCTAACTTTTTCGAGTGTAATGCCATAATCATGCCACTATCATCCTTTGTTTTACACTATCAAAAATCCACTTTGCATTTTTTGATAAACTATATGGCATCATGTGGGGTGTGTTTCTTAGTAGGTAGATGTTTTATCTTTAATCCGTACTTTGTTTTGCAATTTAAATTATTTAAATAAGACACAAATACATCTATAGCGGGATAGGAACCATCTCCAGGGATTTTGGTTATATAACACTATGAGATGACACAATCAAAATATACTGTGTAAACTAATGTGGAACTTTATTGAATTATTCCCACCACATATGCATTATATTTTTGAATTGGTGTGTCATGGAAAATAAAAAAAATAGAATAATTAAATTGCAGCCATCGCAATTTGCTATTTGCATTGTTCCAAATTGTGATTTTCATTTGACAACCTGAGAACTGAATATTGTTCAGCCCTAATATTTTGTTTGAAAATTTATGAAATATGCTGTAATAAATAAATAAACATTAAAACCAGTTTGAGCAGAAAATGATGAAAAGAAGTGTTGAAAGGCCAAGGTCAAAGGAGTGACTCAATTTCACCTTTATTTTGTTATATAAATCTTTGAGTATGTAAAAAGTGTGCATACACAGGGGTGCACATAACCTTTTTGGTCTGGTTCTCAGTGGAGCACCTACAGTGGTTGTTTGGTACTTAACACAGTGCAGTTTTTTCTACAAGCTGCCATCCTCACTTTCTTCCTCCTGACTGTTCCCCTCACCATCGTCTTGTATTTCAAACGTGCAAGATGATGATGTGGGCCTGTTTGTTTCTCCTTGGTTGAGCTGGCGGTTTGATGTTTGCATCCACAAGTTAAGGGCTGGGGTTGGGTCAAAAGTCTCTGTTGTCTTCTTAGGCAAGTGAATGTGCATCAGGGATGAGAGGCGGGAGTCTGACCGGCAGGATCTCTGAAAAATTAAAAAGTCTTATCCTTGTCTGCGTCAGCTTTTGAGAGCGTCTCTTTCCTGTACTTGCCTTCACTGTCAAGCTGAAATGTCAGTTGTCCGATAGCAACCATGAGCTCATCTTTGCATTCACCAATTGTCAGTCTCTTGCTGAAAAATGCTTCCAATGTCCAGCATGTTGGCTAAATGTCAACACTCTGAACAGATGTGTTTCAGGTCACTGCCATCAGGTACAAGTCTCGGTATTTTCATCACCGTTTCTTGCCTCCATGCAGACCATCTGATTTAATGAATGTATTTCACAAATGCAGTTCCTTTCTCAGCACATATTCTCTTTACTTGTTCTCATCATTTTGCACCCCCTTTCTGTAAATAAAAGCTTAACAACTTGACAATGTGGAGCATTTAAATATTGGTCAGCAGATTTGGTGCAGTTTTCTAGGGTGTGTGCAGTGCACAAAATGTGCACAAGGGAATCTCAATCTCCAATACCCACAGTCTGACGCAATTTGGGAACGACCCCCCGTTATAAATTCTCATGCTGACAGCAGCTCCAATCAGTGCACACCAACACCAACTTCTTCTTCCATTCTACAGTGCTGTTTGATTAACACCCAGATTATTTAATCCAAGGAATTCTGAAGAGAACTCTCCACTGTTGTACACTAACAACACATAGACGCCACACTTTCCTGCTCCATATTTGTTATATCGTCTGATCTGTCAAACAGGATGCCCCAAAATTCCATTCCCTTTAATTTTTTTTTACTCGGGTCAGAACTGATTGTTTGTGCGATGCACTGCATAATGCTTGTGCTTTTATCTGTGAGACGGGGATACTCAAGGCATATTTTGCACACTTATTTGCAAGCTTGCTGCAGATTAAGCTAATGGTGAAAATTCAACTAGAGAGACTTCTAACAACTAAGATTTTAAAAAACATGCCTGTCAATATGACATCTTACCAGAGATTTAAGAGGAGAAATCCCACTCCAGACATGTGTGTGCCCTGCTGTTAGATGGATCATTTTAATATTAGTTATGGTTTGACCTAAATTTGTGCTACCTGACCTGTGCTGTTGATTAAATGCAGCCTGGCTCAGCTCCAGAATCTCAGCCCTTCCAATATCTTAGCCTGAATTGGTGTTAAAACTCATTTGTTAACAGACAAAGCAGTCTCTGTGGACGAACTACCGACCCAATATTCAGTGTATGGTTTGATGCATGGCTGCACAGTACCAGAGATGGCAGTCTGCCACATGCTTTGCATGACTTTGTATTGTCAGTGTGTACCGAGGGCCTTTAGCTGCAATATTTCCATACATTTCTCCTCCCTTCCCCTCTTCTACCCCAACACTCCTTGCTCCCCATTTCCTCTTTGACTATTCCTACTAAATCCCTCCCAGCCTTCTTTTGCTTCACTGATCGCTGGCCTCTTGTATTGGTCTTAATTTGATGCCATAATTGAATGACAAGAGACAGTTTACGGTCCCTTCCTTATGAGTCAACAGACTTTTCCTGGCAGTTGAAGTGAATGGACAATTGTCCGAGATTAATTCAGGTTTTTGTGTCTCCATCTCATCATCCAGCCATCATTTTCCAGGGGTGGACTTGGCCACACACAGCACCACAACATAGTTAGTGGGGCTTTACAAAGGGTATTTGCTGATGGAAACATGGAGTTAAGTGAGGCATGTTAGCTGAAGATAAGACAGAGATGGTGCAGGTAAAGGTGTTTTGAGTGGATGTGGAACTTTGTCTTGCAGGGCTGAAAAAGTCAGTTCCTTACCTTACAGAACAGTTACGTCTCTGCAATACTGCCTAAATTGGATTTACCTAAATTCAGTCCCCATCCTTCACCAAGCATTCATTTCGTTAAAGTAAATTACCATTACCATTAGAACCCAAAATCTATTAAGCTTTTAGGGAAGGGTTGTGCTTGGATGGCGTCATCATCCACCGTGTGCCACCATGTTTCTACAGCAGCCCAAGACCTGCTTCACACACATAATACAGACTCATTTAGATATTACTTTGGAAATAACATGGTTTTATTATAATGTTATCTTCTTATTACCACACCCTTAGCATTGTTATTAGCCAGCTGTAAATTGCATTAGTAATACAAAATACAAATTATTATTTGTTATTAAGAGTAGTATTTTTATATTTGTAGTACTGTTTTAACAGCACTGACTTTTTTGTCCCTGGTGCTGCTGTTATCCATATCCAGCTTGTATGTTCCTTTTAAGTACCTCACAACATCCTCGACATGTAATGGATTCTAATGTGTGTGCAGGCTTGTGCCTAATGACTAATAGTCTTTCAGAAGTATAATCTGCCACAGAAACTCCTATCTGATGTAATCGCTTGTAATTCATATGTAATACCAGTGGAACTATTTATAGACCAGCAGCCAAATCCCAACAAGATGGATGCGTGTGTGTGTGTGTGAGAACCACTGGGCGTGCACACACATGTTAGTGTACATACCTCAAGTTAGGACAAAGCATGTCCTCATACAGTGCCATTTACTTTCGTTTTGTCTTTCACTTTCTGTCTTGTTTCTGTCCAGTTGTGTCTTCTTGTGGGCTGTGGGAGAAATGTGTGTGTTCTTGTATATGCAGAAACTGTAATCTACACCAACATGTCAAATACTGTATGTGGTACGTGCTGCAAAGTGTAGCGGTGTGTCTCAAGATATGCTTGCATGACTGAGCACATCTGGGTGCCTGTGTGTCTGATGATGTGTGTGTATGTGTGTGTTGTGGGTGTATTTAATGATTTAAATAATTGAATTGTAAAATTAAGCCATCAAGGGTAGATTCATGTTAGGTTTAGGTAAAGTTAGGTTACTATTACCTGTAGGTTAAGGTCATGTAACCAAAATAAATACTTTTGGTTACATTTAGAGTAAGGCCACAGGAAATGATTGTAAGACAGTGTAATGTCTTTTGAAGTCATGCGTGTGTGTGTGTGTGTGTGTCTTCTCAGACTCTCCCTAGACGATTACATCACAGGGCAGTTATCAGACCTGAGTCATCTAGAGAGGTTGAGGGGCCCTGGTCTGCTGCTCCATTTAAATAAGGACACACTAAAAATTATTAGCAGATAATTCTTTCTTTCTTTCTTTCTTTCTTTCTTTCTTTCTTTCTTTCTTTTGCTCGCCATTCTCTCACCTACTTTTTTTGTACCTGCAGTCTTATCTTAGGCTTTAAGAAGACCAGAAGTGGTGCAGGTCTTTAGAACTGTGTCACTCCATTGTCATCTCTGTGGGTTCACCTTCTCACTCCTCCCCCTCCTGAGACAGTGTAATGGCACTGCCCATCTTCAAGTTTTTTACACCTTTTAAAGGAGCGTCTAAGTTCCAAATCGGTGTGCATTTGGTAATTAAATGTTGCAAATATGGAGGGTCAGGATCTGTATTGCACAGCCGATCAGCTGATCTGTATCATCTGACTGTTGAAAGCAGCAGTCACAGCCACGCCTTTATGGTGAAACACAGAGATGAATTAATGATGCTGCAGCTGCTCCCTATTAGATTCTAGTTGTTTTTACAGTTAACCACCACCCACTTTACCTGCACTAGTTCCACCACTGGCAAACACAATGTATTCCTGGCTCTGAAACTATGCTTCCTGTTCCTGTCAAAAGGAAGATCTCATCCCCATAACTTTCGAACCAGTTGCAACATATTCATTGCCAGAATGAGGAACTTTTATAATAACAGCACTACAACGTGAACAGCAGCACATATGATCTATGCAGACACTCGGGGCTTTCCCCCTCTGACTGTCAACTGTGACGTAGAAAAGGGTGTGTGTCTTGGTCTGTGTGAGTGCAGAGGGGGAGGGGGGAGGAAGACAGCTGTGCTGGCTAGTTATGAAGTTAACAGTAGAAAGCATTCATTACTATACATTCTGTTACCAATCTCTCTCTCTCTCTACCTCTCTCTCTCTCTCTCTCACCTTCCCTTCCCACTCCTTTACCCTTCACTTCTCACATCCGTCTTTCTCCTGTTTCTCCCTATCCCACACACACCCACGTATGCGCCTGTGTGCATGTGCAGTCATTCACGCACTCACTCGCTCTCTCTCGCTTTTCCTCCCCTCCCCCAGCCCACAGACTCCCTCCCTCCCTCTCTCCCTCCCTCCACTGTTCTCCAAAGTTGGCCGCTATGGTAGATGAAGTCGTAAGTCATGCCTTTTTGACTGTCATAATTTTTTTTTTTTTTACCACAGTTTCCTTCTTTTTTCTGTGAAACTGTCTTTACATGCATTGGACTCATCCACATGTATACACACACACGCAGAAGTAGTTGCGAAGACAACGTCAAGTTGTTCTCACCTCTCCCAGACAGGGTGTGTCAAGGATTTTTGTCTGCCTGATGCTGTATTAAATATCAGAATTAAAATAAAAAAAGTGCTAGTCTCTCTCTGTGTGTCTGTGTCTGTGTGTGTGTGCAAAAGTCTCCAGGATTTTTGTTCTTTAGAGAGAAAGAATGTTGGCACAAGGCTTGCAACCAGGGGGAGGAGGAGAAGGCTGGAGTACCCAGGGAGTGCTCCAGGTTTGTTTCATTTCATTTGCTCTATAATGAGTCTTGTTAGTGCTGAGAGAGGCAGAGGGATTTGACTACAGAGTTCATAGTTAATCCGCGGGGAGAGAGGGAAGAAGTGAGGAAGGATGGGAGGGAGAGGAAAAGAGAGGCAAAAACATACAAGCCACATGATCCTCTCATGAAACACACGGCGAACATTTTGGAAGTGAGAAAAGTAGCAAGCGTTTTATCTCCTTCCTTTATTGGGTGCTTTCTCTGCCTTTGGTTCCTGCTCCTTCTACTTCTCAAGGCTCCACACCCTTCTCAAATGAACCCTCTCTTTTGAGCTCAGTAAAGAAACTGAAGCAGAGAGCTGAAAAAGTTGGCTGTGTCAGTCCATGACTGTGCGTCTGTGTGTCTACTGGAGTGTGTGTGTGCGCGTGTGTGTGTCTGCGTGCACTCACGCCTGAGTCTGTGTGGGAATGATTACATCAGCCTGCTGCAGGCTTGTGATTGGTTGCTGAGCGTGTGGTTTGATTCAGTGTGCCTTGGAGCCCGTGACTGAGGCTGTAACCCTTTGTGAGTGAGGGAGAGAGAGAGAGAGAGAGAGAGAAAGAGTGAGAGGGAGGGAGAGAAGGAAGGACAGTTGTCAGCCTGAACCTGAAACACTGTACTGTACCTGCTGCCGTTGGAATGCTGACTGCCTCTGTGTCTCTGTCCTCTGAGCTGCACAGACACCAGCTTCACTTCACATAGACAGTGTTTTTTTTTTATATAGACAGCCAGCTGCTTAGATAGACTGAAGGACTTTTGGGTTGTGTGACAGGCACCGTTGTAACTGTCAACTGTTGGCACTGAAATTTGTATCTCTCTCTTCCAAGGAGGCAGAGCAGAAAGGCTTTCTGTGTTAGTAACTGTGAGACTGAGAGATTGAGTGAGTGTGTGTGTGTGTCAGTGTGTGTGAGGAGCCAGGCTCAGTCCAAAAATGCCTTCGTGTTCTCCGGACTGCTGTCTGTTACGGGCCGTAGAGGTAAGACTGCTCTCTTTCTGTCTCTCTAATTTCTCCTAATGTGTCTCTGCCTCTCTGTGCTTCTCTCTGTCTTTACATTTCAAGTATATTTGGAGTACTGGCGTGTTTTAGTAGAGGCAGGAAATGGAAGGAATGTGTAAATTCCTTAAAAGCTGAAGACAGTTTGCCCCTTTTCCAGGTATGTGCAGTGTAATGAATGAAAAAGATATGTCAAATATGTCTGTACCTTTTAAATGATTATATTCCCTTGCCTTATTCTGAAGTGTTTTGGGTGGTGTTGAATTTTTTGGTATGTTCAAACTGTGGTGCTATGTGCAGCACAGTTTGCTGTATGAGCTATTATGTGGGAAGCAATGCATACATTACATGCGTGTAAGCAAGTGTGCTGGATTTACGTGTAGGGTAACAAGGCTGGATTCCTGTGCAGGTTAAGTTGGCTGCTCTAGTTTTCTCTGTGGGCCATGAGATATATTTCCTATGACTTCTTTGGTTTGGTTTGATTTTGGAGGAATTAAGGACTTTAATACAATGGTGATGACAATGGGTTTTAGTGGATTACACGGTAAATAAGACAAGGGACACCTTTCTGACATTGTTACACAGATCAGTCTGATGTTTCAGCATATTATGCACTGTTGCATGAATTATCGACATATTCAGCTTATACACTTAGACTAGGGCTGCCCATTTTGGAGAAAATATCTAATAGCGATTTGTTTAGGTTTGTATCAGGCTTCAAATCAGTATTCACTACAGAATGGATTTGAAACATGCCAGAGCCATCGAAATATGACCCACATTATTTTAATGCAAGGACAAGAAATGAAAGGTATGAATGGCTTTCAGCGTGCATGTATTGTTTTTTTTTATTTTTATCTTTATTGGTAGAAAATGTATTAGAGCAATCAAAAATGGAATATTTAAACTGTAGCCTTTTGTAATTTGCTCATTGCATTGTTTCAAACTGTGATTTCAGTTTGAAAGCGATGAATTGTTCAGCGCTAATGTTGAGTAACACACATGTGCAAGTTTGTGTCCTAGTCGTTGTAAAACAAAAACATGCATTATTCATTATTCCACTTACAAGGTCTATGATAGACAGCGTTTCTCGCTTTACTGTCTCAATCCTGTCCCAGTTTTCAACCATATTAACTTCAGTTAAATTATGGAAGGAAAACTTGTGTCCACTAGTCATTTCATGTCACTCCATATTTTTATACATTTTCTTGTTAAGCTATATTTATAAACACTTAGCTTACTCCCACTTCGGCTCCAGTATATATCCAACTGGCTGCATTGTGTTCTCAAAAGCAGATGCTTGTTACACACCACAGTACATTTGCTACTATATTACTTAACAAGTTGCTTTAAGTAATGCTTGTCTGTGATTTCTAACACCACAATTGCTACATAGTCCTGAATGTCTGTGCTTTTCTATTGTGTGCTGTAATCACAGGGCTGTGTATGCTATAGTGCATCGGGAGCTATATGATAAATACTGTTCTACTGTTTGAAGAAAATTGCTGGCTTCACCCACCTATTAGGCTGGGTTTTCAAAAATGGTCTGTGTTAAACTGGTGGGTTGTACGGTTGTAAAAATTTAAAATTAAAATGTCTATATGATTTTAAATTTATTCTTTGCGACTAGTAAGGTGTACATCTATTCTCGTTTGTTCATTTGTCATATTGAGGACTAGGGCTGGATGATATAGGCAAAAATAATTATGGTAAAAAAAAAAAAATCAGTCTCCACAGATAATAAATATACTTTTTTAAGTTTGCTGATGAGTGAAAGTTGAAGAAACCAGTTTATCGTGGCCATTTAATAGCAACTATGTTTTGTGTCTCAAAGTGTGTTTGCATCCACACATCATGGATATTATATACTGACGCTTTGCTGTATTGATACTGAAGAAACTTTGTCTTATGACACTAGTTACTGAGTTATTACCCAGTCTATTTGGGGACACAATCCCTTTTATTGAAACTCTGTTCTTCCTCCTTCAGTTGATTTTGTTACTTTTAACATGGCTCTGTTGTGTGTTTTTTTCCTCCAAGATTGTGAAGATCTTCAGTGAAGATGGCATGGGTAAAGTGGTGGAGATCCCAGCCGACATGACAGCCAGGGACCTGTGCCAGCTCCTGGTTTATAAAAGCCACTGTGTGGATGACAACAGTTGGGCACTTGTTGAACACCACACACTGCTCGGGCTAGGTAAGGGACAGAGGCCTGAAGCACTGCTCATATACTCACAAAAGCCCACATGGACGGATGCTTACATCCTCTCACACACACCCACAGAGATGCAGCACAATCACTGGCATACACAGGTGCATACTACTCACATGTATGCGTGCTCACATTTAGACCTTCTAACCGGGGTCATACAGTCCAGCTGCATGTTCCTTATGCAGGCATGTATTCAAGCATGAGAACACGCGCATTCTGTACAGCATATGCATGAACACGTCACAATGGCTGGTGATCCAATCAAGTACAGAACAGTGGCTGTGTAAAAGGCTGCTGCTGCTGCAGAGCGGTGGTCTGCAGATGAAGCAGGAGTGCGCTATCTTGGGGAAAATCAGAGTCAGACATCAAGCTCACACGCTCAGCTGCCTGTCCCTAAAAATATAAATAGGTTAGAGTTAAAGATGAGCTTTTGTGTGAAGAGAAAGTGAGGGAAAAAAAATGATTCTACTGACAGGCCAATTAATTTTCTGATTCACAGTAGAAAGTTCCACCTATCAGTGGAAATCAACTTTGTCTGACCGATCTGTGCAGTAGTTATGTTAAAGAGATGGGCCGGTTGCTGTTACAAGATAGCTTCCAGAGTGGAGGGTGATGAAGAAATAACAGTTTTATCATGAAGGCTGAGTCTGGATGCATAAATGACTGAAAGGTAATGTGTGTTTTCTTGTTAGCAAATTCATCCAAGTAAGTGGAGACGGTCTGTTTCCTGTTAATATTGTTGCTTTCAACCCCAGATGAGGACAGAGTTATTTTTGATTGTTATGTACAATAGCATTATTATTATTATTATTATTGTTGTATTATGATGCTGTGTTTTTTCAGCTGTAATTGAATAGATCTGGAGAAGTAGTGATGTAACTGATGAACGGTGTAACAAATAATTTGATGATTAGCCATCTGAAGGAGCGAAATGCTATTGATCCAGTAATATGGATGAGAGGTATGAATATGGCAGAGAGGTGATGGAGGGTTAAAAAGATTACTGTTCATCTTAGAGGTTCTTTAGTTCGCTCTCCTGAAAATAGAACCTCTTACATTAAACATGGATGTCTGGACTAATGTAGGGTAAAAAGGTCTGAATGATGATGCCTTGACCTTCTCAGAAATGATATAAGTGTATTGTAGCATTTGGTTTCTTGTAACTGATTCAAGACTTGAGTTTGCTGGTGTGTAATGAAGACATTTACACCAAATCTATTTATCTATTTAGGAGCAAATACCAATAATTTACTCGTATGGTTAGTGCCACAGCTGATTTTATTTATTAATGGCGATTGTGTGATTAAAATTAAATAATTAAATAGACTTACAGGTAGAAAGCAATGATAAATGGAAAATGTTCTTTGAACAGGAATTTTTTACTTGTTGTTGCATGGAGAAGAAAAGGAGCTTTGCATTTTTGTCAGGGTGATGTTGTGTTAGACTTGGCACCATAACAGTAAGTTTGGAAAGCTGTGGCCAGCTGAACGTTAGAAAACCCAACCTCCCCCTGAGGAGAGAGCGATTATAAAGCACTTATGGAAGACAAGTTGAGCCTGTGCTCAGGGTTCATGTCTGTACAGTTTAACAGATGTGGGAGAGAAGGGGGTGTAGTTTTATATAGAGCAGAATGCTGCTTGCTTGTGAAATCTAGAAAGACATGAAAAACATATGTACAACCACTTCATTTCTGCTCTTTCAATGGGACAACTTGTGTTGGTGCAGTTTTTGCTTTCATAGAGAAATTACATACACTAACAAGCTGCTTATGTTGTCATTGTGAGTGAACATATTGCAATATTTTTAAGGAACAGGTACTGCACCTCTAACCCAATATTTCACCATCAATTGTGATCTGATTGCATTTCTCATCAGTGCTGCCAAATGCAGTATGTTGTAAATTACATCATTTTTGGCTCAGAGTAACTGGTCTGTTATTGCTCTAATTTTATTCTGGCTCACTTGTGCTGCAACCGAATTCTTTTCAGGTCTGAAATAATCACTCATCATGTTTAGTTTTGTGAAAATTAATTAAATGAGATGTGATAAAGCCACCACATGCAGATTTTTTTTTTTAACTTGTATGTCCATACTGTTACAAAATAAAATAAAAAAGGAGATAAACCTTACACAAAGTGCTATTTATTACTCCTGTGTAAACATTGATTTAAGTGATTCTTAATTCCTTTTTGGCATGTTTGGTGCTCTGATTGCTGGATGTTTCCAGACATTGTCTGAAATGTCTGTAACTGTGTTAAAATACTTTTTAGTCTTACTTTGACTGTAAAGCTAGAAATGCGTTAGTGGTAAATGTGTTTTGTCAAGTGAAACATAGTTTTAATATTAAAAAGAAAATGTGCAGTACATGCATCAGTGTGTGTGTGTGTGTGCACACGCACCGATTCCAAGTCTGCATTGCACATGTTTTGTGATACTTAATGTGTGCACATGTGGTTGGGTGCTAGACGAGAATAGCAGTTACAGAGAGACCCGAACAATAGCGTGTTTGAACAGAGAGGCCTATTCCCGTACATCACTGGCCACTCTTGCTACACTGCTGAATAAGATGAAATGAGCCTTTTAGATAAGTGACCTCTACATGTCAGCTCAAAAAAGGTTAACAACTCTGGGACAGTAAGGTAGTGTTGCCAGGGTGAGTCACTGTCACGAACACGAATGACTCACCAGATGGATGAGAGGATGAATGGAGCAGGAAGAAAAAGAAGAGTCGTGACAGTGTTGAGATTGTGACACGAAGAGGCAAAAACGAGGTGACAAATCAAAGTAGTTCACCATTTTCACACGAAAAAGAGATAGTGGGGCTGCAAAAGTTAGTTAAGTTACAACATTTAATTAAATACAATGGTCTGTTATTAGAGCTGCTCCATAGGAATCTTTTTAGGCACTTGGAACTCTGACTGAGTCATGTCCGGTTTCAACATCCCAGTCAGAGGATATAAATCACCGGGACCTCTGACCACATTTATTCTATTGGCTGAATCATATTCCCTACTATTCACATTAACAGAGAACAGCCTTGGTCAGGTCATCTGTCACAGCTGGTTTGATGAGCACAAACCATTAAAACCAGTCTGCAATTTAAAGGATCCTTCAAGGCCACTGAGCAGTTCAAATGACAGCCAGGATGGTTCTGGAGTGGTTAAGTCAGATTAACCACTTTTATATGTTGAATTCAGGATTGCCTGCAATTATATATTAACAGTCTTTAATCATACTGAAGATTACTGGTGCTTAAAATACAACAAGGTAGTTATTTTTTCTTAAACTTTCTGTTTCTGGCTTAAGAGGAATCCGTTAACAGGTCTTTCCCTCAAATTATGAGATCTGCACAGCTCATTAGAGACTTCCACGCTGTTTGTGTGACATAGTCAAAGTGATGAAACTTTGTTCAGATATTCATATTTCTATTCATGCTTGCAGTGGTACATTTCATATGACCCTACAATTGTAGGGTAGGGACATGGTATTAAATGATGATTGATCATTGCTCTTGTTCCTGTCTTTGTCTCTCTGTCTCACCTCAGAGCGCTGTCTAGAAGACCATGAGCTGGTGGTTCAGGTCCAGGCCTCTATGAACAGCGACAGTAGATTCCTCTTCAGGAAGAACTATGCCAAATATGAATTCTTCAGAAACCCTCTGGTAATTGCGTTTGTAACATTCTCGCTGCCATCTGACATCCGTTTGTTGAACGATAATATACTTATAGCCTGTAAAAAATGCTCTGAATTCACCTTGCGTCCTTGAAGATTTTGAATATATATTTTTGTGATGCTTATTGTTATTATTATTATTATCATTATTATTATCATCTGATTTTTAAGAAACCTTTTAATTATATGTCCTCTTAAAAATAGCTTTACTTGACCTCAGTTAAGATAATAATCGGGAAACTGAGAAAATAGAGGATTTTACTGCTCTAATGGTATAATATATTCGCTCTGAAAAGATGGAATGAAAGGCATGTTCCTCGACATGTGTAGTATTCACGTGAAATATTATCATCACAAATTCTTAACCTGTAATTATCACCGCAGTGGCTTATCATTTCTGTCTTTATCTCTCTACCTTCCTCTTCCACCAGACGTTTTTCCCAGAGCACATGGTCGCATGGTGTCAGGAAACCAATCGTACGATTCCCCCGTCTCAGCTCCTTCAGGTACAAAGAGAACTCACGGACACACAAACGTACTCACTTGCTCACATTTGTCTCTGTCTGTCCTTATCTTGAGACGCACGTCTCTTAGCGTCAGCACCCGCTACATACTGTACAATCAAGCAGACATACCTCACCTCTGACCCTGAGACAGCGTGTCACGTCAGAGCTTGCAGTAATAACTACTCTTGATCCCTGTTGACACATGACTGTCTCAGCACATGCTGCGTATGTCCAACGCTTCTAATGGTTGGAATTAGTCTTTCAGAGAGAGAACATACTGTTCTTTACCTGCCTAATGTGTGTTTGCACAGTACACATCTGTCTCATGTACCACTTATAGACCAAATAGTTTTTTGTTTGTTTGTTTGTTTTTTGTGTTTTTTTTAAAATCACAAGTCCAAGAGGAGACCAGACAAAAAAGATTCTTTGGACTTTAAAGAGCTTTGGTCTTAATGGAAGGAGGTTTTTCATACAGTCTGGCTCTCTATCATGTAATGGAGCTGTCAGAGACAGAGCCACAAGTGGAATCCATCCCTTCATCCTCTCCACTCAAAGAAAGCTTTTAACTCCACTGCTGATCACAAAGAAGCTTTGCTCTGTTAGGCTCTACATAGTCAATAAATGAATTGGGGGGGGAGCAAAGCTGTGTCAGGAACCCACCCCAACCCCCCACCCCCCGGTTTGACTTTTTTCCTAAACACAAGATCTTTGCACTCAATTACTGTCCAAACCAAGATGTTTTATGATCTGAGCCCAGCCAGGTGTCAGGAATATTTGCCATCATGCCAGAAGCGTATGTCGATGCAAAGCTCTAAGGTATAGCGCCTTGGAGGGAAAAAAAAAGCAGCTTGAATGAACTTTGCGTGTGACCATGCGCTCTAGCAATGCTCAAGCAAGAGGCCCGTCGCCGGCTGTTTCCAAAACACTGGGCAACATGTGCTTCAAATATTGAGTCTTCTGGAACAGGTTACCTTCTAGCCACAAGCCACAGGTTCCAATTCAGCTCTAATAACATAACCTGCCACTTCACGGTGTGATGTTTTTGTGAAACACAGAAACCACAAATTCTAAACACCCACAAAGCAATTTAGACTTCAACGGTCCACAGTAGGAATGCACTTTAAGTTGATTAAGTCTGTTTGTCTTGACAAATTTCATAACACGTTTTTTTTTCCTATGCTGTATTTGCACTTTGTGTATTTTATGCTTTCTTCCAGAGGCTTCAAAATTTCAAAGTTTTATGAAAACAACAAAGCATGAAGTAGCTTTTGTTCTAATTCTGTATTGTCCTTCTTGTTTTTTTTTATACTTTAAACAATGACCTTTAAATAATGATTGTATTTTTGTTTAAACTTGTATTTTTAATTTGCAGCTCTTTTTTTTGCGAATACGCTCAAAAAATAAAGTCACATTCATTTTAACACACACAGACATTTTGCTTTACATATTTTTTGGTCGTCCTTGAAGTAGAAGAGTTTAAAAAAAGGTCCACCTTGTAACATGGGCATTGTGTACTTTATCTGTACAGTCACATAGCAGTGTGAGGCTCCTGTCAGCCTGATGCTACACCTGACAACCACTGGTGTTTCAGACTATTGCACAATGTCTGGTTTTATTGTGGTCGCTACCATGTTGCTTAAGAAGCCAAGCCTCTGTCCATCTGGCACTAACACAAGACGCCCAGATTACTGTTCATTCTTTGACAAAAAGCATTTGCCAAAGACAGAGAACGTATGGCCTTCAGATGTGATCCACCATTGCCCTCCTGTGGCAGAGAGTGAGAGAAATAATTTTAGAGTGAAGGTGTGCTGGTCCGCTCCTTCATACCTTTCCTGCTCCCTCTTCTAGAACTTCCTAGCCACCAGTAGCTGTCCAGAGATCCAGGGGCACCTGTATGTGAAGGAGGTGGGACGGAAGTCATGGAAGAAAGTTTACATGTTCCTGCGGCGCTCAGGACTCTACTGTTCGACCAAAGGGACGTCAAAGGTAACAACACCTCAGTTTTTCCATCTCTTTGTAATTAGTTCTTATTTTATGACTGAATAATGCATATACCTTTTATATATGAAAATATTTTGGATTACAAAATGATAACAAAGAAATGTGATTATCTACAAAGTAACAGCTTGTGATGGATTCATACCCGAATTTCTTTGTATTGCCAGGCTGTCTCTCTCTGTCATGCTCTGACTTATTCATTTTCCCTGTCTCCAGGAGCCCAGACATCTACAGTTACTTGCAGACTTAGAAGAAAGCAACATCTTCACTGTCATCACAGGCAAAAAGCAGCACAGTGCACCCACAGACTATGGCTTCTGTATCAAGGTGAGCCTCAGATCAAAGAGGTGAGATGAAGCTGGGTTGAGTTATGATTGACATGTGGTGCAGCTGTACTTAATACTGTATTATACATGAGGCTTTTGACAGTGAAATTTATTGTTGTGTTTTTTTTTTTTTATCCTTTTGTTACAACCCCAATTCTAAAAAAAGGTGGGATGCTGCATAAAATGTAAATAAAACAGAATGGAATGATTTGCATCTCATCATGATCTCATAAACCCATATTTTACTCCCAATAGAACAACAACAAACACATCAGATGTTGAAACTGCTACATTTTACCATTCCAGGAAAAACATTAGCTCATTTTGAATTTGATGGCAGCAACACATGTCAAAAAACTGCAAATCCATGCTGTTGTAAAGGACGCAGTATGTGGTTTAACATTGTCTTGTTGAAATATGAAAGGCCTTCCCTGAAATAGACATTTTTTGCTCTTAAACCTCAATTTACTTTTCAGCATTGTTCCCTCTCCTCTTTAGTCCTTTGGACTAAGCATTTTGTTGCCTCTGTTCCAACTTTTTTGAGATATGTTTGGTTATGTTGTTTAATGAAATGTTGGTTTATAAGATTTACAAATCGTTGCATTCTTTTTTTAATGTATCATTGTGTATCAGCATCCCAACTTTTTTTTTTTAGTTGTTTTTTAGTTGATGAAGATGATAATGTTGGCAGCGGGGAAAATAATGCAGTTTTCTATTATCTGTTTGCTGATTCTGGAAAACATTTACAGCCCAACAAAGTTCGAGGGGAGTTGAAGGACTTGAGGATTTTGTGTGCAGAGGATGAACAGGGAAGGACGTGTTGGATGACTGCCTTCAGACTTTTTAAGGTAACACCATCACTGTCTCTAAAAACATAGTTTGGGACATATATTTTTTTCCTCCTTTAGATCGCATCACAAAATTTACACTGTGACAAAGTTAAAGCAACTTTGTTGAGATAGTTAAGAGTCTTGGGGCTGTAACATGTCAGACATCACACAAAAGACCTCCATAGAACATTTTACATAATGATTCATATAGTGTCTGTGTTACCAGTGTGCTCCCTTTTCCTTTACAGTACGGGATTGTATTATACCAGAATTACAAGATTCCACAACAAAGAAAAACCTTAATTTCACATTTCTCTGCACCTGTGGTAAGTTTTGTGTTTGTTTGTTTTTTTTTTTAATTCATTTGAAGTTCATTTGAAGTTTCATTGAAGCCCTTTAAAACATATTCAGATTTGCTTTGACACACTTTTCACATTTTTTGGCAAATGCTTTTTTTGTGCCAGTCCAATTTTGTTCATTTAGGACACTGTAATCATATACTTACTAGCCATAACTCCAGCTTGGCACTTGTTCTTTTTAATGTTGTTGCCTGATTTTTACTTTGGTGTCTTTCTGGTGCCCCCTAGCGGAGTGTATCAGAGAACTCCCTTGTAGCAATGGATTTCTCAGGGAGGATAGGCAGAGTGATTGACAACCCTGTGGAAGCTCAGAGTGCTGCCATGGAGGAGGGACATGCATGGAGGGTGAGACACAACCTCACATCTCTGTCAACAATGCTGGGAGCAACACAAATATATATATTCAGATCAAATTTCCCTCAAGTGTAGATTGTGCCTTTTTTGTTTTTTTCCCCCCTGACAAATGTTTGTCATAAAGCTCATATGGCTGTGGGGCTGAAGAAACATTGAATGTGATTAAAATATTATGTTGAATACTGATGGTTATTTAAGTATGACTCATGAATACATAAGATACATGTATTTGATTACTTTATACAGTAATCATACAATATGTGAATAACCTATGAGCTGCTCTTCCCTTAAGTACTTTTAATAGTGAAAGCTGCTCTTAGTCATGTAAACCTTCGGCTTAGTTCTTGTCCAATGATGTCAGTAGCATTCATATCCCTCTGTCACCTCATGAACAGGTTTGGTGAGGCAGGCAATTTATTCACTAATAAATGGCCTTGAGCTCATAATGGAATAAAATGTTGTGGGATACTCAGTGAATCTTACTGACAGCCCCTTTAACGTTAGATTTTTCTCAATTGATTAAAAACATGGTTTCGTATACAGCCCCATATGTTCAAAACCATCTTGTTGTACACATAATTTCTGATGTACTACATCAGATCATGAAATAATCCCTGTTGTTTTGTCTCTGCGTGGCATCTCTCTCAGAAGAGGAGTCAACGAATGAACATATTAGGCTCCCACAGTCCACTGCACCACTCGTCACTAAGCTCAGGTAAATGCTGACACTCGGCATTGACAAAGCTGTAGATCTGAAACTTCTTCCTTTTTTTTTTTTTTTTGATTTTTAAAATGCATTTTGAAAAGTGTTTTTCTTTCACCCTCACCGCAGTTATCCACATAGCACAGCTGTGGTTCCACGGCAGAATATCGAGAGAAGAATCCCACCGCATTATCCATCAGCAGGGACAGGTCGATGGGTAAGCGAGCTGCAGCAAATTCTTCTTTCCTGTTTTCGGAATTAAAAAAGAAATCACCCAAACAACAGTTTCATTTTTCCTCACTGCATCCATAAACGTTTTCCAGCGGAACCATTATTGTCACACTTTATTCCTTTATCTTGTCGCATAGGTTGTTTCTGCTGAGAGTCAGTCAGAGTAACCCCAAGGCGTTTGTGCTCACATTGTGCCATCACCAGAAAATCAAACATTTCCAAATACTACCGGTATGAATCATTTCTAATGCCTACTGTATATACTGTAACACTATGTGTGCTCAAACAAAGACCTTCAGAGAAGAGTCTGCTTTTCATCTTTTTTTTTTTGTCCCTTTTGTCACCCTCACCTGGACGCTCTGACACGGCCAGTGTGAAGAGGACGGCCAAAGCTTCTTCAGCCTTGACGATGGCGCCACCAAATTCACCGACCTGATTCAACTGGTGGAGTTCTACCAGCTCAACAGAGGAGTGCTGCCTTGTAAACTCAAACACCCTTGCACCGTCGTGGCCTTATGACATCTTCAAAACATCTGACCCCCTTACCCTCATGACGTGACTCTGCCTAAAACTAAAAGAGTCATACCGTTGGATGGTTCTTTTGTTTTTATCTTTACAAGAAGCTGGTGAATTGACTGATGGTTTAGTGTTGTTGTTTTATGTTGTGAGGCTGCCAGAGACTGCTGACTTGTTGGATATTTTTATTTTTTATTTTTTTTGCATGAATGTTTGAGGAGTTGGATGTGCAACGTGCTCCTCAGGTTCCGCAGTCAGGAAAAGAGAGAGAGAGAGAGAGAGAGAGAGCGTAAAGGACATGGACGCTGCCATTTGCGTCAGTGCTGTTGCAAAATCTTCCACAGTCTTGCTATTCACAGTCATTAATAAGCTTGGACCCTAATCCTTCAAGGTTTATGCGAAGACTGTATTTTTCTTCAACTGGACAATCAGCAGCATTATTTGTGCTTTTGTTAGGACCACTCGTTCAAACTTTTCATTACACGTCCTCAAAGAATTTACTGTAGATGGAGAGTTGATTGTTTTGCACTCATCAAACTCAGAGTGGCCTTTGAGGGGTGCGTGATGTTCAACTGTGAGATGGTGCCACCACCCTCTGGTGTCACAGGCATATGTCCAAATTCAACATGGATGACATTTAGAGGCGACAGGAAGAGTGTTGCTGTTGAATCGTCTGAGGTTTGGAGACACCAGAAGTTTGTCGAATCAAAATCCCCTGACAAAAAAAGGCTGAGGAAAAACCCAGACCTATCAGAACAAAGCATTTGTTTTTTTTTTAAAGTGGACAAATCCTAGTCTTTATTTTTTGCTCTCTCACAAATTCATTTCGTTTATTTCTGGCAACACAGGATTTCATTTCTTCTTAATACATTCATTGAAGTTTTATACTGTTCTCATTATTATCGTAATTATTATTATTATTTTTTGCATTTTGATTATTTGCAACTCTGCAACATTATAGCGCCTAAGCTACAAGGGGTCGTTTTGTACTTGTTATTCTATTGCACACACCAGTTTTCCAAAAATATTCACCAGGCAACTTCCACAGAAGCGAGTTGGCATGAATCAAACCACGGTGTCATTCAGGGTAAAATAACAAGTAATGAAGCTTGAACAAATGTAACCGGGTGGACAGATTTCAAGTGAAGCCATATGCAGTAGTTTTATTTTATTTTCACTGTACATAGGTTATATCAAGCTACCTGTTTTGTAAGATAAAGTTGGACAACAGAGGGCTTCACCACAGCACAGGAAGGGTAACCACTAACATTTCCCTCAGGAGTTTTACCCACTTAACAGCCAGCAAATCAGAGGAAACCCTTTGTCAATCGAAACTACGTCCGCACGGAGATACATTGGAACCCGTGGACAAAATCTGTCCTCCTACCTGACACTTCATCGCCTCATTCTTGTTTGTAAACATGGCTCCACACTGATGGTAAACTTTGTGCATGACATGCTGCATAATGCAGCCTTACATCTGCCTGTGAACAAACAGTATCACATATACACTGACTGCACGCCACCCAGTTATGAATTCAGACGGACGACCACCAACGCGATAAGAAGACAGACGTGTGTGAAGCTAGTATCACATTAGAATATTGTGTAAAACAAATCCACGCTGCCTCTCAGTCCTCACAGTCAATACATGTTTGAGTCGACTCAGCAGTGAGGCAGCTGCATATGACAGGAAATATTTTCTGTTTTTATCCATGTCCCTTAATTTGAGTTTACTGACTTGACTAAAGTTTTTGAAAGATGAAGGCATACGACTCTTACCAATTTACAATGAGAGTAATGTCAACAAAAACCAAAATAAAAAAAAGCCAGCCAAGGTCAGTCAATCCCACCCAACATATTTGAAATGCTTTCCCTTTGTGTTTTGTTCTAAATGAGCTTCTGCAGTTGACTATTCACCTTCTCTTTCTTTAAATAGATAGGGATGTGTTTTAAGTGTCACTGGTTGATCATAACTGGCAGCGTGGACCTAAATGCAGATCATAAAAAGGGTAAAACTCAGCCAACTCAAAATCTGGGAAGACGGAGGTCTTGTTTGAGTTTCAAGTTGATCTTTAATCTGAGCCTGGTCACTAACTCTGTGGTTCAAATCTTGTCAAATTTTTTTTCCCCTATCATTTTTTTTTCGTCACCTGAAATTTTAACACACTCCCTTCAAAGTGTTTTTCTTTAATCCTGCAGCCAGCAGATGGTTGGAAATCTATTTGTGTTGTTTACCAACAACAGCAGCCATCCTTTATTTACCTGCAGGTTGTTATGCGGTATACTTAATATCTGACTTGCAGAATAGCTGCACTATATTGACACTTTGCGTGGTCACCATCTAAGATGCAATGACTCAATCATTTTTTTTTAAGTATTGCTGAAGCAAAATGTATTTATTTATCTGGATGTGATTACTTGAAAATTTTGAGATGTCTTTGTCGCAGCGCTGTTCTGTACTGTTCTGTTATCATTACATTGAATGATTGACCAGTGTGATTTATCATTATTATTATTATTATTATTATGGTTATGACCTAACATCTTTTGACTTTCTTTTTACTTTTGATTATTCAAAAAGTATTTGTCATCAGCGCTTGATATGAAGTGATGTTTTAAAGCACACTAGCATCCATAGTATTCACATTGTCATTCCAATTTATGACAAGTTGAATGATGTGAAATTTAAAAAAAAAAAGAATTACTTGAGTTTCCCAAAGCATTAATCACTAAGATGTCATAACCCCCTTTTTAATTATTATTTTTTTCTTCTCAATCTATAAAACTTTTTTTTTTTTTTCAAACCTTTGTGCTAAGAAGCCTCACATTTTTTTTTATCATCACTGTTGTGTGAGGACCCTGGATAATGAATGAAAGAAATATAGCCACAGATGTTTTATAAACTGGGTCAAGTGAGCCTCAACATGCTCATGATTGACTGTTGAATGCCTTTTCTTGAAGAAAATGTTGTAGAAATGTAGATTCGGGGGGGGGACAACCCTTTACATTCAAGTTAAAGCCTCTAAGTGAAAATCTTCACATGCTTAATTTAGATTTTTTGGGGAAAAAAATGCATATAAAACAATCTCCCCACATATATAGGTAAGTGTTTTAATTCCCTCTGTGTTCATTTCTACCCTTAAAACAGCTACGAACTGGGAGCTAGCCTGACCAGAGCAGAACAACATTGTTAACTGGTTACAGCATTAATCTCACAATTAAGAAATTAAAACTATTAGGTCAAATTTATTGTTTGCGTGAATGTGGATTTGGGGTTAATCGAGTAGGGACAGATTGGATCACTGACCAGCATCCTAGATTATTAAGAACTCACTGACTGCAATGATGCTGCTGATGTCTAAGAACAAATCCAGGCGGTAAGTACTTAAAATTGGTACAAAGTAACATTTACACTCTAACCTTTAGTTGAAATTGACTCTACCCACTTTGCTCTTATTTGAAAATCCACAATGTTGCATTTGTTCCGTTTGTGCAGATGTTTTTATGATGGCAGATTCAATGTTAGGCCACAGTGCCAGGTCATGTATTGGGAAGTGGAGTTAGTGTTTGCAGAAAAGATGTTGCAAGATATTAGTTACTCTACATGCAAAGGGTAAAGTATAAACTCAGTTAGTGAGCGTGGACAGATAAATAAGGTGATTTGGAAATCCACATTTTTATACTTAACAGAGATGAATGTAACTGGGCTGCTCAGGGTTGGTTGGGAGCATTTTAAAAACTACTGGTCCGTCAGATACCTTGGACTTTTATGTACAGGATGACGACTCCTAAATATTGTACTTTTATTAAGCTGGGAGTTGTTACTTTTTCTCCATTATGTGCAGTACCTATCTGCTAGTTGTGATTACTTGAAATATCCTTAGAGCGAAATTGAGTGCTTCAACTGTATTTTTTTTTTAATATTAATGTTAAAGCTATTACATAAATAGACAAGCAAACAAGAAGCCTGAACTACTTACCTGGCTACCTAAGCTGACTAAACTATTAAACCTTTGTTTTCACAGTGGGATGAACAACGGCTACATTTTCATACCATCCAGAAATAACTATCTGATCCATGGTAAAAAAAAAAAAGTTTTATAAAGATGATCAAGTGCACACTTAAAATATCAGTGACAGTGTAACACAGCATCATTTTAGGTAGGCAGGTAATTGGTAACCACAGATGGTGCCTCTGGTGACTCCTCTTTCTTGATATTGACCTGACCTATTGTTTGGGCTAAATGACAAAGCTTCCCTTCAGATGGAACCATTCACACTCTGGAGAAAGTGACTGAGAGTGGCCCTTGTGCATTTTCTTAACTTTGTCACAATGCAAGATACCATAGCAACAAGTGGATATATATGTATATGTAAATGTATACATATAGAAATATAAACTATTACATCTTTCAGGGAATGCAAAACGAAAACAGTAACTTATCTCTTTTTTGTAAGAGACAGTTATTCATAATGTGCTTTGTTTCATTCTGTAAATATTTGAATGGCTTATAAATCACAATTGTAACCTTTTCAGGTATTTTTGTACAATAAGGGACTGATATATTCTGTTTATTGTAATTAGAATAAAACATTAATACATTGATATAACAATCCAATTGTCTTTGTTGAGACCCCCCCCCCCAATTCATTTGTTGACAAAAGAATCTAAAGACAGTAAAATATCACTACACAAACCTATGTGAATTGCTTGTCATGACTACAAACTATATATTGGTCCAATTCAACAGTTGTTTTAAAATTTCTAGTCCTATCTCTTTCCACTAGATGGTGCAAGGCTGCAACAGGTTAAAGGCCCGATTTAGCCGAAATTACTCCATCAGCGTTTCAGTTGTTGCAAGATTTATTTCTTTTAATTTATCATCAACACATGATATGTGAGAGCTGACGCAAACGAAACCACGTTAGTATCCTTATCTGTAAGAAACAGTAACAAAAAAACAGTTACTGCGTTGATGAGACGGATGCAGGCAGCACATGGTACAGTGGATTACAGTACATACAGTAGTGTCATTCATGTCTTATCAGTGTGTGAATTGAACCATATTGCAGTGAGTCTGATTTAGTAACCAGAAAAAAACCCAAATGCCACCAGTAGTTAATGTGCACATGTCCTCAGAATTCTTCAGCGAAGCTGCATCGTCACTCATAGAGCCTTATGAGCAAATGTGTGCAGCCAAACTTAGTGTTGCTGATCAGACCAGCTTTATAGGCCATATTTATTAAGTTACAGAATTCAAAGAGCCTCTATTGCAGAACGAATTTTCCACTTCTTTTTGCAATTCTGTTTGCAGTCAAGATTGTAACATGTGCTACATCTTTTTTTATTTTAACTTTACCTGTGCAGCTGTACCACTTGACAGACCCATATTAAAATGAGGACAGAATATTAATTCCAGGCCATTACCACAGTATTTAAAAAAAAAAAGTTCCCACTTGTCCACATCCATTTGATTTGTAAGTCAATTATTCTAGTTTGTAGGCTTTTAAAGATGGCGGGATTCAAAGAAGAGTCATTTAGCTTGGCCTGATGGTTTGATATTGCTCAAAATTTAATCTGTCTCAAAGTTAAAGTCAAAATAGGCGAATAACTATTTAATTATTTGAAAGATCCTCGAAGGATTTAAAAAAAAAAGGATGCAAAAAATCTATTCTAGATGATTTGTGAAATCTCTGTGATATTTAGGTAAAGTTGGGTCCTGCCGTAAGAATACCGGTCACACTGAGAACTGACCCTTTGACACCCTCTCTGTGTGTCACGCCCCGTGGATTATCAGTCATGCAAAAATAGCAAGAATTCATGACTTAAAGTTTTGTGAACAAAGAGAAAAGATTAACATGTTTAAAGCTTTGCTCCCGGGAGCAACATTTACATAGCTTTTCATAAAGAAAGCAAAAAAAAAAATGTGCTTACAGATCCTTATTGCAGATGAGTCTCTTCAGTGCAAAAAAAAAAAAGTGACAGTTTACCACTTCAGGTAGGAGGACAGTATAGAGGCCATACATTATTCTCAGGTAGTCTTTTTATTATTATTATTATATTATTATTATTTTCTATGAAGTTCCCTTAAAGACAATCCAAACAATACCAAATGTGTCACACTGGTGTCCACTCATATGCTGTGCTTTATTGTCAGTTTTCCCTCTAAATGGGAATATAATTCACAAATTTAGCATCAAGTTCTATGGAAGGAGACCTGAAACTAGTGTCTCAGATCTCAGATTCCATATTAACATGGGACGTGGTCAATTATTTAATATATGCTATCTTCAAATTTAAGGTAGAGACATAAGAATTGACAAATTAACCAAATATGGTGGGATAGAGGATCAGTTAAAAATATGATAAGCCAATCAGCCTAATGCTTTAAGTCGCAATCAAAAAAGTGGAAACTCTTAAAGGCTGGGCCTGTCACACCATGTCCTGTTGACTTTGACATTGACACACACCTAAAACTCAGCATACTGTACAAGAGGTCCCTGACAATGAAGCCAGCATGTTAAACTTTAAGCTCATGTGAATATAGAATATATATAATGTAATTGTGACGCCACAACAGAATGAATGTGTCCCTTGACCACTAAATTCGACTCCATTTGTGAGTCCAGGACAATGTTGTTTTACCATGTTTATTATGATTCCTGGAGGGATTCACTAAGGTTTTGCTTTGACAAGGAATAAACAATGTGTTAAGTGAAGCCACAGCAACTTTGACTTTGAAAAGTCAAAGTACAAGTGAGTACCCCCCACCCCCCCCCCCCACACTCACTTCCTTACATCACCGGTGTAATGATTTGACAGATTTTGCCATTCTGACAATGTTGGGAGAGACAGTCATCACAACATCAGAAAGATAGGAATCTGTCTTTCTTGCACTGGGCTATGAGTAGGCATCTACTTTATTAGGAGTACACATGATAACATTGTTGAATATTGTCACGATGATATGACTTGCATCAAATAAGCTACTTAAGTATAACAGAATGGTGTTTTTTGGCTTGTTTTTCCTCCAACCTATCCTTTGCAGACACTGAAAAAAAGACACGAAAATGCATTATTTCTATTCCAACAACATGGTTTTGTTGAAAACATCTGCATAGCTTCCTTAAAAAATATTTGATATATTGTGCAGTGTGAGCTGTGAGCCCAGTTCCCATTGGTTGGCTTCATCGGGGCTGGTGGGGTGGGGGCTGTTAGTGGCAAGATAAAAGGAGAAAACGCCTCCTGTCCTGCTTTTACACACACAACACGTGCCTGTCTGTCTGTCTGTCTGTCTGCTTGTGAATTTCGGAGAACAGGAGAGGTTCCACCTTCCAGGCAGCTGAAGCTCTCACCTGAAAATGTGAGTATTAACACACACACATATATACACACTCATACAAGCAGTGTTCCTAATCCTATTTGAGATGAGGAGAAGGATAAGAGCTCTGTTTCTAAAGCAGGGAAGGAAACATGCAGGGTAAAGCACTTGTTGCATGATAAGGCAATAGTGTAAGAACAAGGGACAAGGTTCAGAGAATAATTCTTTTACTGTTATCTACCTATACGTATTTGATGTATGGTGAACTTAACCTTAATAAAATAAATCATTGAGGAAATCAGTATGTCATTCTATGTTATTAAAAAAAGACCGTTATAAAAACTTGTATTAGTCTTTGAAATGCTTACTGCTAACATGCTTTTGTTCTCACATCCATTTATAAAATGAAATTCAACTTAGATTTTTATCAGACTAGATTAATGTTTTGAGAAATGTAATTCATTCTTGTATTAAACAACAACCTGGTCTCATTAACTGGTGTACAAATAACTCTGGTTTACACTGAAAAACGTTACGCAATGTGCGCTGCAAAGTCGGATTTTGTGTGCAGTTGAAATGCAGAGTGCCACATTAGATTATTAGTCGAGACCTTATTTACTGTTTGGCTTTAATTGGCTGTAATAGAAGCAACAAGGACAGGGTAATGAAAAGACACTAATTATGGCAATGTCATTTTCTGCATTAGCGTTACGATAATATAAAATCGGTGCAGAATACAAGCTCTTGCCCTTTGTCAGACAATACAGACTCAACCATATTCTGTTAAACTTTCAAACAATGCTGATTGAGGCTGCGGGGATTGTGTCATAGCATTGTAATAAACCTTTCAGGAATGCAGAGTTCTCATTGAGAGTAACCCAATAATGCATCCAAAATAAGAGGAGAATGGATGGTAGTTGGACACAATACTCTTTATCACAAGTCATGTAAGACAGCACATAGCTGGTGAATATGCAGAGAGACAGCCTGCTTTAATCTGCCTTTGGCACCAGTGTAGTGTAGACAGGAAGAGAGGTTTGCTAAAACTACCCCACCAAACATTACACTGCAGCTCAGGCAACAGTGCGTCCCTCACAGCATACATTTAAAGCCCTGCAATCCGAAGTTCAAACATTTGTGCAGTTGTGTTCCCAAACTCATCTGCTGAATCGGGTACAAGCTCTTAACCATCACTTGCTACAGTACTGTGGCGTTTTACCGATGAGTGTGTGCAATATGTGATATGTGCAAGCAACAGTATATGCCACATTTGTTCTGCGTAAAGTGGACGATGTATCAGCATCAGAGCAATAACAGTTGCACACTTTGTTCCTGTGATGGGTCCAAGTTGTAGCATGGATCCTGAAGAGTTTCGACGTAGAGGAAGGGAGATGGTTGACTATGTGGCCGATTACCTGGAGAACATAGAAAAGCGACCAGTCTTCCCAGATGTGGAGCCAGGATATCTTCGTTCTCTGATCCCCACTGAGGCTCCTCTGGATCCTGAGACTTATGAGGATATTATGAAAGATGTGGAGAGGGTCATAATGCCAGGGGTGAGCAGATAATTTGTCTCATGTGAACGTCTGACAGTGTCATTCAGATTTGTCTTTTCGTTTTTTTAGGGAATAAGTAAAGATGAAATGGCTTTTTGAGCTTTCTGCTGGAATCATATTATACATAAATGGGAGACATTATTGGCTGAACTGATTACTGCAATTTGGGAGTAGACACAGCGTTTCTTAATTAGAATTGACTTTTCCAGAAACAACCGAAGCACATTTATTTTGATAATATATATATTTTTTTAATTTTGTCCCATTTCTAGGTAGTAATATATTGAATGAAAATGATTTATTATGAAACTAGTGAAATATTTTGGGTTCCTAAATGATTTGTGTACTGTTGTGTAAAGTGATCTACTCAATGATCTACAGTAGTTTTGAGGAAAATTAAGTGCCATTTCATTCTGATCTGCATGGCAGGAACAGCACCTCCACCCCCCCCCAAAATATTAATAGAAGTCACTCTTTCCTTTAAATTATGTTAAATGTTTAAATGTGTTGCTCTCTCTTTATAGGTGACACACTGGCAGAGCCCATACTTTTTTGCCTACTTTCCAGCTAATTCCTCTTTACCTTCTATTTTGGCTGACATGCTTTGTGGAGCTCTAGGCTGTATTGGATTCTCCTGGGTAAGTTAGTGATATGTTGTGGCACACTTGAAATTAATTGATCCAGAGACTCTGAAAGAGACTCTGCTGGTGTAACAGAGAAACTGCATCTCCGTATGTACCATGTCGTCTTACTGAGACTGGAGCACAGACACAATTGAAAACAACACGTTGTGGAAATCAGTACATTTAATAGCATAAAGTATAACAAAATAAATAAATAAAGGAAATGAAATAATATGGGGAGTAACCTCTTTTATTGAGGTGACCACTTTCTCGACCTCACATATGTGTCTGTATCAGATTTTCTATATTTGGTTTTACATAATGAAAACATGCAATGTCTGTTCTGACTGCGTCCCAGGCTGCCAGCCCGGCCTGCACTGAGCTGGAGACAGTGATGTTAGATTGGCTGGGGAAGATGCTGCAACTGCCCAAGTGTTTTTTAGCTGGGACTCACGGTCACGGAGGCGGTGTTATTCAAGTAAGTGTTTACTTGATACGCTTTTTTTTTTTTTTTCCTAAATAGTTCTCCAGCCATACTTTCAATAACATACTTGTCAGTGTGAGTTGGACAAAAACAAACATTCACACCCCAGTGCTCCCAAAACAATATTTATCAGAAATTGATTTGTTGTCTTTTGGTGCCTGGTTCACACCGACTGAACAATGGCAGGAAATTGCCTTTTAATATGTCATCGACAGGCAGACAGTGATGACGCTGATGGGAAAGATTTGCCATTAGTGCTGTCACTCTGTCACTATCTATCTATCTATCTATCTATCTATCTATCTATCTATCTATCTATCTATCTATCTATCTATCTATCTATCTATCTATCTATCTATCTATCTATCTATCTATCTATCTATCTATCTATCTATCTATCTATCTATCTATCTATCTATCTATCTATCTATCTATCTATCTATCTATCTATCTATCTATCTATCTATCTATCTATCTATCTATCTATCTATCTATCTATCTATCTATCTATCTATCTATCTATCTATCTATCTATCTATCTATCTATCTATCTATCTATCTATCTATCTATCTATCTATCTATCTATCTATCTATCTATCTATCTATCTATCTATCTATCTATCTATCTATCTATCTATCTATCTATCTATCTATCTATCTATCTATCTATCTATCTATCTATCTATCTATCTATCTATCTATCTATCTATCTATCTATCTATCTATCTATCTATCTATCTATCTATCTATCTATCTATCTATCTATCTATCTATCTATCTATCTATCTATCTATCTATCTATCTATCTATCTATCTATCTATCTATCTATCTATCTATCTATCTATCTATCTATCTATCTATCTATCTATCTATCTATCTATCTATCTATCTATCTATCTATCTATCTATCTATCTATCTATCTATCTATCTATCTATCTATCTATCTATCTATCTATCTATCTATCTATCTATCTATCTATCTATCTATCTATCTATCTATCTATCTATCTATCTATCTATCTATCATTGTAGATCATGAGTGTGCAATCTATTGTGACCACCTGGGTGTGTGTGTGTGTGTGTGTGTGTATGCATTCATCTGGTTCAAAGTGTTTTTGTGTCTGTCTTGCCCCTCTGCTTTCTAAGTGCAGCTTACCATCTCACTATGGCAACAAATGTGGCTCTTTTCACTGCAGCAGGGCTAATGAGTGTTGTGACAGCACATTGCCAACCTATTATTATAAACCTTACACCCACACAAAGGGGGTGATTTCAAAAAGACCCTACAGTGACCTCATAGTTCCCTTTTTACCCTTTTGTGAGAAATTAGACTGTGGTGACAAATGACACTTAACAAGCTGATGATTTATGATGTACTGTATCTTTGGGGCAAAATCACAATACTGCTTAATACTTTGTATATATATATACATGTACATTTGTGTACAATTATTAAAATTGGTTTGTTATTAATGCTTTTTTATGTAAAAAAGTGTTTTGGCATTTCATATTTTAATCTATAACATGTGCAGATAAATCTTTGTCTTTCATAGGGAAAGAGAGGGAGATTATCTTACACCTTCAGAAATTCAGATACTGCAACTCATCTGCAGACATTTGCACACATGTAAATTAAATAAATACATACAAATAATAAATATTTGGTTTGAAAGCAAATTGTTGTAATACTCACTTTTGATTTACACAAAAACGAGATGAAGCCTAATGTAGTAAGACATATTTTTTAAGTTTCTTATCCCAGATGTAACATTATTATAATTATAGCGGAAAAGACACTTTGTATTTACAAATTTCATATAATGCATACAGTATATTGTACATCTATAGAATTTAATCCATAAATTCCATTGGTCCATTTGGGTACTTTCAGTCCTTTTCTTTGGCCAGAAATACACTTGGGGACGTTTGGTGTCAGTCTTCCTTTCTTTTACAACCTTTCCAATTCCTCAGAGCCTGCACCCTGATAATCACAAGGATCTGATGCACAGCAGGAGGATTGATCCATCCTGTGGATTCTCAACCTTGAAAAGGTTGAGCTTAATCTTGCTTGGCTTCAGAATCGGTTTTGACATAAACGACACAATCTATATTAGCCTGCTTGTGCTTTGGACAATTTGTGCCCATTGACTGAATGATTTGTACACTGGCTGTGAAGAGAGGAAATGTGTTGTCAAATAATTTTCTCTCAATCAGTCTGGCTGAACAATGACTCACCACACAGTTTCTAATTTTAGTCATTTTTTCCCCCCCCCTCAATGAAGATACTGCCAGCTTACACATACGTGATGGAAGCGTCAACTGAAACACTTCTCATGCACTTTGAATGCTTTGAATGGCGGTGAAGTCAAGCGTTGCTGAAGTGCTTTGGGGGTCTGTTGCTTTGCGTTGCTTGCACGCTGCAACGCAAAGCATGTGGAGAAAAGACCTTTCCCCCCTTTTGCCAATGTATTTTGTTGGGCAAAAGTGCACCCAAAAATGTCAGACATCACATTTCCAGCAATGTAGCAACCAGAGCACCTCTTGCTTAAAAGTTGGCCATTACAGATGATGCTCTGCATCCCCCCCTTTTTTTTTTAGGACCACAGAGCTTAATTTCTGATTCGGTGATAGTTGTCACAATGAAATTACAGTGTGATTGTTGACATGTAATTTTTCTGGTGCAAGAATCAAAATCATTCACTGAAATTGAAAAGGTCACTTAGTTTTCAGGTTTAGTGGCATTGTCATCAAAGGTTATAGGCTACAATAGGAAATCTCACATGTTAACTTTATGTTATCAGTCAAGCTCGGGATAATTAGAGATAATTTTACAGTACGCATGTTGATAGACACAATAGTCTTCTATATAAAGTAGCTGAGATAAGTCCACAAACAAACGAGGTGATGATTCATGATTTGTTTGTTATTCCCACTGCTGTGTATTTCTTGTCATACTTCCTGCCATACTGCCAGTGTGTGAGTCACTGGTAACATAAGAATCACCTGATCCACTTCAATAGGGTTCGGTCTCATTGTCGCAGGTGCTGAATTGTGTCCCAGCATACAATTCAGTGCATATCACACAAGTTTTCCAACAAACGAGTGACGTATCGCTGGCTGTCCTCTGACGAGTCATCAGCTCTTTGACAGTGACTGATGAATTCACTGTATGGTCTGGGTCATACATCTGGAAAGGACTTTTACAAACACTAGGATTAGTTTCCGAATACATTTCAGATGAGGTGCTATGTGTTTTCTCTTTTTTTTTAAAGATTGTATTCTGCTGCAGCAGCCATGACCAACAATTTCTGATAGGTGTATCACTAGTGATCCCATTACTTCTGTTTCTCCAACAGGGCACAGCCAGCGAGGCAACCCTTATGTCTTTGCTTGCTGCTCGTTGCAAAACAGTTCGAAGGGTTAAGGCCACCAACCCCCAACTACAAGAGGGTGAAATCTTCTCCAAACTAGTGGCATACACCTCTGAGCAGGTAAAAACATTCTGAGTCTGGTTTATGGCTCAGCACTGTATGATTTCCATTTCTTTTAGCAGAACTTTGACCCTGAAATGATCTTTTAAAAGGCTGTTTATAAAGTCCACTTGAACCTTCAGCTTTGCAAAACAGTATCATAAAATTGTGCAAAAGTGGAAATGTATCATGATTATTAATAATTAATAATTGGAGAGCCAGTGTTGCTACTCCCAATGGTAAAAAACACAACTGTACATATGTGAATTTCCTGCTGATGCTTGTAAATGGTCTCACTGGAGAACAGTCCATGTGAACTCACATCATTAAAGCTTACCTTGATTTTGTCAGTGATTGAGTGAGACAGAGGGTTAGTCAGGCGCCATCCAGCTCTGATCAGCTTTAATACAAGGCTGGCTTTGTGATTGGGTTAGGGAGATGCCTGAGGGCCACAGAGACCTTTACAGAAAGACCAGTTAGTTCTTATTCCACTGAAGATCACTAAAAACCGCAGGTCAGAAGTATGTGTATTTGACTTTGTATACTCACATTTAATTACTGTAATGCTTAATTGTGTGTTTAAAAATAAAGGTCAACATTAATTTTACCATAACACTGTTATCGCACTTTCACTGACTAATAGTATCTAGATTATAGATTAGAGACATAAACACCATTCTATCCATATCGTTTAACAAATTATTTCACACAAAAAACAATTTAGGACACTTTCTCGTGTCTCACAAATGCCGTTTCCTCCAAAGGCTCATTCTTCAGTTGAGCGTGCAGCTCTGATTGGAGGAGTGATGATCAGGAAGGTTCCTACAGATGACACCTATGCTGTCAGAAAGGAGATGCTTAAGAAGATGATGGAGGAGGACAAAGCAGCTGGACTCGTTCCTTTCTATGTGAGGAAATAAAAAAAAAATCTGCGTTCACATTGCTTACACACAGACACACACACACACACAGCGTCATCTCATTGAATTACACCAGTCTGTAATTGGATTGCTTTTGTTTCACATATGCTGAAAACCAGTTGCACAACCTCCCACTAAGCTGACAGCCACAGCGCTGCTTTACACACCCTGAGGCCTCTGCTGAAGGATAACATAATATAATACATCTATCTGATACAGTTCCAACTGGACGCACAGATGACTATCAGTGTATGATATTTAGGAGGCTCCAATATTCTGGCAACGCTTAGTCATATGTGTGTTTTTTCTTAAATAAAAATACTTCTATTATAATATACATATATGTATGTGTGTGTATATGTATATAACGTATATATACATATGAGTTTTGAATGATTTTAATGATGTGTGTGTTTGTCTTCCAGTTTTGTGCGACTCTTGGAACCACTCCATCATGTGCTTTTGATGACATCACTGAACTGGGGCCCATATGTGAGTCACTGAAAAAGCACTTGCTATGTTATGCAACCAGAAGAGGACTGTAGAACTGTATAATTTATAAAGAATCAATTTTCCTTACTTATAAAATAATTCATTTACTGTTGAATTTATGCCACAGGTTGCTGAGTCTGACAAAAAATGTGTTTTTTCCACTCTTAATTAATGATCTTTCTGGTTCTTATTCATTTCAGGTAATGAGGAAAATATCTGGATGCATGTTGATGCAGCATATGCTGGGAGTGCATTTATCTGTCCTGAATTTAGGCATTTGTTGAATGGCATTGAGGTATGTAAAATACTACTACCACTAATATTGCTATTAATAGTAATAATTATAATAGTTATATTCAGTAAAGAGATAATAATGAGCACAAGCACCAAAATTTCAAATTGCTCTCAAAGAAAAATGACAGTGTAATTTTAACTTTGAATAACCACTTGCATAGACACATGTGGTGCTGAATAACAAGCGTATGTGGGCAGTCGCTTGTAAAATAACTCCCATAACATCTAAAACATTCAGCTGCTTTATTTGTGTTTGAAAATGGCATAATGTTAATGTCAAGGAGGAAGCATGCAAGAGTGAGTAATAGGCCGAACAATCATCCAAAGAAGCAGGAGCATCAATCTGCCTTTTGAGGCTACTGAGGCAGCTGGTGCTCTCGGAGCTGTGCAGAGACGCAGAGATAAGCACAAAGTAATTTCCTGAGGCAGCGTTAGACCTTTATATACGTTTATCACTGTTTATTGGACCCACACTTTCAAACAGTGTCTGTGAGGAGACAGAGCAAAGGACCATCTTTTCTTTTACAAACATTTAGTTATAGGAAATGTACAGGAACTACATTTTTTGAATTAACTCGGAGTTGTCTATTTTCTCATGTATTGTGGCTTATGCAGTAAAAATGTAAAACTCATGGTCCTACTTTTGCAAAGTTAAGGGGTAATCAGAAGTTTGCAAACTTATTTCAAACCATAATATGAAATACACTATGCTCAGTATAATACTTAGCTTCAACTATTGACTTGACATTAGAAATGTCTGGACGAGGATGTGAAGAAGGAAACCAGTCTTTTTGGATGAGAGGGCAGCCCCGCTGGAGGGTTGGTTGCTAGGTTATGAGTGATGGACGAGCAGGCAATCAGGCCTCTTTGAATCTGTCAGCATGGCAACTGTCAGCCAGGAGTCTGTCTCATATTGTCTCTCTATGCTGTGTTATTACATTTGTGGAGACAGAGGAGAAAGGATATTATAAAAGATAGACAACGAAAAGATGAACAGATATGGAAAGGGTTTGTTTCTTTTCCAACGTTGCCAGGAAAGGAATATTTCCCATGTACTCTGTGAGGTGTTGTACTCCTCTTTTGCATTTCAAATAAACTGTGGCGGCCTTGATAAAACTGTTGATTAAAGGTTGGCACTATCAGTAATGGTAAATACATTTTAAAAACTGAAAGGTAACTAGGTTAAATGGCATTGTTAGATGTAATTTTATGAAACTAAAACAAACAGCTTTTAGCCTTTGTCTCACCTTGTGCAATACAGTGTTTTGTAGCAAAATTTGTTTTAAATGTTGTATATATTTTAATGTAATTATGCTATATTTTATTGTTTTGTACTGTGCTTATATTGTTATTTAACTATTTTAAATATAATATTGTTTTTTAAAAATATTAAATACACAGAGTTTGGTGAAAGTAGTGTCATGCCATATTACCATACTGATGGGGGGGGGGTTCTTCTTTCTTTTATAGTTTGCAAATTCATTTGACTTCAACCCACACAAATGGCTTTTAGTCAACTTTGACTGCTCTACAATGTGGTGAGTTGTCTAACCCTCCATTTTATAACTCCTGCTTTGCTCTTTGATCTTTTCTCACATTTTCCAGCAGTGCTTTCTGGGTACTGCACTGGTGATGGTGAATGACATTATGCTGTAGGTTAAAGACTTCTTATCCATGCTATTTTCAGTGTTTACTATCATTGTCATATTTTGTCATTTGTCTTACCTTGTTTATTTGGTCTATTTTTCATTTGTCTTACATCTACCTTTGAGTGGAGGTAACAATGGGTAGTTATTGCCATCACACATACCCAATCTACACCTCATTCATTACAGTAAATACAAAACTACGCCGTCCACCTGCCACTTCTGTCAGCAGCAAACAAAACGAGACATACTGTCCACATGATGGAAAAGGAGGTGTTTCAAACACTGACGTGGCATTAAGGGTAGTGGTTTTTGTTTCTTTTCTCAGCACCTCTGCTTCTTTCTGTCATCATATTTCCACACAACCAGTCATCACTTGGACATATTCCTGAACTGCCATATAATGTACTGCATATGCAGTACATTGTCACTATTTACCCAAGTTATCTAAAGAGACATTTAATATAGTTTGTGTCATGAATGTACATTATGCTGTATATAACACAAAAAAGTCATTTTCACATTGTATAATATTTTGGTCTTATATCTGTTGAAGAAGAAAAAAAAACCTTGTTCATGTAAAATATTTTGGAATTAGTACTTTTGTTCGTTTGATTGCGGCAGATTTTTTTGTAGAACAAAATAAACACATAATAAAATATTAAGTGGGTTCTTTTTCTGCTTGTCAACAGGGTGAAGGACAGAGCAGACCTTATTGGAGCCTTCAAGGTGGATCCGCTCTACCTGAAACATGAAAACCAGGAATCAGGTAGAGCCTGTTCACTTAACAATAAACTTTATTTGTACAGCTCTTTTCATAACAGATGTTACTAGGTGCCTAACACAAATTTAATATTACAAGGCTTTTTACCTGGTAAGGCAAGGAAAGAAAAACAGTTCACACAATGAGCAAGCACTTGGGAAGGAAAAAAAAAAAACTCCAGACCGAACCAGACCAAACCTGACTCAAAAGATGTGCAGCATCTGCCTCAGCTGGTTGGAGTGAGAGGAAAATGTGGGGGGAGAGAAAAAGGGACGATGATGAGGAGGAGGAGGGGGAGGAGTAACAAAACAATGTGTCAGTGGTCGCAGCTCAGCTTGGATGAATCTGAGCTCTGTTGAATAAGTGACAGCGATAAACAGTTGGGACCAATGAAGTGTTGCACCAGCTTGATAAGAGGAGCATGCGAAAAGTAGGCAGGTGTGGATGGTGTGTGTGTGTGTGTGTGTGTGGGGGGGGGTGGTTCTGTAGTACATCTACCATTATTGGCGTGGAGTCAGTAGTAGACCTTAAAAGTGAGGAAATTTAGTTTGTTTCTAACTAATTCAATACTAATGTGTGTGTGTGTCCCTTGGTTTCACTGAAAACCAGATTTCATCCACGTCACGAAAGGCTACGCTGTCTTTACAATATGTTTGACTCTGTCAGTATCAACCACGCTACAAAAACACCCACAACTATCCCTTGAAGACTTGTCTTTCTGTAAGACACTTGACAAGGACACTCTCTCTCTTTCATTCTTTGCGTGTGTCTGTGTGTGGCTTCTGTGACGTCAGTATAAATTCATAATCCTCCCTACCTGAAGTTAAGCAGATTTACAGCATTTGTGACCTAATTTAATTGATATACCCCGTTGGTGTGTGTATGGGTATGTGTGCGTGTGTGCGTGTGTGTGCATGTGTGTGTGTGTTACCACCGAATGCTGATGTGCTTGCCTCCAGCTTCCAGATGGGCTTAGATCTGCACTATAATTTGATGTACAGACAACTGTACCTCCTCCCACAGTGAGGCAGTTTACAAAAGACTTCTCTCAGTCTGGATGTTTCTATCTAATTAGTGGTTATTAGCACCAGCTAACACAGGCCTCCACTCCACAGAGATGAGTTGTGTATGTGTGTGTGTGTGTTGGGGGGGGGGGGATCAGTGGGATACAGGCAGAGTGGACTCAGTGATTGCAGCACCTGGACAAAGTAGCCTGCAACTGCCTGAGAGCAGACACAATTCCCGAGGTGCCATTACTGAGAGGATTTTATTTTACATCAAAGAGGTTTTCTTGTCTCTGTTGGCCGGTATATTTCATTAGGCTCTAACGTTGACTGATTATGAAGACACATATTAGGTAACTCAGAAGGCACAACTAACCATTGTATCATATTGTGGAAAATGTACTAACAATGTCCATTACTTATGTGTCCTTTTTTTTTTTTTTTTTTTGGTACAGGCTTAGTCACAGATTATAGGGTAAGATGAATAATAGGTCATTTCTCAAACTCAGTCAACATCATTTTTTAGGCAGACCTTGCTGATAAGAAACAGAATTGTGTTCTCATCTGCCCCGCAGCACTGGCAGATTCCACTGGGAAGGAGATTTCGCTCGCTAAAGATGTGGTTTGTCTTCCGTCTGTATGGAGTCAAAGGGCTGCAGTCACACATACGCAATGTAAGCGCTCTGCAAAATTCATAGGTGATAGCATTTTGAAACATGTTGTACTGATTCACATGTTACGTGTCAATTTCCACATAGAAATCACCCTTACTAACAATATAAACAGCTCCAGTTATATTATCAAAACTACATAATTACAGAGCCATGCGATTTTTAACCTTGTTAACATGTCATTATGTTTTTTTTTTAATATATATATTCGTATGACACAAAACATACTGTATAAAGCACCATAACACTAAGACTGAGTATGGAAGTGCAGTGATGCAATGATGGTGCTTTCTATGGTTTTAATTCACACTTTCTATGGTTTCAATCCACAATCCTTCATCAGTATCAAATACCAACAAAACAGTCACGGAAACTCCTTTTGTATTGATTCATATTTAATATACTATAAGTGATGCTACATGGTCTGAATTGGAGTTTGTCTGAATGTGATGTGAAGCATAGGAAGGCAAAGTTTAAGTTACACTGTAGTGTAGTAGTGTACTGTAGTGTAGTGTAGCGCCTCTGGGTTATAATAAATTAGTGGCAAGTAAGCAGGTGGCAAACTAGCTGTTGATGATTTTGGACGCAGTTTGGTTTCTTTGGTGGAGGTATTGTCAGAAAAAGTGGATTTGAGGTTGACCTGACATTTGTGAGGAGATGCAGTATAAACTGTTTAGTTTATATGTAGTTTATCTAAAAACTATGTATAGTATATACAGTTTATTACAATTTATTTATATAGCAATTTTCAAGACAGTTAGTGCTTTGACACAGACTTAAGGAAAAACAAAGGCAATTCAAAGTTGACATGATTAAAAAACAGTAAAAAAAAAAAGCAGTAAAATAGGAATCAAAAAACATTTTAAGTGCCTCAAAGTGTTTCCAAGGGTCAGTCCTGTAAAAATGCACTTGTGAAAATAAATGTCTAAAGGAATGTAATAACATTTACACAGAGCAGACTTTGATACAGACTTATGCGTCCTGATGTGATTGAAAAAAATGGATGCATATCGATGTGAACATGTTTAAATGGCAAAATGTGGATAAATACTGACCATTTACCAAAAGCATCATTGAATCAAATGTGATTGGTTATCAGATATTACAGTCAGGAACACTTTGCATTTCACTTTGCTGGTTTATTTCATTATCTCACTATGTCATATAACAACAGTTCAAAACCTCAGCTATCCCTTGAAGACTTTTCATTCTGTGTGTTTTGACTTCTGTAATGTCAGTATAATTTCATAATCCTATCCTACCTGAAGTTAAGTTTATTTACTATTTGTGACACAAGTCAATTGATATACCCGATATTCCCCCCTTAGCTGTGTGCCATGTTAACTTAATGCAATAGGATAACTGCATGCTGCTCCATGTTACAGCAACATTACAACACTGCCATCTAATGGAGATCATATAAATTACATCCTTATAGTAGACAGCAGTAACATATGACCAGGCATCAGTTTCAAACATGTTTTTCAACAGGAAACTTTGACACTACACCTGAAAATGCACACTAATTAGGACAAGTGATCACTGTGAGTGACATGGTAAAACACTGATTGGAAAAAAAAGTGCATGGTTTAAAACACATTACAGTGTATGTCTTTTGTTTGCAGCATGTGGCCCTGGCCAAAGAGTTTGAGAGTCTGGTACGAGCAGACAAGAGGTTTGAGATCTGTGCTGAGGTCATCATGGGACTGGTTTGCTTCAGGCTGAAGGTAACATCATGGAACGCAAAGAGCTAATGTTGTGAATGTCACTAATACACTGAGAGGTGAACTAAAACAAATGAATAACCCCTAACCTAGGAAAACCTTTGAATGTGTAGATCACTACACCGCATAATGTGAGACTCAAGTTCCATGTAGAAATGAATTAAAATTTCATTTCTGAGCTGAGGTCTCTGCGTTACACTAATAATTTCTATATACCATCTGCCTTATGCACAGTAATCAACGAAGGATTTAAGGTAAAGTAAAAAATTATTGTCCCAAAGGGCCAATTTCTTTTATAGCTGTAGTCGGTAAAACGATAAAAATCAATACAAACAACACAGGCAGAAAGACACATATAAATAGATACAAATGGTGGAGATGATCCCTGTAAAATAAATCACAATGGGCATGTTTTAATTTATTTAAAAGACCAGGAGCAGTAAGCACAAAGGACAATCTGAATCTGTATCTGATTCAGCAATCTGAAACTCAGTATGTAGAGGATGCTGAGGGTCAGAGGCAATAGAGTGAACCTTTGAGATGACCCCCACTTTGCAGTGCTGAAGGTCAGTGAGTCCACTACCAGTGAGGTTTGCAGCATGGCATGATCCATTTATCTAAATAGTTTCTGTTTCTGAAAGCCTGAGGCAGCCAACGCAGCAAATCCTGGCAGAAGAAGGAAGAGACTCAATAAAGCAACATAAAACATTTTCAATAGAGTCGTGTCCATACTGAAATCATATGACTGCCTTAAAAAGAACAGCGCCTGATTCACCTTCCTACACACTGTATGGCATCTGCGTGAGCAGCACAGTTCAGCTTCTTGTCAGCACGTTTTACACAAGTGCAGAGTCATTCGCGGGAAAAAAAATAAGGTTCACATATTCATGACAAAAGGCCTGGCATTTATTATTTTATCTCTTCCTTGTTTTTTTTTTTTTTTTTATCTCAGGGCCCAAATGAACTGAGTGAGAACTTGCTTAAAAAGATCAACCACAGCAGAGAGATCCACCTAGTGCCTTGTCAGCTCTCTGGCCGTTTTGTCCTGCGCTTTGCCATCTGTGCACGAAATGCAGAGTCTCGGCACATCCAGGAAGCTTGGAGGCACATCACCCAACTGACCTCTGAAGTGTTTCAAGAGTCCAGTGAGTGACAGAAATATGGGGGAGCACAGGCGCTCACCACTTTCATACCCAAAGGTGGACCAAAGTTAAGATAAAAGTACTAAATTTCATGTTGTGGTTGTAAAATGTCACAAAGGGAAATTCAGCTGTTAAGCGTATTTGCGTCAGCAAATGTGTGGTCATCCTTTTGCTTCTTTTTTTTTTTTCATTTTGAAAATGTAATATCTATTTAAAAACACTGTGCACAATAGGAAACGGTGCATGTTTCCCATTTTCACCTTGATTTCTATGTGCACCTTTTACATCCTTTAGCTTTTATCTGTCACTGTGTGTCAATGTCCTCATCATGATGCATACATTTCCCTACAGACTTGTCCTTACTGTTTACACCGCTGCTGTGTCTTCTGTGCGTAAAATGTGATACTGGGTGAAGGTCCAATCAAAGTCTTTTAGTGTTGAATTGTTAGGAAGGTTTTACATTTTGCAGTGAATGTATTCTACACTGGATGTGAGAGTTGACTTTTGATTCTTAGATTTCATTTAGTAAAATATAAATATAACAAAATATTTTAGGGAAGAAGTATAAATTGATGAGTCGCACAAATGTTTTAAAAGTGTGTTTACCACATTAAGATGATTATATAATGTATGGGGACTTCACAGAAGGTCTGAGACCAGAAAGATTCAGATGAATCTACTCTTAGTGAAGTTCTAAGCACAACAAAACAAAACTGTTAATTGTTTAAGGACACAGGCAAATTCCTATCATTTTTTTAAATTAAATTATTTAATTTTTTTTTATTTTTACATAATTTATTAATTTATGTCTTAAAGACAAAGATGTTGTATTTCCCAACATACTGTATCACAAAACAATTGCTATTTCACAGTATGTTAGAGGAACGTGAATGAAGTCTCTCCAGGATTACGGTTCTGTTTCGGTTGAGTTAAGTGAAAGCAAGTTGTATTATTAGTGGCGCATCCATTTATTTATATTTTTAGCTGCACTTTTTCTCACGCTGATTGGGTGCTGTCACCGCACTTTGTTGTTATTTCATGGGACTGTGTCATATTTGGGTGCTGATCCTGCTTTCTTCTTGGCTTGACCTTGTCCTCCGTGCAATGTTATAGGTTAACTTTTTTTAATAAAGTGTGCTTCAGTTTGCATGGTGCAGTTTATTGATGGATAAACTGGATTATTAATGTATAAAAGCATTGGATGTTGGATGGGAGATGCACATGGCTGGAGGAAGTATATAGTGATTTGAAATAATAATAATAATGATAAAAAAAAAAAAAAAACTGAGACCAAACACACTTATGGGACTTTTTCATAGCAAACATTTTGACAGGTCGCAGTATGCACATGTGTAATTAATGTGACAATAATGGCTGAGTTCCTTTTAGCTCTCACAGTCTCGGGGTGCATGCTGGTTCACTGTCACACTGTCCTGACTTAAATAATCTGAACAGAGCAATCATTAATGCTTTAGGAAAACCCACGTTTTGCCTGCTAAAACATGTAATAATGTCTGTAGTTGAAAAGGCCCGTTGGCCTCCTCTTGAGCAAAAAACTGCATAGTGAACAGATCTCAGGAAGAAATTAAGCCCTGAGATCTGTCTCCCTTCAAAATAAAAATCACAATTGTCTGTGCCAGTCCAAAGTAACGTGGAGTTGACTGGTTTCAAACCATTAAACATAACAAATACAAAGTATTTATTCCCCAGTTTTCCTTCATGCTTGTCATAATTTAGCAAATAGAGGTTATAGTTACACAACTAAGTAGTGAAAATGCAGTCTGAGTGCTGCTCTCCCTCTGCAGCACTGTGCTCAATTGAAGATGACAGGCATAGATAAAGGGTGCATGCACACACACATGCACACACGCGCACACACACACACACAGCAACATGCTGTGCCGCTCGGCCTCCTCTGAACATCGTAATCCCCGAGGACAAAGTCCAGCATTTTATAAATACAGATTAGGATTTGGTTATAGACTTATTCTTAGTAAATCATTATTCTTCATCATTACTGTCCTGATCACTCACCCTAGACAAAAGATAATTTAATGTAGGCAAACAGACCTTGTGTGATCTGTAAAACATGTGATCATCTTGCCAGTTGTAAGTAAAGTAAAATGCCAAAAGGAAGAGGTCACATGGCCTGTCAATTTAGATTAAATTCGAAACTATAATAATGAGATACATAAGAAATAACAGCATTTTTTTTAATAGATCTGCATGTATACAATAATCTATATGAATAAAATATAGCGTTTTAGTGGACACACTCCTCAAATGGGCTGTGGAATGAAATGTCGATTCTTAAATGCACACAGAGGAACGCTCTAATCAGGATGAAATTGAGATACAATCAGACTGTTGCCTCCATGATGGTGCTTAAGTAGATTTGCTCCTGAGAGATACCACTCGTTCAGAAAGTATTTAATACTTGCATTTTACATGGTCATTATCACTGCTGACAGCCTTGATTGATTGTCTCAGTTTGATGATTTTAAAACAGGCCTCTCAATCATAATTAAACATTTATTTCAGCTCTTTGACATGTATAGACTGATGAAAGGCAATGCAATCAGTCAGTGGTAGAAATAAATGTATCGTAATGAGGATGTGTCATGTGTCCTGGCCAAAGCTTTGGTGTTTCTCTCCCTCAGTGTATTGGTGTGTGTACAGTTTATTTGTCTGGCATTGATTCTGCTGCCGTACAAATGTGTTTACTTTCCACAGATGAGAAATATCTCCTGCAGTGCACTTGTTTAGTCTGTCCACAAGAGCGTGCTGTTAAACATGTTGCTGGGACAGATGTTGTCACCGCTTCCGTCAGCCGACAGCCGAACAGTTGGCACTGCTAAGCCCACGTCCCAAAATATGCTGTTGTTATTGACACCAACAGACAACCAATATGTCTTTGGGTTAAGTATACTACTGTGCTTGTGCTGTGAGAAACTGTTACTATATTTGTGTGTTGAGTGTGGATTTCACTGTCTACAGTAGATTACTGTGTCTTTGCCCAAGCAAAACAACTGCAAGCAGCTAGACTTTCAGTGGAATAGCTATGAAGTAGTAGCTCTTAATCTTTCTTCTAACTGCTGTGAGAGTTTTCAGAATGCTGTCTCTCTGAAAGGTCATCATGGTAGAGAATTTCATCTTATGCGACACTGCAAGTGACATTCCACATTTTATTTGGGGTACGTATCATATTTTGTAGCGTATACATGAACTGAACTTGATCTACTGTGCGTATTTTAGCATGCATTTACTACAAGCTCATGCAGTCTTTACATCTAACGCGGTGAACTTACTATTACACCAAGTACCGTCACCTCCCCAAACCTCTCTTGCAAACTCAAGAAACTATTGTTGGGTTTTTTTTTGTTTCTGATGTTGTTATTTTGGTCTCCATGAACTAAAAAAAATGTAACATTATTTTCATGCTGCATCTGAAAATAGGCTCTGTCGGCCAATACTATCAGACCCTAATGAGGGAGCATTTGTGTGTATACAGCAGCTGCACAGGGGCAAGAAGTGTTTATACGTGCTGAGTGACTGTATTTGATAAGCAGCATTCGCATGTGAGCCTTTTTCTTTGTGTGTCTTTGCATTTTTGCATATAATCAACCTCTTTGCAGTCATCTTGATTAACTTGCACGATGTTTCTGTTGCCTCCTTCTGCCTTAACAGAAAACAAGCCACGTCCTGTGTGTCCAGGGGAATCTTGCTGCTTGAGCTCATGTCCCGACAACAAACTTTCAAACTCTAAGTTTGGGTGTGTTCACTCTTTACTGGCAACAATGGACTCCCAGTGCTGTAGTCCACTCCAGTATATGATGTCAGCACCACTCCTTACAGTATGTTAGGCTCCACGAATTATAAATCTATAATTTGAGGATGCTTGTTCACTTAGGAGGCATCCGATTTAAAAACATTACAATCTAGCAGCCATCAGCCCTTAAGTGAATCTGAAGTCACAACCATCCTCGAGACATCACAGATCACGTTACATGGACATTTAATGCCTTTTGTTGACTTTTGCACTGATTGCTGTTAGTGCTAATAGTTAAAGGTCTATTAGGATAAGTATTTCCTTTTTGAAATACTAGCCTAATGAGTGTTTTTTTTTTCTTCACAGCTTTAGTGTGCTATAGTTGCGGGGTTGTGTTACATCTTTCCAGTTGCTGTCTCTGAATATAAACACAGAAATATTTACAATGTAAAGACTAAGGAAAAGTGAGGAGGATAAGGGATTAATGCCACATACTGTATGTGGAGAGGCTTCTGTTATTACCTAGCGCAGCAGACAGTTTTCTGCTGTGGCTATATGAAGTGGGTCCTGCTGGGTTGGCTTTATTGGAAGATGAGGGGATGGGAGCAGCCGAGAGTGAAGTGAAATGCAGGGGGCTGGATTTAAAGTGCCCCAACCCGCACATTAGAAACCCATGCATTAGAGACTTAATGGATTATTTTCTCTAATTTTGGCACAGCAGACTGCTTCAGAGCATAAAATGCATGTAGACTATAACGTAATGTGTGTATACATGTACTGTCTACACACATTATAGTGTGTGTATACTGCACTGTGTACTGTATGCTCCAATTATGCATGTAGAGCTTCTAAGCTGAGATAGTGATACATTTGCTCAAATGAGATGTATGACATCTTTGTACTTTTAAACTCTGACTTATTATCAGTGTGTAATTTAGATTACAGTGAGTTCAAGTGTAAATAGCACAACTGGTACAATTAAAACAAAATAAGCAAATAAAATAGTTATGGCTTACTGCACATAAACATGTCGACACTGCATAGTATAAATTTGCTGCTGAGGATTTGTGCGTTTTGAAGAACTGCTAATTGGACAGTCTGACAGCAGCTGTCTAATGGTGGGGTGAGACATGTTCTCCATCAGGGTCAATGGCTTAGTCATCTTTATGTTTTCTGGCACCACATCCACTTCAGGGAGCTTCCTAGAATATAACTGGCCTTTTTAACCTTCTGGTATGTTTCTTCCTTTTGGCAGAAACATACCAGCAGCTAACACAATATTCAAGACGGCTGATGCCACAAGCCTCGTAATATTGATTTGAATTTAGAACCTTTCAATATTATGGCCACAGAAATGGATTGGGTTAGGGTTAGGGTTACCCAGTACATCAAATAAGGACAGTGTTTGAAAGAAAGATTAAAAGAATTGTCGCGCAAAGGGTTAACCAAAAGAAAGTATAAGAGCAAACAAGGGAAGAGCAAGAAATAAGATGTGTGTGTGTGAGAGCAAACCCATGGCTCAATTTGAGATATTTGACTGGTGACGACCCTGGGTCTGTCTTCAGATTTAAAATGCTCTAATTGATCTGGCCCCAACATGGCCACAACATTTCCTCCCTGGCCTGCGGCAGAGCATTTAGTGCATTTTGAAAGCACCACATCAGACACACTTACAATTAGTAAGAACCTCTTTGGGCAACTTTCCAAATTGCAGCAAGCCATCAGCAGTCCTAATGTATAACTGGTAATGCTGTGAGGCTGATGTGACTGCCACTAAAATGTCAGGAAGGGAATAATAATAATAATAATAATAATAATAATAATAATAATAATTACACAAAAATGGTGTACATTTAAATTTACTGGTGATAAAACAATTAAGGAGCTGCATAACAGTGCACTTACCTTTTGACTACAATCACAGTTAAAGGTAAAAGGGGAGTATGACACAGGAGCATTAAAATGTCTTAACTTCTCTGTAAAGCATAAAGCAAAAGAAAAGAAACTGGGTAGTGTTCAGTGTCCACTGTTAGATCACTTTAATACAGTGGTATTGTCATTTGCGACCATACAAAGACCAGTCTTTTAAACTATTACACACAAACACAGTTGGAAAAAAAAACACATCTCTGAAAAGCATTTTCTGAGTTACAGATTTGTATGCAACTTAATCACAGAATGCTAAGATCACTTAAGCCTGCTTAGACTATTCCCTCTGCTCTACTACTCACCGCGTGCACTCAGCCTAATTTGATTATGTTGTCTAGAGTTTATTATTTTTGCTTTGTATTTTACTAAAATGTACACCTGCACATCCTTCACTTATTCACATCTTACACATCTACACACCTCATACGTTGAAAACTGAATATGACATCCTAATTTGTTGTTATTTGTATTATTTGATTTATTTTTATATTTTAATCTTTAAATGCTTTCTGGTTCTGTCGGGGGGTTTTCATATCTCATTTTAGAAAGTTAACAAAACAGACATTTCTTAATTCTCTGCCCACTGTAATTCACTTTGTGTGGAACCCTTAATGCCTTCTTTGTAGATATCCCACATAATAAAAGACCACCCACATAGTGGAATATTAAGGAAACCGCTAGTTTGAAAAAGCAGCTTAACAGCAATGTGAGGCACTGCAGCATTATAGGTCAGATAATAAAAAAAAATATTAGGAAGAGTTTCGATGAGACAAAGAAGGACCAGCTGCAAGGTCCTCACACCCTGGAGTATTGTTCACATTCCAAGTTACCTTAGCCAAGAGAATCCCAAAGCCCCAGGCTCAGTCTACTCAGGCAAACTGGGACACATTGCATACACCAGTTAACCCATGGTTTAGTTAACACCTTAATTTATGACCCTTTATTTAGAAAAGTGACAGTGGGTGTGAGAATAAGTGTGGGTATGTATTCGTGAAGTAGTAATGGTTTTATGTACAATTACATTCTGATATACATGCACATTTCTGTCATGTGGTTTATATTATCATTTTTTTAGGCTTGTATAATTAGCTTGTTTAATTGTACTCTCCTCTCTGCGCATATTTTTCACCTACTCATAAGTTGAATGAGCTGAATAAAAAAAAAAAAAAATGTCATGCAGGAAATAAAATGATATTCTAAATCCCAAGCACACTGGAAATGAAACGTGAAAATAAATGGAAAGAATTAGAACAATAAATTCGAACATGTTCTTATAGAAGTTCTTAGGTATTTAGATCTCAGAAAGTGCTGTAAACTGCAAACATGTATGTATGCACATTTACAAATGGATATAATTTAGGTAAACACACATGGTCACAATTAATGTGTACTTTCAGCTCTTCACTGTCTGCCCGTGAGAGCAAAACAAACAACAGGATTACATCACAAATTCTATTGGCACAGCAGCACTTTGATAGACAGATAAATTACTCACAGTTAATTCTGTGAGAACGTACCACGGAAATGTGAGCATAATCCTTGTGTGTTGATACAACATTCAATACTGTGCTTTTCATTGTCCATTCTTCCTCCCACTGCTTTCCTAATCTGGCAACAGACTTTTTCAAAAGTGTTTCCATGGAGTACAATCTTGCACACAGACTGCACCTTTCAAGGTCTTCCATGACACTCACTATTACACACGCGATGGATTTTCAGCCTTAGTGTTGTTCTACCCCATACTGCGTCTAGCAAAGTCAGCCACAACAAATTACTAGACAAACTGTAAACCTGGGTGAGACTTTCTGACAGAGCCCTAATCTGGTTTAATTCGTATTTGAAAAACAAAAAACCTCACATTCATTGGCAGTTGCATGTGTGAGCAGACAAAAATAACACACATGCTGTAACACAACAAGGCTCTGTTCTGGGGCCTTTTCTTTTTTTATACTCTACATGTTTACACTAGCTCAGATTAGAAAGAAAAACGTATAAAAAGTATTCAAATACACATATGCATAACCACATCACAAGAGTGGTTAATTAAAAAAGAAAAAAAAATCTAAATAAATTAATAATTTAATAAATTTAATATTTTTTTTATGTCAGAGGCAAAGTTACAAACAAAAAATCAAAGTGAGCTGTAGAAAACTGACCGGTTTGGGTCAAAATACATTTACGATCTGCTGCTGCATCACAAACCGTGCATCACAAACCTCTCAGATCATGTTGTTCTTCTAATGAATCAATTTTTTTTTTTTGTTTTAGAAAAGCAAACTGTGTTAAAACATCTCTGCTGCCAGACAAACACATACAGTAGCTTCTCCTTGTCATGTCGACTCTATGAACCAGACTTTACTCTGCGTGAAGATGACGGGGAGGGCAGCAGCTGTTAAACAAAACATGTGACTGACATTATCGGTTGCATTTGAAGGTAGAGGTTTTCCATTCAATCACAGTAACAATTTGTACAAATTAAATCAGTTGTGGTCCTCGACAGGTCGTGATTTGAAATCCAGAGTTCTCTATGTCTAAGGCCGAGACAAGACTGAGTAAAAATGTGTGTGATCATAAAAATGAGACCAATACCTTTAAAAATGGCCAGACAACGTCGGGTCTTGAGCAATACAACACTAGACTGTCTGTTCAGTTTTTTAAATACTTCACATGTCAGGAACAACCTGCATCTGCTACAACTCACTTCATTTAAATCAAGTCTTTAGATTTTTCTGCATAACAGTTCTTTCTGCTTCTTTGTGCTGTACTATAACATGTACTCTTTCCTAATTTCTTAGTTTTCAATTAGCCCTTTTTAATTTCTATCTTAATGATTCTTCATAGTCTTGTATTGCTTTATTGCGTGTGGTCTTGTTTCGCTGCTACATGCACTCGCCATGCCGTTGTCCTTCACTTCAGACCTATCTAATAAAGAGCTGACTAGCAGATATTTGCAGCACACTGCACTTTATTTTATTGATTACATCTATTAACTCACAAGCTTTTGCCCTTTCTCTTCTCACATCATTTCATGCATACCCCCCCAAAAAAAAAATCTATGTTAATCATTAGATACAAAGAGCGTACAAGGCTGCTCTGTTGCACTGGTGTGGTGGGAGTGGTGAAAACTGGAGTTTGTATACATTGCCCCTCCCATGTCCATTCCCTCTCTCTCTCTCTCTCTCTCACTCTGTTTCGTTGGGGTACACCACTCCTGTTCCTGTGGAACAGTCATTAGATATCTCCCTCTCACAACTCACTCCTTTGCTCTCCCTCTCTCTCTCTCTCTCTCTCTGTCTCCTCTTCATACTGGGTCCATACCTCACTCCCACTGTCCACGACAACTCCTTAAGGTAAGAAGCAAATAAACCTCCTCCATCGTAGATGTATTTACTTAAGTGTTCACAGGACAAAGTTAAATTTCCACAGGTGAGTCACTTTCATTGTGTGAGATAATTTATTGTGGTTGCATGATTCATTCTGATCTGTGGGGTGTGTTATTATTCCATAAACTGATGAGGACCAGTCTCAACAAGCCAACAAAAGTGAAGAACATGTGGCTTGGTGAATGACTTGCTTCACATGACTGTCTTTCACAGGCATGTCTCCTGTGTGTTGTGAGTCCCTGTGTTGACGCTCACATCATGGTGTTTGCATTATCCCTGCTAATCTTTCAGGTTCTTAGATGTGCTTTGCATTATGTTTACTTTGTACACAAACGCTGAGTAAATGCAGCTTGCTTTGCGGAACAGTGGATTTTTCAGCGCTGAGTCCACCTCATTGCTCTGTGTGTACATTTTAAAGTGATATCTAAATCTAAATATCCAAATGTTTGCTATCTAATACATCAGTACATACAGTATAAATGTTGCAGTGTGGGCTCACACAACTGACTGAAGAATACCATTTATTATTAAAGCTGAAAATGTCTTGAAATAGACATTGGAAGATAAGAAGACCAACTCAATTAAAACAGCTATTGCAATTTTAGGTCTATTAACCAGGTTTTCAGAATATTCAGGGGGTTAAATATTCATGTTTTTAATCATTTACATTAAATAATATTTCAAACTATTTAGAGGTTAAGAATTCTCTTGCTGAATTATCATGCTGTCATTTTACTTGTCTAAAACAAAGGGTTCATACCAAAAGAACTCATGAGATGTAACAAATGAGGACATTGTTATAAGGAAAAATAACAGTTCAAAGCAGCAACTATTATCACTGTCTTTTGCTGAATGTAGTCTGTTATGATGCAATGAAAAGGTGACATTTTGGAATTTTTGTTATGAATCTTTGAATGAATTTTGTTATGAATTTTTGTTAAAAAAAAATGACGTGTCAAAACAGTAGTTAGAGAAATCACTGATAAAACACAAGCAGGATCAACAAAGGAGAGGCTGTCCTGAACCTGATTTAGTTGTAGTGATGCATATAATGTCCACAAACATAACTGTAGTCTCTGGGAGTCGTTATTTCAAAAATCTTTATGGGTTGCTGCTAAAAATTGCAAATGCCATTAGTGAAGCCTCCTTGAGGCAACGGGACAACACTGAATTAAGGGCTGGACTAACCAGCACCTGGCCAAGTCATCCAGAGATCGATGAGCTCATGTGTCTGTGTGTGGCTTCACTGAGACGTCATCTACATGGACAAATACAAAACATGTCTCTGCTGAATCGATGCAAATGATTACTCTGTCATTCTACACTTCTGTTTGTGCTCAGAAACCAACCAGTGTAGTAATTCATAAGAATGTAGGAGAGCAAGCTTTTCATTGTCAGGTCACTGTTATAGGGACAAAAAAGAGCAAAGATAAAAAAAAAAAAACATCTGTCAGAGACATTAGACATGCTGGCATGGCACCTGGTTCTAATCTGACCTTTGACCTGCTGCTCTCTCATTGATGTTGTTGTGGAATTTCAGATGCTGAAACCATAAAATTGTGAGGTATTTTTACAGTTTGCCGATCATATATTAAGTGTGACGCGGAGAATTTTGTTTGTGCTGATGCTTAAATGTCAAAAAGAGATCGAGAGAAGTGCAAACATAACGAATGAGATGAGCTGAATGTTTGATGGTCTGACACAAACACCCATGAAACATGGCTGTGGACAAACATGAGGTTGTAATTACAATGTTGCAAACCAATTCTAATTGTACACTCTTAACAACAAAACATTATGGGGCATTTTTGACAACGCATATAAATGAAAATTTTCAATTTTGCACCCTATTTACTGAAAAGAGAACAGGAATATATACATTCCTTACTTTTATATAACATGACAGTGTTCAGCTAGGTGGTGGTTTTAATCTTTTTTTTTAATCTTAAAAAGGGGAGGCATGAAGAGCATGCAGAATAACTAATCATTTTTTGATATTAAGAGTAGGCATTTGTGTGTTTTTGTGAGGACCAAAAAACATACAAACTACAGGAAGAAGTGCTGTTTATAGGTTTAACTCTGGTTTTAGGGTTAGGGTTAGATTTTATTTTGGGTTAAGGTTAAGCATTTAGTTGTGATGGTTAAGGTTAGGGTATAGGGTTTAAGAAAGTATTATATCAACAAGTGCACTCACTAAGATAGCTGCAAAAACATACAGCATGTGTGTGTGTGTTTAAAACCATGTGTTTAGGTTTCTGTGTGACCTGTAATTGTAGCCATACTGAACATCGCTACATGAGTGAACACTTACTCGCATGAAATCATTTGTAAACTTTAGCGTGTGTGTATATTTCTTCATCAAAGCACACATGGTGTATCTGGCATGGAGAACGCTTTCCTGTGTGTAACCTTGAAAGTCAAACAGAGCATGTTACAGTTCTTTTCGGACTTTTTCTGGGTTGAGTGTTCATCCTTTGTGTGCAGCTTAAAGTTTGTTTGTTGTATATTTTTGCACTAGAACTGGATGTTCTAACAATGGGAAGAATAAAAATAAAAGAAAAATAATAATAAATGTTATTATCTCTAATGGCAAGCTTTTCCTGTCCGCCAGCAGTTTGTGCAACTTTAAGCATGGCAGTATTTTTGATCGGTGTTACAAGTAAGCTTTGCACTCATTACAATTGTAGTCAAATCACAAAACCATCAGCTCTTTGTTACCAAACGTCTGAGTCTGCTTCATCTTTGTCAGCTGTTGGAGAGGACTGACTGAGTGTCAATCTCCATGCAGATTAGGGAACACTCGTGGCTGCTCTTAATAATGCAGTACTAAACATTTTGAAGGTGCCTGTGATCTGTACGCAGGACATCAGGGCAATGAATTTGTAATTTTTGCCGTGGTTAATCAAAAGTAAAGGCATTGCACACCAGTTGAACTTCATGTTTGATGGTTTTCTGGCAACAAAGAAAGAAGAAAAGTCTCTGATTTCAAAATCCCCATGCAGTCAGTCACAAATCCTGAAAATCAGGACTTTATTTGGACTTTAGTTGTATAGCACTGGCACGCATGCTAGGGTTCTTCCTTAAATTCTCTTATCCTTTGTAGGTAAAACAAACTGACTCCTCAAAATCACACGTCAGTCCTCATCCACGTTCCTCACAGTATTACAGTCTATTCAAAGCTTGTTTTCTTCTTTGCTGATCATAAATAAATAAATAAATAAATAAATAAATAAATAACAATTTGCCATTTCAAGTTGTTGCTTTGCCAAACCATATGGGATAAGAATTCTTAAACCTGGTGATACTGCATCAGTTTTACTGTTGCCAGCATTATTCTTTTCCTTCTTATAGAAAAAGTAATGTTCTGTTATTGTTCATCATCACTTTGTGAGCTAAGATGCTTTTAGTGTGAACCACATTTATTTACTTTTTTCTCCCTTTTCAACAGGAAATGGCATCCAAGAAAAAAATGGGCTTCAAATGTCGCATAGCAGTAGTGCTGCTTCTGCTGTTGGGCAGCATTGCTGCCCTTATTGCTGTTGCCGTCATACAGGACAACTGGGGGTTTAAAGAGTACAGTTTAGAGGTGAAAACACACACACGCACACAAATGTCCTCAGATGTATACTGTATTATCATAGGAATTCACCTCTTGTCTGTAACAAAGTCAAATTAGAATAGATCAGTATACAAACAAACACAAGTGAACACAGCTTTGGTCTTTTAGAGACATGATCCAGATGCTGGTTTGGTTTTGGGTGGAGGATCAGATTGAGTCTTGACCAAGTGCAGTGTGTTTTAAAGGGGTGATGGAGAGATGCTTTAATACAATATTTCTCATTTCAACACTGTCGGATTGATGACACTGTTAAAGGCTTAACTTTCACTTTTAAAAGTAAAAATAACAAGCAAATCAAGTGTGAGACCTCTACTTTTTTTTCTTTCATCTTCTTTTCAGTATGGCATTGTCATTGACTCAGGTTCATCTCGTTCCAACGTGCACCTTTACGAGTGGCCCGGAGAGAAGCAGAATGAAACAGGAGTAGTGACTGAGACAATGAACTGCAGAGTGGCTGGTAAGTCACTTTCTCAATACCATGAACACATTACAGCTTTTGTATTTTAGCAGTTTCTAATTTATGATCTTTTTTTTTTTTTAAATCAAATTTTAATTTTCAATTTCCCAGTTTTGGGACTAATAAAGGAAATCAATTCAATTCAATTAATTATTGTCTCTTAATTTGGCCCCGTGTCCAAAGGTGCTGGTATCTCAGCAATGAAGGTCGATGCTCAGGAGAATGCCGAAACATGGAAAGCGTTTCAAGATTGCATGGACAAAATAATGACAGTCATTCCAGCTGAGAAACACAAAACCACCCCTCTCTTTCTGGGAGCTACAGCTGGAATGAGACTGTTGCAGTAAGAAAACATCATAAGTTATGGTTTCAGCAATTCTTTCTCAATGCATTTATGTAATGTACTGGTGGCTGACAGGAAAGCTTGAGACTTTAACCCTCACACATGCGACACAAGCCTTCTGAGTCACCGGGACGCCTGGCAGTAAAAACAGGTGAAGAATGAGGCAACACTCCTTGTAACAACGATGCTGTGAAGTCCGAATAAGGTGTCCCCGTCCTTTAATGAGAAACTTAAAGGCCATAAAAGATACTTGACCAAGGGTTGATTTGATCTGCACTCTGCTCTGCAGTGCTCTTGGCACCGCTTCATGTGCAGTGAATAGATCAAAAGAGCCGCACGATACAAGAGATATTCAACAATTTTGTTTTGTGAAAACAAAAAGGTTGAATATCTTAAGAGACAATCACCTCTCCATCTCTTTGTGGGCTTACTTCAGTGTCATAGAAATCAGTGCAACAATGTCAAAAATTGAAATACTTCATATTGAAACTTGAATCTCACAGTGACAATCCTCAATACGGGACGTTCATGTGCTCAGGCTGTGAACTGTGAAAGTAAATGTCTGACTTAACCTCGCTCATTTTCGCTCAGAGACAGAGCGATGTCCTTCTCATTTACTTAACAAGAAAGCAAATGCATATTTTCTGAGATGTCAGACTAATTATTTATTGACATGGATTAGTTTCAAGAAAAAAGATTATTCTGTTTCTTTTTTTTTTTACCTGAAGCCAGGAGGATGAACAGAAGTCTAATGAAATCATGGCAAGTCTCACAGATTACCTAAGGACTTTGCCTTTCGCCTTCCAAAATGCCTCCATCATTACTGGTCAAGAAGAAGGATTATATGGGTGGGTCACTGTGAACTACCTCAAGGGAAACTTCCTAGAAGTAAGATGCTGCGTTGGTCTGTCCAAGTTTACCTGTATGCTCCTTCATAGTCATGTTTTATCGTACTAAGATTCGGTCAAAATCCTTGCAGAGAAACCTGTGGAATGCTTATGTACACCCAGAGGGGCAGAAGACAGTAGGATCCATGGACCTTGGTGGAGCATCAACCCAGATCGCCTTTGCTGTCCAGGATAATCTCAAAGGCGCTGACTACTTGAATGTCAAACTGTACGGATACCCATACACTGTCTACACTCACAGTTTCCTTTGCTATGGCAAAAATGAGATACAGAAGAAGATTCTGGATACAGTAATACAGGTACACAGCTTTTTTTTTTTCTGTTTCTGTTGTCAACATGTGTGTGTTTGTGCCCCATTGCCTCACAGAAATAAGGTCATTTGTTTGAATCCCGGTTTGACCAAGAGCCTTTCTTGTGTGGAGTTTGCATGTTCTCCCCATGTTTGGGGCATTTTCTCCGGTAACGCTGGTCTCCTCCCACAGTCCAAAATTATGCAGAGGATAAATGGAAAGTCTAAACTGGTGAATTTGAGAGTGCAGAACCTCATGTAGAGGAAGAAGTGGTGGACAAGAAACAAAAATTAACTCAAGTTCATATTCTCATGATGGCGGTTGCTTGTTCTCTTTGTACAGTATGTGTTTTAATGTTGGTGGAACTTGCGCTTGCACTTGCCAAAATCCATTAATGCCTGGCAAAGAATTGATTAGGGATTGTCTTTAAACTGCTAACAGGCAAGAGGAGACCGGTCAAAGATGCATTATGTCATTAAGAGTATTGATTGGGCCATAAAGGTTGACAGGCTACTCTCTCTTAGAAATGCATTATTTCTGTTAGCATTTTGCTTAATTCTGCAAACATTAGTGTTTCTAGTAGGAGAAATATTTGCGAAAAGTGCAGTGTCCCGACATCAAATGTCAACTTTAAAGCTTGAAATTACACAACAATCTGTATCTGAATTTTGTGTAATTCTATTAACTAAGTAATAGTGGAAAACATGTCATGACAGTTTGCTTTGTATTATTAGTAATCTATGTTTAGTAATTTATGCATAAATAATATGCCCAGCCCAAATGGGCTTACAAGACATCATTATTTAGGGACCAGAAAGACATTTTTTTCTAGGTCGTAGCCATCCTGTAGACATTAAACAACCAGTTCATCCTGCCATCGTCAGTGTACTAGAATGAAATGCATCTGATTTTTATATTAGTTCATCATAATAAGGACTAGGAAAAAAAGAAAGCTATGCTATATACTGTATCTGTAGTAAGTGTAGAACTTTCCAACCTTTTCTCATCCTCTTATTCTCTTACCTCTTACTGTTTAAATTATTTCCTCATTCTCATTTTCATCCTTTAATATTGTCATCTTTTTTTTTTTTTTTTTAATTTCCAAGTTGGCAGGATCACCTGACACTACAAACATTTTAAACCCCTGCTACCCCGAAGGTTTCAACACCACCATCAAGGCCTCAACGATTTATGACACTCTGTGCACAAAGAAACCCAACAACTACCAACCAGATAAAGAATTCTTCATTGAGGGAGTCGCCGACTCAGACAAGTGCACCAACATAGTGAAGTCCCAGTTTGATTTCACCACTTGCTCTTCAGACCAGTGTTCATTCAACGGGGTTGAGCAGCCACCAGTCACTGGGGAGTTTATGGTAACACAGCGCAAACACATTGAGAATATATAGGCATATGAAGATGCAAAACAACTTAACTTTGTGTTCCTGATGTTCCCGTCAGGCGTATGCTGGATTCTATTTCACAGCTAAGGCACTGAAGTTGAATAGCACAACGGATCTCGATCAGTTCAAAGACACAGTTCGGGAATTCTGCAATACACACTGGACAGTGGTGAGCTCCTGAAACTGCTGAAATGTAAAGGGTGCCATGATCAATGCAATAATTGTGTGAATCTGGCGGGGTGTAGTTCAATTCTAAATAGCAGAGATGTGAGTGCCTGGTTTGTGGCCAAAAGCTTCATAATTCTATAATTTCTTAATAACTTTAAGGAGACATTGTTTTCCGTTGAATAGAGCTGTTACACCAAGGCTTTAATTTTTGGCAGAGAAGAAACAATAGTTGCTTCAGACTAAACAACCCAAGTGCCCCAAAGTCCCTAAAACTGGAAGGATAAGAAAGGAGGGAAGGAATGAAAAGACAGCAAGGACAAATAAAGAAATAAAAAAAAAAAACTAATTATACATGAAGTTGAATGACAAACAGAATTATCATTTGCAAAGCAAACTGTGCATTCTCTGACAGCACTGAATGAGGGCCAGCACTCTCTTCTCTGTGTGATTCACTGCTAAATTACTTTCTATGTTTTATACCAACAGAAAGTGTTATTTTAGGAAAAATATTTCTACCATGTACTGTAAAAATAGATGTTTTCTTAACCCTCCTCCAGACTGTTTTGCATACAAAACAATGTATACAAACAGATGAAGTTGTAAACTGAAACACATTGTTTTGGTCTTTGTCATCATGTATTTCATCTTCATTTTGAACATCGATATTTTTGTTAACATGAAACATTTTGCTTTTGTCATTACTTTAACTCGAGTCTCTGTTTCCCGCTCCTTTAGCTGAAGGAAGAAAGGCCATGGATCTCGGACAGATTCCTCAGTACTTATTGTTATTCTGGTCATTATGTTCTTACCTTGTTGGCAGATGGTTACAAGTTTGACAAGGAAACGTGGAAGAACATTCATTTTGAGAAAGAGGTTGGTTAAAAAAAATGCGCACAGACACACACACACACACATTGGCTTATTCTGTTGTCCTATATCCTAATAACAAAATTATAACCATCACCATATCACAGAAACCCTCAACAACCTTTAACTGTGACTTAAACCACCCACTGAGTCTGACAACAGATGGCTGGGTGACATACCAATCATCTGCGCTCAAAAGTTAGAATGAAAGACAGCCAATGTATCTTCCCAGGCTGCCCTGAGGATACAGAGAGTCTTTCACAATGGAAATCCATGGTGTGTGACAGCCAGTCACTTATGAGTAATGAGGAAAGATGGTCACATTAAAAAGTCTCACATTATAGGCACAATTTCCAAATTGCATGGTGGTCAACTTATAAATGGGACGGTTCCTCAGCATCTCCCACTGACAAGAGAGTTAGTGTATTGTGTCTGGTATGTAATGTCTCTGGGGTGTCTGGGAGTCCCATGCTTCAAATGTCCCTTTAGAAGTTAATAAACAGAAACTCTTGGAGTTCCTCTTAGGGTTTTCCCTAGAGCTGTAACTGGGCCCTCTTTTTCACTGGACTGGTCTCGACATGCAAAGATGATGTATTAGTTAACTGACAGTGTGCATGTAAAGTCATAATAAGAAAATCATTTTTTTTCTCTCTTCTCTTCTCTTCTCTTCTCTTCTCTTCTCTTCTCAGGTTAAGGAAACCAGCATAGGTTGGAGTTTGGGCTACATGCTGACTATGTCCAACATGATCCCATCTGAAGTGAAATACAACACCCCAATGACAAATCCTGTCTTCGCTGGCCTTATTTTTCTGTTTTCAGCACTAATCATTGTAACTTTTATCATAGTTTTCATCATTCTCATTCGCACCTGCTACTGAGAGAGTAAGTTACAGAGACGAACAATCTGCCACAGAAAACCTTGAGGACTTGTGTAATCCTTTATGTAACTGGAAAGTGTTACTGTTACCAAGGAATGTTTTGTTTTTTAAGCCTGAGCCATTTCAAAAATCAGTTTATTTTTTACCTCAGGGAAAGTTACATGCATCAAGGGTTGCGTTTACGATCACTTGTCTGTGGTCTTTTTAAAGCTCCACTTTAGGTCTCTAATATTCTTTTACAGGTAGAGCGCTGAAGCAGTGGCTGCCTGGTTGTCTGAATGACACACATATGATAGAAGAGGACCCAGATATGTCCATGTGCATATTCTTATTGCACCTTTTTTAATGTCAGAATTGTGTAATGATGAAATGATATTTTATACAGCTATGTTCAGTCAAATACATGAGCTCACACACACGGTCCTCTCAGGCAGAAGCATGATGAAATTCCTCAGCAAACAATTATGTCTTTTTAGTGTCCATGTAACTGCACTTAATGCATGTGCCTCACCTGCAAAAAAACTAAAATCTTTCAAAACCTTAAAGAATTAAACAGTGTGTTGGTTGATAAGTCCTGTTAGTACTAACAATTCACATAGCCTACTAGATGTCTCTGTTGTCTCTGTGTAAGTGTTGCTTTTCGTGAAATCAGCAAAAACTAGTCAACAGGTACAAAGTTTGATGAAAATACTATCTTCTCAGTCCTTGAGGTCAACCACTCGCACAAAATAAATAAATTTTAAAAAAAGGCTGGATGGTGAAGGTGCCATATTAGGATTGACTGCACCTATGCCACAACTAAATATGTGGATGTACAGTATGTGTGATTGTTTTATACCACATACTTTTGAGAGCAATTTCAGCAATGATATTGTCTTTGCATTGAAGAGAATGAGCATAATTCTAATATGCTGCAATGTCTGTTTTGAATAATTCTCCCTTTATACCATTTAGCACAAAGATATCTAGTAACTGTATGTCTCTGACTGTTGCATCACCTTTCAAATGTAAATACTTGAGCTCAGCATGGTATGTAACGCAACACTTCAATCACAGCTGGCTGCTTTAGTTCCATTTTATTATTAGCTGAGGGGCTATTTAAGTGTAACTATGCCTGTTTGAATATAATGCCTCAGTTTTCTATCTGTAAAGTGAGCGACTGTAAAATCTCCAGTGACTTGTTATAACTGCAGTCTGTTTAACTGTGTACAACAGTGCACTCTAGTGGTACTGCTGAGCACCTGCCTAAAAAAAAGCAAGATATAAGTATTAATTGTTCAAATCTCTTTTTTTTTATTGAAAGAATTGTCTAAAAAGAAAACAAAAAAGAAAAGAGACATTTGGAACTACAGCAATAACCACTGGATCTACAGACACTCTCAGAATCACAATTTGAAAGACATGGGAGGCATGTGACCAAGCAAATAAAAAAATAGCATCATCAAAGTTATGTCTGTTGCATTTTCTTTTACACACCTGTACAAAAAGGTCTCATAAATATTACTTTTGTCCTCTCTTTCTGTCTCACCTTTCAATAATTTACTTTCCAATAGAGGTTTGTATCTGCATGATTTTGGTTGAACCTTGCTCTTCTGTTTAGGTTTGCTCCTATAGCCACCTTTCATTAGGGAAATGTCAAGTGGGCGGAGCTTCAACGATGTGACCTCAGTTTTCTTCCTCTTCTTCGCTCACTGACGATCTTAGCAGAAATGATCGTCTTTTCTCTCCTCATTTACTTTGATTCTGGGGACAAAGTCTGTTCCACACTCACCCCAACATATTGTAAATCAACCTTAATCTCCAATACTGAAAAGTATTTAGCAGCTCACATATCATAACCAGTTCTGAAAAATAAAAGACAAAATAAGGCAACACAAAGATTTTTAGAAGAACATACATAAGCTGAAATGATTTCAATCAATAGAAATGCCCTTACATCTTACAGATTTCATCGCCATGGTTACATGTTGAATGGCTTTTGTCTGGCAAGACAGTGGCGACTGAGAATTTTTGACCTAGGGAGTGTTTTGGGAAGTCGTCATAACGAGTCATAGCAGCAGGAGTCGGCATGTAGGATGTGAGATTGGTGAAAGCAGCCTGAGGATGGTGTAGTAACAAAAGACTACACACCAATATCCGCAGCAAACACTGTCTCCTCTCCAATAAACTGTACTATATCAACTTTTTCTTAGTAATATACCTACTTTCTTGTGTCTCCATACCACAGCGTGTTTGGTCTCTTCACACTTGATACAGCATCACTTTACCACGTCTTCACCACATTTGATCGCGTGTCATATCAAAACATCTGAGCGAGCACTCTGGTTCTGGTTGAGGCAATTGTGTTCAACACCGTCTACATGTTCTCAATAACTGATAAAAGAAACCTCTCACACTCGAAAAGCATGAAAAGCAAGAAAACATGTATCAGAGATGAAAAAAATAAAGAGAAAGCAACATGAGGAAGATTTCTTCACTATTTAGTTTCTTCATCTTTGGTATAAAATATGCCACCTGTGGGCTGCGTTTGTTCAACAGTTAAGAAAGACGTGAGGAACTGTCAACAGATCTTCTAAAACTATTGCTTTCTGCACATTTAAAAATCCTAGCGTGTTTTTTTTCTACTTTTTTTCAAAATCTTTTTCTTTTTTTCCTTTTTTTTTTTTTTTTTTTTAACTTTTTTGCAGTGAGACAAGAAAAGCGGGAAAAGCAAAAATCTCCGGGAACGTAAAAAAGGCAGAAGAAAAACAAAATGCAATAGAAAAACAGAATATTTATCCCATGATTAAAATGAACTCAGAGAGCAGTGGATTGACCCCTTCCACAGGTCAGATTAAAGATTTTTTTTTCCTATCAACCAACATCAGCTGCAATGCACCACATAATTTAAAATCATCTTCATACAAATACTACCTTATTTTTTTTAATCCTGTACAGAAAGCTTAGTAGATTTCAAGGCTCTCAGAAACTCTGTGAACCTCTCAAATAATTCATTCATCCTTTTGTATAATAATTCAACACTATGGAAACATTTTCCCCAAAGTTTGAGAAAATTAAGGCAATAAAGATTTACGAAAAACATTGAAATTCTAGAAAACTACTCAAATAATAAAAAGAATGAAAAATAATGTAGCTTAATATTAAAGGAAGACAACCTGTTTTTTTTCCCCTAGACTTTGCTTCCATTTTTTTTTTTTTTAATTATAAAAAACTCTGAAAATCTACCTGCACATTCAAATGTTCCTTTTTTCTGTACAGCTTGTTGGTTGAGTTGCAATTTCAGTTTGTCTTATCTTTTTTCCTTTGGAGGCAAAGTCCAGCCTCATGTTGAGAAATGATGTACTCACAGTTGCAGACTGAGTTTGATGTCATTGTCTTCAAGTTCGAGCAAACCATCATTTCTTGGTTGAACCAGGTAAAAAAAAAAAAAAAAAAAAAAAAAAAATCATTGATTTTTTTTTCTTTTCATTTTGTCTTTTATTCGGTGCGTGTGCACACCAGAAGCATCCTCCCTTCAGTGTTGTCCATCAGCTATTTCCCTTTGTCTCTCTTTCATTTTGATTTTCTCTGAGTCTCCAGCTCTTTCGTGCAGTCATTCCACAGGCAGCGCAGCAGTGAGTCCCATCGAACCTCTTTATCTAAAGAGACAGAAAAACAAGTCAGTAAAACAAATACAAAAATAAAAAAAAAAAGGCTTATTGGAAGAACTCTGGACTGCTTTATTTTTTAAAAAAGTATGCACAATATTCTTGGTCAGACACAAAGAGAAAGCAGATGTAGAAATGAACACAAATACAATCAAAACACAAATAATGGTTTAACATTTAATCAGTACTGCATGGAGTACAAAGTATAATAAAAATCATTTAATAAATTAGCTGGAATTGTTTTAAAACAATCATTTTCTATGATCCGCTTAGGTAGAATAAATGTTCTCTCAAAGCACAGAAGTTCTGATCCCACTTTGTCTCAGGAGTTTGCATGTTCACCCTAACATGAATGTGTATGTGACTGGTTGTTTTGTCTTTAAATATTGGTCTTGAAATTGACTGTCAACTCGTCACCCATTGCCAACAGATACTTTTCCTCAGAGCTGGCCTTGTGTCATGTCATTATTAAGCGCCTTTGTGTGACAAACACAATAGAAACCAGATGAATCCTATTTTCTTTATTGCGGATGCAATAACTTGAGTCGTGATTTTTCTGTGAAAAACTCCTGTCCTGCAAGAATAACAGTGTAAGCAAGACTTACAAGTCACTGATACAAACAATATACACACTAATAAATGCACACTGTCATTTTTCTTTGACTATTACACTGTTCAGATTCTGTTCAGGTTGAACATCATGATCATTCATCATTCAGCATTATACAGAACTCTGTACAGCTTGTGGAGAAAAACAGTATTGTACTAACTTTGACTGCTGGTAAGAATAGGGTGCAGCATGATCTGCTGTGCTCTCCACTGATATAGGCTGCTGCCCGCTGGCTTCCTGCGAGGAGGGGACGGCTGTCTGAGGAGATGGGTCTGTCACCACGCCCTGACGCCAAACACACAGTTACACGATATACACCAGAAATATGCCAAACCATCTCATGAGGTTAGAAAATTTATTTTCAACCTTCATTGAGCAGTAATTAACTGAGAAAATCCAAAGAGCTTTCAGAAGGAAAAAAAAAATCACTCAGTAATGATTAAAAGTGAGGGTGTTCCCAGACAAATTCACTTTCATTTGTGATGCTCACCTAAATAAAACAAACAAACAAAAAAAAAGACAAAAGGTTTCTCTGGCTTTTGGGAATTGAAATGAGTGGCTATGTCTTTAAGTGAATCCCACAGAGCCACAGTGCGATTCTGATATGATGAAAGTTTCAACCTGAAAACCTCAGAGGCAATAAGTGAGTGACAGAAGCTGACATCTCACAGGATATCCACCAAACTTATTAGTTTTCATTTCATAACAGCAAAGCCATTTTGAGTGACATCTATAATATATGCTTAATCTGAGAACCATCAAGTGAGAGAATTACTGTATATATTGTGAGTTTCAAACAGAAATTCCTTAATTATGTGCAATGTGGTGCAGATGTGATTAAAATGCTTTCAACCCCATGAAGCTTTTTAATAAAGCTCTATGACGGTTGACAAAGAATAGACTACAGTATAAAGTTGGTGTAATTAAAGTCAATAAAATCGTTTTTGTATTTACTTCCACTGTGATGGCAGAGGCAGGCACTGCAGTGTACTGGGGAATGTAAGTTCCTTGCATAGGAGCAGCTGCTGCAGCAGGCATGTACTGCGGAGAAGAGAAGAGGAACAGACATTATTAAACTTTTTATTTTATGACATTTATGATACATTTGGGCCCAAGGTCATCACATATTTCAGACTTTCAGACAAACAGGAAAGACAATTTGTCCAAAGGCTATGCGATTAAATACGACATCTAATCCCCTAAGTCCCCATTGTCTTATAATATTTACCTTGCAATGCAGACAGATAAAAGTGCATGAAGAGGAAGAAGGTTTGGAGGAAGACTCACGGTGCCTGTAGTGCCGAGAGACAGGTGGTTCATCTGCTGGGTGAGAGGAGCCATGACACTGGAGGGATGAAGAGACAGACTGGGCTCTATAGCTGTGGCTGGAGTGATAACAGCGCCCTGAGGTAAGATGGAAGCACACATGACCAACTTTGTTTTGTGGACAAACCATTATCATCTGACCAGAGAATCATAAGAAAAAAAAAAATGTTTTTAGTTATATAATGAGATATAACTAAAAACATGTAAGGGTCCAGTGTGTAAGATGTAGTGAGGTCTCCTTGGTTCACCCCCTCCCTTTTACAAGCTCATCAGGGACTTTTGGTGGCATTGGCATCCCAGAAAAAAGATTCTAAACATGCAATGTATGCTCTGACTGGTTTGGTCGTTGCTGTAGAAACATGGCAGTGCAAGATGGCTGCCTACTTAATGCAAGTGCATACTGTAAGGCTTTTTCTATGACTACAAAACCAAACTTTTATTATTTTAAATAAATTATGCACTTATATAGATATATAAGTATATATGTATAGTAAAATATATTATACAGTAATTTTATACAGTAATATATATATATTTATACATATACATGTATGTATGTATGTATGTATGTATGTATGTATGTATGTATGTATGTATGTATATATATATATACACACACACGTATATGTATATATGTATATATACATATATATACACATCTAAATGACATATCTCTAGAGAAGGAAGTTCTTCAATCCCTGCTGAGTTTGATAAATTGGAGTTTGGACTTTGTACATGACAATAGAGCCACTCAACCGGCTTGAAAGTCTTGTTAAAACATGCTTCTCAGTGGGACAGAAAGAATTTTATGTGAAGAGCTTTAATGCAACCTAACGCCTTCATTCTCTGAGCTCCACTTTTTCTGCTACAGACTCCTGATGCTGTGCGCTGAGGTGACTGGTGGCGTCTTTGCAGTGGTAAACACCATTCATTTATGAGAGCTGTTTGACGACCACTCCCACGAGCACAGACAGCATGAGTGGATTTGTTTGCTCAGCTTGCTCCTGAAAGCAGTCAGCACTTGAGTGTTGATGCAGGATGTTAAAAGAACACAGGTAAAATTTAGGTGTTTAAGGCACCGGCTCCGGTGGATGGTGGGTGTCTTAACAGCTCTGTGTTTGTATGGTTTCAGAGCGAAGCTCCCATCAAAACAGCACATGCAACTCACACACACAAACACACAGAGGCGTTCCTCTCAAAGGCACATCCAATCTGTCAGAAAAGTTAACAGGTGCAAATCTGTACATGAAGATCCTTACATAATTATGCAAGCTTCATACTGTAGGTGGCACCTACACACACACACACACACACACACACACACACACACACACACACACACGCGCGCACACTACAGACAGTTGTCAATGCTGGGTGCACTTCCTCCTGACTGCTGTCTTTATAGGGAAGTCTGTTTGAAGAACACAGCAGTAGGACTGTCATAAACACTCTGTCAACATTGTCCTCAACATCACAAGTGAATGAGTGGCACTCTTTCGGCAAGCACACGCATGCACAAACACACACACACAGGTTTCCATGACTTCAGAGGACATTGCATTGACTTACATTAATTTCCTGGAGACTTACTCTAACTTTACCCATAATTACTAGTGCCTTAATCCTAACCGTGACCCTAACCTAACCCTAACCTCAGTCTAACTTGAAAACGTCTTCACCTTACAATGTAGTACTTTATTTTATCGAACTTGCTTTTTGTCCCCATAATGTGACTGTGTAAACAGATTTAGGTCCCCACAACATAAGGAATACCAGGAGCAGCCACACACAGATACAGTGACAAATCTAGTCAAAATTGCACAAACCTTTGGCTAGGGCAGGTGGATTCAGCAGCCAGATTCCAGTTAATACCCAAGCTATTCATCCATGTACATAATTCATTCTCTGGTTTAATTATTTTTCATTCTTCCTCACTCTTTCTCTCACTTCATCCAGCCTCACAGCATGCCTCCGCGGAGGCAGAACGATGTACACAGCAAAGGGAAACCCAGGCTGACTAATTACTTTTTTTGATTTATAGCTGTACAGGTGTTACACGTGTCTTTTCTGCATGTATCTGCATGTCAACACTGTGCATTAAAACTACATATGACAGACAATGTGCATATGTACTGTCAGATGTCTGAGACATATTCTAAGAGAGAAAAAAAACACAAGATCTGCCTAAACTTTGAACTGTCTCTTTTTTTTTTTCTTTTTTTTTTAAGTAGACAGTCTGATGCTGCAGGCACCACGCAGCATCAGACACGGAGTATTCCTGATAATGATGCCTGCTTAAGAAGAAAACTAGTGCGACAGTTGGCTGTTTGTTCTCTTGCACACATCTGTGCTCTGAGAGACAGATGTTTGTATTAACGCCACAGAAAAGAAGACCTTGGATAACATTAAACCCTCTTCATGTGTCTGACCTTATTTTTTTTCACCACACAAATACACGCAGGTATTTACAGGACTATACAGTAAAAAAGGCAGGTATTGCTGGACTACAAACGATACCCATACACCTGCATGCAGTGGTGAAAGAGACACAAAGTGTGTATTGTGCAACATTTGCTTCCCCAGAAATGTACTAAACTGTGCTTCCTTTTCCCCTTTGTCTCCCAAAAATGGGTTAAACATGGCAGTTAACTCAGGAAGACTTTAGATGTCTCATTAAAGCCCTCCATAATAAACTGCCTTCCTTGTGTCTGTCTTGCTATGCATGGTTAGGGTAATACATTCATTTCCTGTAGGGGGATTTATGAGTTATTATGCACAAAGCTGTCCTCTCGTTAATTAAGATGTAAAGAGAGGGAATTAAAGTAATCTGGGCATTCCACCATGGATCAGAAACACAGGAACACACGGCCGTTAAGGAACTCCACTATGTGTATACAGTAGGTGAGTCTGAATCATGTTGTGTCTGTGTATTGTTGTCTGAGTATGTACATGTGCCCACTCTTTATTCCTGAGGAACAAGAACAGCACTTAGCACGTTTTTTTTTTTTTCATTCATTCATTCTAAACCTTTTAATTAGGTTCAACTGACATATTTGCCACTGTGAGGATGTAAAAATCTCTAGCTTCATATTGACCAAGTGATTAGCAAAAATTAAAATTGTGTGCATCACTTCAAATGTGTTAATGAGTTTGCATCATTAATCAAAGTCAACAGTCATTAACTGTGAGTGAAGAAGCCTCCACTGCCACTGGAACAGAATCATGCCACTGTCGATCCCTGTCTCCCTCCCTGATGCAGCTTTAATAGACCAAGCTCCTCAAAGTACATTGACTAGCTTTGGCCTTGGTTGTCTAACCGGGATTTTGTTAATGCAGGGACAAGGCTTGGGAACAGGCACGCACAGCTCAGACATGCTTTTGGAGGAATTGTTTTCATTTCTTTGTTCTCAATTTTTCTTTTTTCACTTCTTTCTTCTTGTTTCCCTGCGCCTGCCTCTCTCTGTCAAACTGCAGATGCTTTGTTCATTTTTTTTTCCTTTCACCAATCCCTCATTCTTTCCTCTTTTACCTCTGTGCTATCCGCCAAGTCCAGGGAAGTGGCCTGCCAAATAATTAGATGGGACCTTTGTTTGAAAACACATTTATAATAGAGTATTATCACGGACATAATTTTAATCAGACATGACAACAGACTCTTCTTGGTTGCAGACAGACACCAGGAAGACCTATAGGATGTGAGAATGACAAAGAGTAGAAGCAACAGAATTTGGATCTACTTTAACCAATGTTTTTGGGGCTTTACTTCCTTCCAATTCTCTAAAGCCACTACAGATTCACTTTGATAAAACTATATTTTGCATGCATACAACTGTCTGCAGCTTTGAGCATGGGTATAAATTAGAATAAAATCTGTCTATAATGCCTTTGTGAGAGAAGATGACTTTAAAAAAAATACTGACTTTGCAGTAATATGTTTCAATGTTAATCTCTAATTAAAAAAACCCTGGATGAGACAGTGAGGTGTGTCTGAAAGCTGCTGTCAGGTCATAATGCCTGAGATCACTTCTTCAAATTCACTTCTGAGTGAAAGGTATTATCTCTACATCCTGAATTTTTCTTTTAACTGTGACATTCATTTTTAAAGAGAGGCCATTTAGAGAACAGCTTTGAAAATTCATTTGTATCAAACCCATGTTTTACAGGAAAACATTTTGAACACTTTTACAAACTGTAGTTTGTCTCAGTGTGTTGGCCCCTGTGAATAAATGAATGCTTTTTTTGTTGATACTTAAATTTGGACAAATATGAGTACTAGAATACTTCAAAATATATATACAACACACACACACAAAGATATATATATATATATGTATATGTATATACACATACACACACTGCATATCATATTTAAATCTGCATCTGCAGGTTCATTTCTGACCAGCAGGGGGCAGGCTTTTATATGGATTGAGCTCTTCTATAGCTTTCAGGAGGTTAATCACAGGCTGATTCAGCAGAGCGGGGACTCAGACTCAGAGTTAGAGTTTCTACCCATCTGTACTGAGTTTGCCTCTTATAGTATACACTGTGACCAATTAAGAAAGATATATAGTGAGTATCACAGCGTGTTCAAAAACTTACTGTAGGTTGCATAACATACTGCTGATGTGGCATCCAAGATGTACTTTGGACCTGAGAAGAGAAGAGAAGAGAAGAGAAGAGAAGAGAAGAGAAGAGAAGAGAAGAGAAGAGAAGAGAAGAGAAGAGAAGAGACTCAGAGATTATGAATGAAAGAGGAAAGACAGAGCATAGATAAAACAGATGATTAAAATGAAGTAATTAAAAAGAGAGAGGATGGGCATGAGCAGGAGATTCCGGGGGGAAGGTCATGAAGATGAGAGGAAAGGGCAAGATAAAAAACAAAGATTGTTATAAGTGTGTAAGGAAGAGGGAACATAAGGAAGGACAATTGCAAGACAGAATAACAGGAAGTGAGTGAAAATGAAAAAAACAAGAAGGAGGGGAAAGAAAATTAATTATTAGCTCAAGTCTTTACAAGCCCATTGCAGAGCTACAGTCCCTGTGAGAGTGTGTCTTAAAAATATTACAGTGGTAACTGAGCGTCCACTATACAGTATGTTATGCTGTAATTATAAGAGGATATGAAGACCACAGAGTGCAATACAGTCTAATAATTACTTCTCAGTGGCAGTTTCATCATCAAAGACTGTCTTGGCCGCAAATCACTACTTTCATCTCCTACAGCTACCCAGTGTCAGTGTCCAGCCTTAATATGAGGAGAAACCAGTCCCCAGAGGCACCCTTTTCACAAGCAGTGTGTGTGTGTGTGTAATAATATGAGTCCATGTCTATGTTCAGTTATCTGTGTCTATCTGTTGGGAGTTAAAGTAACGCACATTAGACGGCTTAGTCTAATAAGGCAAAGCGGTGTTTAGCTGCGTAACTCAGTGTAACTCAGCACTGCAGACGGTGTGTCTTTGCATTTATGCAGTGCTTTGTGCTTGAAAAATCCCATGAAGGAAAAGGGGCAAGGTGCAAAGATGTTGTATTTTTTTTTTTTTTATTGTCTGAATTGTTTGTAGGTATATTTTTGGCACAACATCAATAAAGTTTTGCTCATCATTCCCTTTAAAAGCCAGGTGCTCACAAGCAGAACATCTATGGTTGCAGCTCGAACCCTTCATTGAGGGACAGCTCCGTGGTCCACGGCCAGTGGACCCTCTGCCTCTGACGTCTACTGAACCTCTGCACCATCAACAACTCCATTGGACTGGACAGGATAAGGAATTGCACTGACATTCAACCTGCAATTAACTGATGAGGAAGGGGAGGAGGAAGAGTGCTTCAGTGTGTTCCTGTGTGCTTAAGATGCAGAGTATATGTGCAGAGATTGCCTATGTAGGCACTTTAAATGTGCAATATAAATACACATGAAAGAATGAAGTTAAAACCAGGTTTTTATTGGTTAATGGTGCAGTGTCTTTCTGCTGCCTCAACTTAACAACACACTCATGCGCACTGATGAGCACATGCATTTGCATTTGAGTACTGGGGTGAAGACACTCTCTCAAAGAACCAATGTTACATGTCAACCATTTTTTTCATGAACTTGTGTTCTCGGGTGTGTTTAAGATAGGATGTGACACACAGGAACAGAAAGAGAGATGTGCTACTGATGAATGAATAATCAGTGGGAGATCTAAAACTAACCTTATTAGACTAACGACTGTAAAATGAAGGGATATGGAAAGGGGTTAGGGAAAACTTACTTTTATTATGAAGTCTTTCATCTAAACAAATAAACATTACCTCCTTGAACTGTATGTCCAGAAGATATCAATAGTGAAAAAAATGGTAAAACCGTTTAGAAGCCATGAAGCAATACTGTAACCAAAGATGGGTTTGTCCATCACTGAACACTTTGAGAATGCCTTTGTTTATGATACTCAGAAAGAAGGCCAGGTTGGTTCCTGCACAAAGCAATTACAAATTACTACTCTTATACTGTTTCATATTTTTAAAAAGTGTGTTATATTTTCCTCATATGAATTGTAGTTATTAGCAAACATCACTTTAACAGTTGGACAGTGTTGTTAACCTTGCATAAGATACCAAGAAAGTGCTGGGAGATTGTAATCTATGCCCATGGGATGCCATGTTGGAGCTCTTTCTGGTTGGAAACATTAGATGCTCTGCTAAAGCTGACTGCCTGGCAGTGAGGAAGAAATATGCCAGAAGCTGGAACTTGCACACGGTGCTTTGCAGTGTTGGAAGTAATTTCAACTGAGTAGAAGTTAGAAAACAATTAACACAGCAAACATATTTAAGCTGGAATCTCTAAGCATGAAGGATAGTTAGAGCCCTAAATCGCTGGAAGTTGCAGTCTGTAGAGGAACTAGGACTTCCTTGCTAACATCTGGCTTTCTTCTCCTTCTGTAGTGTATGACTGTTGTTGAGAAGACTGCATGCAAGCAGGGTGCATGCAGACAGGCAGTTTGGTTTGTGACAGGAACAGAAGCCAATCATTCCTTGCATACAGGAAGTTAGGGTTGTTGTTAGGGTTTTTCACTTTTTTTTTCCTTTACCTTTATTTATTTATTGACAACTAGCCGCACGTGAAAAGACATTCAACAAAATATAATATTTAACAAAAAAATATAATATTAAACAGGTTCAGACACTTCTCAACACTTTCAAACAACCAATGGCATTTTCTGGGGCAATCAAAAGACATCTTCAAGCACCTAAGTCTGGACCTTAACCAGCAGAACTGAGTAATGATTGACCCACCTGATATGTGGAGACAGGAGAGGCAGCAATGAAGGGTGTGATTGAAGTCTGTGCAATCATCCGATTGGTGGAGATGCTATATGGTGAAGAGTAGAAGCTGTGGATGGAGATAACAAAGAGTTTTTAACTTCACATTGTTCATTTAACCAAATGCATGTTAATGGAATTAATGTGATTATTAGATACAGTATGACAAAAACTTCTCTGCACACTTGCACCTTTAGTTCTCCAAACATAGCCACATGTAAAGGTGACTTTTTTTTTTGCTTTTTTTTTTTCAAACCACCCAGTTTACTTTCAAGACACCACTGAGAAAATGGTTGAGACATCAAGGGTGTCTTGGAAACAACAAATATTGCAGCTTCACTCTGTGCCACACTATCAAAGACGTTTTAGAATGAGACTTGACACTGCACCGGAGAAGGCATCATGTTAGGAAGGAGTCTGTTCTGCTGCTATGCATAATAATGAATTATCACTTTAATGTGGGAGTGGGTGAATTATTTCTGTCTTACCTTTTATGTTCCCACTTATGCATATTTAATTTTCAAAGAAAATGGTGTGTCTTTAATGTGTGCATTTTGTACTCTGTTTACTTCCCTTCCTATACCTTTGTTTGTCCTTCTGATTTTGCACTTCTATCTTTTTCCTTTTCCATTTCACCCCCTCAATGCTGCATTGGTAGAATGCTGTGGCTCACGGTGCTTTATTTATCATTGTGTACCTAGAGAGGACATGTTTCATCCGCCAGGCTGTGTTGCTGTGCCCGATCGATCCCCAAGTGTCTGTTGACTGAATAATGGAGCAAGGGAGGAGAGAGAGAGAGAGACAGAGAGAGAGAGAGAGAGAGAGAGAGAGAGAGAGAGAGAGAGAAAAGCCCTCCCCTATCTAGCTCTACCAGCCATGATTGTATAAAAAGGCACTTTCCACAAATCAAGTATTGCTTAATTGGGTGAGTACTTACACACGCACGCACACACACACACAAAGTCGGTCTATTTAAAGTTTACGACACACTACCACTGACAGACACATCATTTAATGTGTTTGTTTGTAGCTGTCGATTATTTATGACAGAATATGCAACAACAAGTAAGGTCCAGCAACAAGCCAAAGACTGGCAAGGCTGACAATGGTTCTTCCAGTGCCTATACCTGTTCTGTTATTGCGCTTTATTTGGTCATTGTGACCACAAGTAGTTTTGAATTTCAGCTGTGAGATGCATGAACTGTTTTCTCCAGAATATAACATGTCTACTGTATTTTGGAAAAAGAAATAATTAGTCATATACATCATATAATTATAAGAGATATACCTCATCTATTGCATGAATTAACTATGAGTTTAAATGTGACTATAGATAGAGGTTCCTTGATGGGATGTAGAGATGTTCTTAAATTTTCCTCTAGCACCTTTCAATACTGATTGGCCTTACTGTCTTATTAGCTTCCCCAAATTAAGTAAATTAAGCTTTAATGGAAACAATGTGTGTTGGCAGTTAAACATTTTTTCTGCATTGGTGTTTGGGCTACTGCACTGTATTGATATATTTCAGCCACTGGCATCCCTTGAATTGAAAGCCCTGAATTCAAAGAATAGATGAGCTCATCCAAGAAGTGGGACATGTGATGAGCACAGAAAAAGAAACAACCCCCCCCCCACTAATCATTTAGTAGTATGGCTCTATTTATTTGACAATACAATTAATGTATGGCTCACATTAGAGGCTGTGTATTACCGTCACTGATGAATACAAATGGGCAAATGCAACAGGGTTATTCAATATGGTTCTCTGATTGGTTTTAGTGGATTTTTCATGAGAGTGATGTGTATTGAAAGAGAGAAATAGTAGGTAGAGGACATATTCAAGGTTATTGATGGAGGCTATTAGCCTTGAGCAGCACCCCTGTCAATAGGGACTCCAGCATGGCTGTTTAAACAATACACTAAACATGTAATTGCGAAGAGAACATTAAGTCGAGATTGAATTTAAAACCTCTCCGCGAATCCCTGGTGTGACCCAGCTGCACTGTCAGGAGTTTGCCCCTGAAAAATTAGCAAATGATTTAGTGCCGACCTCAGTGACTTCTCAGCCAAGATATGTGAGCAAGCCTGCTAAAATATACTGTACATGTGTATGTGCGTGTGTGGGCAGGGGAAGTAGAGGATAGAAAGAGAAAGGCAGAGAAAGAGAGGTGAGAACAGAGGCATGCAGAGAGAGAGAGAGAGAAGGATAGAGAGAAGAGCAGGAAAGTAGACAAACCAGATAGGAGGAAAAAAAGGACAGCGAAAGAGCCCTCAGGAGTTTCTCTGACACACAGAGGACAGCCTATGCAAAGCAGTCTGGACAGTTGGAACACATGTTTTTGGTAACATCAGATTGGCATCAGAACCCAAACACCAGCCGTCTGTGGAGACTCACAAACCAGCAATTGATTAATCTCCTTCCCCTCTCCTTGGGCTGACTTTATTTTTGCTTTTATCCCCCGCTTGACCCCAACCAGTCCGCTGCCCCTCCCTTTTCATTAAAACCCTTACGCTCCTCGCTTTTCGCCTCTTTAATTAGCTGCATTAGCATTTCACAGTCATTTAGTGCTTCGCCGGAAGAAGCCCAGATGACCTCAGAAGAGAGGTCACAGAAGGTTTAAGCACCACAAGTGCAACGATGCTCACGTGTTGGCATGCATTGATACATCCAAAAACATTGCCCACACAGAGACGCCAGCACTGACCAAAATTAAAGCAGATGCTTGGAAATGAAAAAAAGAACTAAACAAGATATCAAAACAAAGAGAGAGAGAAGAACTTGAATACAATAGACAGATAAGATCAAAGGTGATATTAAGAGTGGGAGAGGTAATGATGAGTGAAGCACAACAGTAAAACAGTAAAGAATAGATGGGAAAGGGAGAGTGGGGATTAAAAGGGTAAGGATGAGTGAGTAGACAAGGTGAAGGAGAAGAGAAACACAGATCTGGAGGGACATGTCTCCTGGGACTTTATCACCAGCAGCATTCCTTGCAGAAAGGAGCACTCTCCAATTTCCCCCTGAAAGAGGCAGACACTCTGTTTTCTGCATTAGCCAGGGAGCACTGTAGATAGCCTCGGCTGATGAAAGTCTTACAGCGGCACTGCAACACCAGACAACTTCCCTGTGTGCAATCAAAACTTACATGCCTGACAGAATGTATGCATGTAGGTGCATTTTCTCTCCTTTATCGTGCAACACCTGTTCACAGAACAAGTGGAGACAAGGTACCAAAGCTACAAATAAATAAAGTTACAAACAACAGACAAAAAATAAATAAAAATTATAATGACAATAGCGATATAATGTTAATCATATGTGATCGAGGTAATGGGCGTTGTGGAGCGACTGATACAGGGGCATGTTGTACGTGTATAAGTATATCCTTCTAAAAAAAAATAACAATTATCATTTCCACAATAACAATGAATAACGAATAGGGAGATGTGGTTGATTTAAGCAGATAAAGAAGAACTGGCAAGACAATACTAAGCACTGATATTTTGTGTCCATATGAAGTATGTACTTAGGAATACAGAGAGAGGGTGTTGTGGTCATGTACTTCTACTAGTTGATGAGTCCTGTTCGAGGTTTAGATGGATTATGAATATACTCCAGGTTTCATTAAAGACTGATATATTGTTTTTCTTTACTAAGTGTAGTTATTCGTTCTAGTGCAATACATTCAGTAAGAGAGTTGAGCTAATGAGTAATATGGGTGAATTTTTTTAGATTTCCAGTTCTGAGCGATTGCTCTCTTGGTGATAGTTAGAGGAATGAGTAATGGGTTATTGTATTTAGTTTGGATGGTTATGGACATACATTTACTTGACTGCAGTTTATATAGGCGCCCGTTCACTTTAGTTAGAGTGTCATTTTTTTAGAACACTCTAATACACATTGCAATATTGGGACTCCAGTGTTTTATATAGTGTTCGGTTTACACGTAATGGGTGGTATGAATCAAAAATGAAGTTTCACACTGAATGCTGCAGTCACTGTAAACCTGTGAAAGAAACTTTCTACCTACCCGTTCTGCATTGCAGTGGGATCATATGTCAGTGCCATCCCACTCTGTAAGCAAACAAACAAAAAATAATGTTAAGGTTAAAAACCACGTGAAGCAAGTGCAGAGTTTCTCCTCTTCACACATTTTTGAAATTAGCTGAGAACATGTGAAAAAATGAAGATGGTGGAATAAGAATTATGGAGTAAAAACTGTTTCTCTTCAGTGTTGTGTTCAGGATTTTTTTTGTGTGTGTGTGTGTGTGTGTTTAAAAATATGGCTCCATGATGCACAGGAGCCCTATTAACTCCTAGTATAACTAAAAATGCTGGACCAATATAAATCCCTTGGCACATTTGTTTGCTGTGAGTAGCTGCACCTGCTCCTACATTAATGCCGTTGGTTTGCAAGCTGGCTAAGATGTCTTAAAAAATGAACTTAACTAGATGTACAAACACAAAGAATAGCTCTGACACTCCATCTAAATTTCCTAAAGATGAGGAAACGAAACCGAAAACAACAGAAAGAGAAGACTCCTGCTGTGAAGTTGCAGGTGCTACTGATGAAGAGGAAGATGGAGAGAGAGAGAGAGAGAGAGAGAGACAGAGAGAGAGAGAGAGAGCGAGAGAGAGAGAGTCTATGTGTTGTTAAAATACCACCAAATTTTTAATTTTACTTAAGTTTTAGTCCAAAGACTTCCAGGCATCCTCGTCAAGCAGAAGATTTTAAGATTATTTTCTTAATAACAAAAAACATTAAATTATCTATTATTTCTGATTATCATTTCAGTCAAATCGGTTTCCCACACCACATATTGATTAAGTGTCATAATTAATTGAATAGTAATAATAAAAAAGAACTTGCTGATTTAAGAGACACATTTACAAGTGATGAAATTGTTCTGACTTTAGCATTTTATTTTGAATCAACACAATTCGAAAGCACATGAACTAATTTGAAATATTTTGAAGGCAATAATGGCTGGACATCTGTCTTCTTCTTGAGAGTTTTTATGATATTTTTTATTTCATGCAAAACATTTCAGTCTTGTCTTTTTTACGTCAACAGTAGTGCATGTTATTAAAGTCTCGGTGCGCTGGTGCAGCCTCGTCATCGTCTCATGTTAGTCATAAAGAAAAAAGATTGTTCACAAATACATTAATCACTCAAATTTGATGAGGTGGTTACCAACACATTTTCCAGTGGGGGATAAAGTCACAAGAGACTTTCTTGTTTTTAAGTAATTGTTGGTGTGGTCAGCTGAAATGAAAACGGCTTGGTAACATGGCTTATGAAATGGTTGAGAAAGGAAGAGAATGCAGAGGGACAGTATGATTTATGATGTATAATAAACAATGAGCACATCATTTCTCTTTTCCAGTTGACCAATATCTAAAAACAAGTGAGAGGGATATAAAGAACTGCTTAGTCTTGAACAATGGACAATTTCCTCAGTGAAATACTCAGTGGGCCTGTTAAAAGCACTTTGGTTCTCTTAAATGATTGTGCATGATTGTGTGTGAGCCTGGGAGCCACTTTAAGTATACGTCATGTTTCAAAAATAAATACATAGTAAAATGACCACACAAAATAAACAAAATGACAAGTGCAATGGTTAGTTTGGTTATCTGTGTAATAAGTACATAATAAATACTGTATGTAACCACATCAACACAGAATAAGTGACATCATATGACAGAATACAACCTTTTATGTATTGTGCCTTTGTTTGTAATTTTGCAGAAATGTTTTCATGGTTGATTTCTACATGATTGATTTTGTCAAAGAAAAAACATGCTGACAAAAAAAAGAAAAAAGAAAAATGAGATTGATTATAACGAGCTGTCAAGAATGAAACAAATGCTACAGAAATGTCTTTTTATACCACAAATGGAGAATTCTGCTGTTCACTCCACTTGCACTTAATAAATAAAAAAAAAACACAGATGAAGGGAATCAGATATATAATCAGATGTAAATCATACAGGGCACCATGAACTATGTCAGTTGAAAGTTGTATTCCTCAGAGAAAAGAGTGGAAGAGGAACAATCTGGAGGAAGGTCCCCATTAAGTTTTCAAATCAGAGTGTTTAAACTGTCTTGTGCACAGTCTGCACTAATGATCACATCTGTATTATCAGTCGGGGAACTTAACAGTGGCCAGAAAGCATCCAAAGTATTAATCAAACTGAGTCCAACATCATTTCACTGCTTGACACTGCCTAGACTGGCTCCTGCATGCAACGGACAACTAGCACTTACACTGGAATATACTTCAACCACTGTGCAATAATACAACATATATGCTGATGGTGTGATATTTTTGTATAGGTTAATTTATTGTTTTCAATATTTAGGTCCATAGATGGAAGTCCACTGCAACATTCATTTTGCTCTTGGAAGGATGTATTATACCTACCTGCCTAACATACAGTAGATGGCATCTAACAACAAGCAGAAAATGTTTTTAATTATCAGTCAACATTGAGCTTTCTCCGTCCTCCTCTCTATCAATTGTTGTCCCTTAAGTTTAGTTCCTGTTCATCATTAAATGACTTGTTTCTCTGAATGACTGCGCCTCACATTTTCAATCATATGCAAACCAATAGAGATCTTCAGTCACTCGACTACATTTCGGCAATGTTGGGATATATTTTAAGTATGAATTGTGTGTTTAAGTCCTCTAATCTTTAGTTTCCTTCCTCTCTTCCATTGCCCCCTCCTCTTCTATCTGCAGCACCACAAAAATGATTTTTTACTTGTTCTACATTCCACACAAGACACTTCTCTCCAAGTTGGCACATGAGTTGAAAGAGTGCTCTGATGCATAACTGAGCTGCAATGTTTGGTTTTCCCCAAACACTGTTCCATCCCAGGATGGGAGAACATAAACTGCACAAGACATAAAAAAGACTGACAGATATTGATGACATCAAATAGCAGGAATAAATCATCTAAAGCCAGATAAAAATATGTTCTTACTAGCCCTAAAACTCTAATTCAAAGCAGGTAACATTCACTTTAAACAAGCATAACACAAGAATTTTTTTCTCTTCACCTTTAGCGAAATTTGTATTCCCTCTTGATCCCTTGCTGATCTATTGAATTTATGAGCCAAAAATAAAGGAGATCAACTCTGGGAGGAATCTTGATAGTGCATCTTATGCTCTAAAATTTAGTTTGACAGCAAAACCACATGAGTCCTGGAGAGAGAACACACCAGGACACCTATGCACCAGAAAAGCTGTGTTTGACATACAGTAACTCTTATCATTCATTGTTGGAGTCAAGGAAACAACTACATGGAGAAAAGCAAAACAATGACAGAGACACAAACTGACTACAAAGAGACAAACAGAGGAATCTAAAGAGACAAAAACAGGAGGAATATAAAGAGAAAAATAACACAAAGGGTCAAAAAATTGACAACAAAGAGACAAAAACAGAGCAAAAACAGAGAAGAACTACAAAACTGCCACACTAGTGGCTAGAAAATGACAGTTAAGAGATACAGAATGACATCACAGATGACAAAGTGAGCAGAAATGTAGAATAAACCCAGAGCAAATGACCAAAATAAGACACAACACAACTTTAAGCAAGTTATATTGCCTGTGCCAATGGGGCCACTGTCTCATAATCAAGGTCATGGTCAGACTCATTTAGTAGTGAGGGGTTCTGGGAGATTAGGGTCGGATGACTGACTGAGTGTGAAGATGCGATGAGGCCCCTCAAAGCACCTTCTCTACCAGATGTCTCTATTAGTGTGTCTGGACTCAGAGACTCCGCTCTGATAAAGGCATAAACCACTGAAGGGACACTTTCCCTCTGCAATGCCAAGCGGGGCTTGTCAGTACCTGGGCCACTGACGAATGTCAGAGGAATCTCACTAAAAGCATGCAGCTTTTATTTCAAGTCCAGCTGACAATTTATAAATGTACTGTAGACAACAGAATACAAAGAAAGAATCATTAAACAGAGAGGCTGCGTGTTAATGAAGCCCTGGTGTAATTTCTTCTCACTGGGAAATGGAAAAAAAAATAATATGTGCAAACAATCAAGAGTTGTCTGAGTCTGGTTCTGTTTCACTTCACTCCACTAACCTTCTCCTTGCCAACCTCAATGGAATGTAAACATTAGGAAATCAGTAAAAAATTGCAGTCATTGTGTGGGTGGTGACATTATTCTTCACTTTCCCTTGATCTGTAAATTAAAGCCTTGGTATTGACACTAACAACTTGTGAAATCCCAGCATTGTGACACTGTCAATCTGCTTTCAATCTGCTGCACAATGTTTCATTTCATCTGAAGATGACAGACTGGAAGGTGGAGTTTCAACAAAAGAAAACAAAACTTGGCACTGAGGCCTTACAGTAATTGTGCATTTTAAATTTAATAACTTTTGTACATTATATGCCAGCTTTCACACTGTCATCGACATCTCTAATTCAGCATGCAGTATGTTATTTGGAAATGAAAGCTGATAAAGACCCTGCGGGGGGGGGGGGGGGGGGGGGGGGGGGGAGGGGCTGTCAAGCTTTTCACATTTTATATTCTGTTATAAAATGTGAAAAAGAGGCTGATGTCAAAGGGAACATCGGCCAGATATTTAAATGATGAGAGAGGTGACTGTGAAGCAGCTGAAGAATGTCAATCAGTCCAGTACAATCTATTGTATCAAATGCAAGTATTTCCCAAAGTATTTCCCTCTAATTTTTATAATGACATAGTCATAGTTTTGCTTAAAAGTCGAAAAGGTAAGTTGGTGGATATGCTGTACTTTAAGTCAGAATATCATAACGTTTGGTTTTATTGGCTTTATTACTTCCTAGTCTATGTTGCTTTCTTTCATAGTGGCACAGGGTTAAAAAGAATAATGTAACACACTGATTGTCAGTTGCCTCTTTCACTTGTGTTGTAATAAAACCCTGCAGTGGCTGATGAGGGAATTTTATATGAAGCGTACTGGTGAGCTATTCTTGATGGTGAAATTGAGCTTTACCTCTCCATCTCGTGTCCATGGTCTGCCATTCTGGGGATACTTAACCTGGGTCTGCCTCTTTTTTTGGCCTCCATCAGCAAACTTGCACAACAATGGCTCTGCTGAGGCTACAGAGAGAGAGAAGGAGGGGGGGAGTGACAACAATAAGTCATCCTAATAGCATAAAAATCTACTCATTGAGTCTTGCATTAATCTCTTGCACTCTTAATCCTTAAACATCTAAACAACAGCACTATTATCGCACTATCTCCACAACTCCTACAAGTGTACTTCGATGAAAGCAGCCTTGATGTGGAAACAAGGCCATGGGCTAATCATCAAAGCATAGTGAGGGTAGTTCAAACAACAAACCAAACAGGCATATTTTATACGCTACATAACTCCACAGCTCAACCCCTGGGGCAACGGACTACGGCTGGGATCGCTCCGGAGACAATGTGGTCGTTTTACTGGACCAAAGAGAGAAGAAAGCCTTGATTACAGATAGGATTAGCTGAGTGTGACCTCTCATTCAAAAGTTCACCAGAATTCTAACTGGAACCTGATAGGCCCCTGCCATAAATGTCCCACAGGCTTCTGAAATAACAGGAAGTAGTTGGATTCATGGAGGATTCTCCAAAGGCTTTGGTCTGTTCAATCTACTTGTTTTAAAAGCAAGTCGATTGGTACATAGATAAGTAGATGATCACACACACAGATATGCATTTAACATGTTAGAATTTGTTAGAAAACAAGAGAGTGTTTAACAAGAGAAGTTAAATATTCAAAAACATGCATGCAGAAGATGCAACGGAACCATTAAAGCACAACAAATTATTATAGCAGCAATGCTGTTTAAAAATAAAGGCCTAAACTGCAGCAGCAGTTTTTGTGGACACTTCTGGGCCCTGGAATTGAACAAGGTTCCTTTATGCATTGCCTCTTAAGTTTTTACATCCACCAAGGTGAGTTTAAGTCATTGGCTGCGTCTTTAGCTGATAATTTAACTGGCAATAATTTCAAACTGCAGGAAGAGAGTCAAACTGTGGATCCTCATCCCTGCATATAGCAAAAGAAAAAAAAAACAAAACATAAAAACTCGTTGAAATTTCATGAATAGAATTTTATGAACTACTGTCAGAGATTTCATGATGCTATAGTACTGATTCACACACACGAAATTCCAAAAATGCTCCAAACTACGCAATTAAGAGAGACCAAAGCTAAACTTGGGACATTTCTTCATCTCTGTAAACTGAAAAATGAGAAGAGGCTGTCTCAGTGGAGAGGAGTGTTCAGAGCTTAAGGGTGAGAGCAGAGTTTTATGGAATGCCTGGGGCCTGGATGGGTACTCCAAAAGTACGAGGACGGAGATACACAGTGCCGTGTGATTATGCTGCATTTAGGAGTACTTTGTCATTATGCCGTTTTACCCTGATTTCAGTCGGAATAACAGGTCACACAGCTGGGGCCCCTGTTATCATCCGCTACCTACACTACATCTTTCTCAATCACTCCCCTTCTCTCACTCTGTTACCTGCTTTGCTCCAAGGATTCATATATGTCTGGTAAACACTTGTGTGTGTAAGTGTATGTCTCACCAAAAGCCTTCAGTGTAGTTTTCTAATGAAGGGGGGGGGAAAAAAACAAGAGAAAATCAAACGGAGATTTATTCAAGAGGTGACACTTTTACTTTTACTTTATATTGATTCTTTTTCTTACAAGACATGACTATAATGTATAAAAACATTTCATGAATTAATGTTTATATTTAAAACTATGTTATCCATAATCTATCTATTATGGATAACATAGTTTTTTTGTTTTTTTTTTTCCAATAACTCAACACTAACTGATGGTAAAAAACTGGTAGCTGGCCTTAATTTTGTTATTTTTGTATATTACTGATGAGCTCAGTTTGACTCATCAATAATATGATTTTAAACTTGTGTTAAACTTGGTCCTGTTGCTCTCCACATATTTGTGGCTATTTTGTCAAAAACAAAACATATAAAATCATTTGAAACTATGCTAAAAGCAGGTTTTAAAGCTGTGGCTGATCAGCTTATATTGCTTTTGCACAAAGGCATTACATTTTCCTTTTTCATGTTCATTCACTATCTTGCTGTGCAGAAGTTGTGGCGGGCCCAAGGATTATGTTTGACTACTCACTGATAATAGACACAACAAAACTGTTTTAGAGAAGAATGGGGACTTTTTAAAACACCAGTAAATATGGTAAGAAATGTATAATTCAGTTTTCAATTTTTTTTTTTCTGAATTCAGACAAATGCAGACACACTTAAGAAGTGGATATAACAGGTGTCAGGTGTACAGAGGTTAGGTAAAACGGTCAATAATGTGCGAGTAGCTGTGTGACAAGTGACGGCTACTTCAAGTGTGAGACACGCTCTTGATACTGAGTTGAAGACAGACTCTGTATTCTACTGCTGTTTTTTTTTTTTTTTTTTTTTTTTTGGTGTTACAGAGAGAGAATGTCACTGACAAAGGAGAGTTTTTCCTCTCCTTGTCCTCTAAAGACAGAAAAAGATTTTGGTGGTCTAAATGAGACGATTATCCATCAAATGAAAAACATGTTTCTGCGTTCAAAATTAAATCTTTTTTGTAATCACCTGGCTTTTCATATAGATAGCAAAAAAATTAATAAAGTCCGTGGCTTTAAGCTAAATGAACAAGAATGGTTTGTTGTTCGATTTAGTGATGCACAGATACTAAGTAGGCAAATCCAACAATAGCAAAATAAAAGCAATACAGAGAATTGGCACCTGCAAAAGACTAATAAAGACTAATATAACTACATGTAAGATACAGTGTCAGCATGCTTTCCTTCATTCATTTCTCTGGTGTCCCACAACATCATATGAGTAAAGCATCCAGGGTGCCAACTAGGGGTGCAAAACCAAACTGTAAAAACCAAACCGGTCAATAAACAAGCCATACACAAACCACAATGTTTTGGTACATTAAAATTGTTAAAATATGCATATATTTTCTATAAAGAATTCTGTACAGTTTGGATTGTGTCCGAAACTTCTTTTTTCCCACCTTCATAAACACACCACTAACTAGCTATCCAATTACCTGTCACTCTACGAATGACATGTCTCGCTACGTTCAGAGCGAGGGAAACCAAACGGAAGTCAAACCAAATTTTTTAAATCCATTGTGTGGAACCATTTTGGATTTAGAATTGACTGTGGCAGCGATGGAGCGTAGCTCATAAATAAAACAGAGACCGTCTGCAAACATCGTTTAATGCAAATTAAGTATGCTCACAGTAACACGTCCAACATGACTGCTCATTTATACCAGTGTTCTGACATTTTGCCACACTTACCGTTTTATAATCAGTTATGATGTATTTATAAGTTGATTTATATTCATATATTTAAAAAAAAATTAACTTTTCAGTTGTTAGTGTCATGGAACGTTGCCATTTATTGAACAAACTTGAGCCACATTATATTTCGCACATGCACTTCGTCATTTCCGAGCTCTATGTTGACATGATGAAATGATGAAACATTGAAACATTCGGCCAAAAACTTACAAAGCTCTCACCAGTGACAAGTGGACGTCCAGGGCGACTGACAGTTGCCTAACTGTGAGTGTCCACTATCTTTCTAACTGGAAGATGAAAAGTGCAGTGTTACACACACACGTCCTCCGTGCCATACAAGCACACACATAGCTGATGAACAGCTGAATGCAGTGAACAAGTGGAGGCAGGGTAGGCCAAACATCACAATACCAGTTACTACAGATAATGGACAGATATTGTCAATGCTGCGAAAGAAGCTGATGGACTAAGGCAGAATGTGTATTGAAAGTATTTGGTTTGGTATGAAACTCTAAGTTGCTTTCTTTATTAACATGTAAGGCCACTACTGGCTAAATTTATTGTGCACTTTGTGTTGTCAAACTGTTCTTTTCACCTTTGAATAGAACATGTTATTTTTGCTCAAAACAAAATACAGCAAGACTAAGTTTTTCTTCTCCTCATTGTGCAAAAGAAAAACAAAAAAGCGAACTGAACTGAAAACCGTGGGCTGGCTAAACTGTTGCACCCCTCGTGCCCACACGTTAGTTGACATCAAATTCAAGGACTTTTCAATGTCTTTCCTGGACCAATTCCCTCAAATTCAAAGACCAAATGTGCTGACACAGTTAAAGACGGGTGGACAACTTGTAAGAGCCACTTCGCCCATGGCGTCCACTTTTATCGATTTGCAGCACACTATGCAAATGATTGTCCTTGGGATCTTGGGCATGTCAGTCTTTGTATTTTCTTTAGTGAGCCAGAGATCTTTGAATTTGCATTTCCCAGGTTCTCTTTTCTTAATGCTATTCGCTCATTGTGGAAAGAGACAAACCTCAATGTTTGTTATATGTAGGTCTCGTCTACGTACATCAAGCAGTGCAGGGTGCATGAAACAGTGGTGTCGTAACAAACAAGGGCACGTCAGTACTGGGAAACACTTACCTAAATATCAACTTAACTTCTTACTCAAACAAAACGCAGGCACTTTCAATGACCCATGTCTATTTAGGGCAATTTTTAATAAATATAGAATTGCAATAATTTTGACTGAAATTGTAATTGCAATATGATTCACAATATGAAAGGAAATGGTAATTACATACATCATTTGAATAACATATTTAAAATGATTAAGGTGTGATAGTTGTGCAGATATGTGAGAAACAAAGATATTTTCTTAAGTCTGTAGAATAGGATCAGGACAATGTTTAATCTTAAATGGTCATTTGACGCACATTTTGGCTTTAAGAAATATTGCACCTCCCGTGATTTGAAAATTGCAGTAGGCCGTATAGTGATTTTGATACAATTTTGATTAATGTTTCAGTCCTACCTTGAAATATTTTATTCACATTCACAAACTTTCAAGGATATCAAGGACCTGTGGGAACCCTGATCCAACATGATTTCAGAGGGGAAACTTTTGCAAGGCAACTGTGCAGCAAACAACAACATACAGTAACAACGAGAGGAACTTTGTTTTATAAATCCCAATAGAAGCATATCCACATGCACACACACACACACAAAATTGTTGCTGGTGAAATGGCTTCAGACATTACTGTGCCAACACTACACTAGATTATTTACTTGCACAAACGCACCTGTGACTATTGTTATAATGGTTTGGTTGTTTTAGAGCTCAATTTTAGTATTTTCAGAAACTGCTGCAGCACTATATTTGGTTGTTCTTTTGGATTGGACTAGTCAGTGTATAAACTTTCTCTTTTTGTAAGACGCTGCATACATTTTCTGATACCCATTCATTCTGATTTGGACGAAGAAATAATAAGTCAATGCATTTAGCCAAAACACATCAATCACAGCATAGATTAAGTGTAGTGACTGAGCTCTAGCTCAAAGTACATTAAATAATTTAAAGTTATGAATGTAGTTTTATAAGCTGAATTTACATATTAATATTATTTTACATGCATTATTTTGCAAGCTCATAAAATGTGTGCGGTCTGCATTTGCAATACAGAATAGGGATGTGTGTGTGTGTGTGTGAAGAAAAATCGTGCAACACAATGCAATTCACCTTATAATATTCATTCATAACCTCAGTGATAGGCCATTAATACTGAGGATGAAATTGACAATAATAAATGTTATTTATCACTAAGAGGCAGACTTAGTCGCCACACAATTAGGAAGAAACAACAGATATAAAGCATCTGCAGACAAGATCCCCTGCAGAAAAAGCTGCTCAAAGTGATGCATCAAATTAATTATTTAGCTCGCTTTCACGGCTACATTACTACAATCTGTTGCAAGTCACAAGAGGGCTTTAAAAGGAAGAACATTCTTAATTGTCAGTTTGACCCTGCTGTTCTCACTGCAGCTTCTATGTAACACAAAGTGAAGAATTCATTCTGCCCCTAAAAGGGATCACATTTGGGCCTGAAGTCAATTAAAATTGTCCGATCATAGCATAGTAAAGAATTCTTAGAGATGCAAATTTTAGTAAAGAGAGATGAAGAAATTCCATTCAGTCCATAATCAAATGAGGAGAAAGTTTGGTAAAGTAAAACGCAAAGTGACTTTTGTAGCCTGATGTAAGACAATGTCACCAATCTTAAGCTAAACACTCTTATAAGCCTTGCATGTATTTTTCAGTAAATTGCTGGTGTTTTTGGATTGACCCTGAAAATAGTGACATCAGCATAAAATGAGTCATATTTAAAGTATTTCAACAACAACAGTACTTCAAGCTACAGCGAATGCAGCTGTGCATCACTGCACATATAGTATCTGTCAGTTATCAATACTACTAAAGACAATGTAACTGCAAGAGGTGTGAACTTGATGGCTAGTTAATTGAAGCAAGCACACAAAACAATTAATTACCAAAACACTACACTTGTTTTGCTCTGAAACTAGGAACTTTTTTATGAGATGTATTTGCACTCATTAAGTAAGCCTTGTAGTAGCTAAAGTAACCAGATTTTTTTTGTTAGTAATTACACTGAGGGTTAGTGTTTGTGTTATTCAGGGTGGAAAACATTGTAGTACAGTGTATAGTGTTAAATAAACATAAGACATTGGTTGTCTGAATGTGTCTGAGCGCAAGTGCAATAAGAACTAGTGCTTTACTGTTTTGTCCTGGAGCTTGTGACCTGTTGGGGCTTTGTATTTAACTGTCAGGACGTGCACCTATGTAGCATGGCTTGTACTGTGAAGAGTGGAGCGCACACTGTTACCACTCATTGGAGCTGTGGGATAGTGCAAACCACAGTAGGGTAGCAAAGAAACTGTCAAAACTCCAGCAGAGAAAATAAACATATCCAACTCACTTCTGCTATAAGAATGACAAGAAATAAGAGACAAAAAAACAAAAAAAAAAACACTGTTTGTGAGAGAAAGTCACACAGATTAATAACCTGTCGGTGCACCTAGTTTAAGTGCAGAAGATAATTTATTTACTGAAGAGTTTAGCTTTGGTGCTTCTTAACAAAACACCACACAGGAGATACTGTATGTAGGAAGCCTTAATGGTTCAATGGTTTCAGTTTCATTCAGAGAAAACAGGATGCAGTTTGAGTGGGACTGAATCCTTCAAATGGGAACATTTCTCATTTAAAATAAAATCCAATCCACGAGCAAGCAACATGGGGACCCATTCAGTTGGAAAATGGGATCTAATTCCCAAATGTGACAAAACAAGGAATACCTCAGCTGAGATGAATGGGATTCAATCCTCCTTTCTACATTTTATTTTGTGTGTTTTTTTTTTTTTTTGGTCAAGGACACTGAGCAATCATAGAGCTCAAAGCCCTTGAAAAGAATAATATGCACTCTGGAGAGTTACTTACTTTCTACAAGTTCAAACATTTACCACAGAACATATATCAGAAAATGTGTGGCATTAATTGATGATTAGAAGGATGATGAGAAGGAATGGATGATTGCATGTGTTTACAGAAAAAGTTTTTTAAAAAAGAAAAGATCCTGAAGGGAATTTCTTTTTTCCATGTGGGTAAGAATGTTGTTTGGTTAAGTGTGAGATTTTCAAGCAGCTGCCTCAATTCAGACAGTGGTAAACTAAATAGAACCACCTCACCATTTCCTCATATTTTGAGTGGTTTCAGTGTGAATTCAAAGGTTTACCTACTTTAAATCAGGCACCTATTTAATCAAGATTAGTAGGTAACCGTGGCAAAACGCAAATACACTATACAAATCTTAAAATCAATTCAGATTTATTGTTATTCTGCTGTACACAGAGGGAGAGTTTCCCTTGAGATGCAATAAAATTAGTTTGCACAGAGATGTTTGGGCTCCACTCCATGGGTTTTTAGCAGTTACCTTAAAAGAACCATATAAAATTCTTGCAGAATTTTACTGTACACAAAGCAAGGTTCAGCTCCTAATGATTTCATGGTGAGCATTGAGGATTATTTTGTGTGAAAACCAGACAAATTCGATAATTGGATTGACTGGAGGTCAGTTACCAAAGGTTTCCAGTGACCAGGTCAACTGTTCAAACATCATACCAAAACTGAGAGACCTTGGCATGGAACAAACGAAACCAACTGCAGGAGTGAGAGCACCAATACATCTCTATATATGAAGCTATGACACGAAGTGTCACGGTTGTGATGAAGCTGCAGAAGACGAGTTCACTTTGTGGTTGGACGGAGTTGGCCTTTTAAGAGCTAATAATGTAACAACGATGCATAATACAACAAAAGAAAATGTAATAACTGGTCGATAATGTAACAAGCTGAGCGTGTAACTTAACAGCTTATGAATGTGGAGGAGCAGAACTGAAACGCCTGTATTTACAGTCTCTTTGTATACTGCACCACAATACTGAGGGAAAAAAGAGAAGTCTGCACATTGTACTAAGAGCTCTCAAAGTGGATTTATTAAAGGTAAAAACTTCAGTGTCGCAGCAGCAGTAAAAGAAATACAACATATGAAGGGTAATAATACGTCAGCCCACCTGTAGCATACTTTAAGTCTTGAATTATGTCAAAAGTTACTTTCTTGTTTTAAAACACGACAGAAAAGCAATTACCATATCAATCCATAAATGACTGACTCATTCTATAATGTAATCAAATTATTACATTATTAGAAGCTTGCTTCATAATGTAATAACAGACACAAAATGTAATAAGTTATTACAATATGTGCAAAAATGTTATTTTATGTGCTCAGCTTTTTGCTATATTTTTGACTAGTCATTATGAGTTTTTATAAAATGTATGTGTCATTACATTATATGTAGTATATCAGCTCTTATAAGACTCCCACTAGAGATGAGTCTCTACCTCACAGCGTATCAGCAAAACATTATCAGTCGACAAGCACAGTGAAGACGGAATTATAATGTACAGCAAATATTCGCAGACAGCGATTACTTCATTTACACCTCAGATTATAATGTCGAAATTGCAGCTCGTCTCTGTTTAGAAAAAGTGATGAGACATTTGGAGACATTTCCAGCACACATTAGCTACGGAGACCTCAAACTGTGGAGCCACTGTAATGACCCATGAATAAACCATCCTGTTCAAATTGTATCATATTATGTAACCTATGAAAGAATATAATATACGAAGATATGTATTGAGTCTGACTACAATCATGTGTGAATATAAATGAAAGAAAGAAAATTAAGTATACATTCAATCTAGAGCCTCTATCTCTATGAGGGGACCCACTGTGTATCAACGGATTTCCGGTGAACTAGGGGTGATGGAGGCGCTGGTCATATGATCAATGTCTGCATTAATCTTGAGGATAGAAAGAAAAATAATACTGTTGCTTGTCAACACATCCATCGAGATGGACAGATTGCAGCATCAGTCAGACAGTGCAAATGGCACAAGCACACATTACTCACGACACACACGCGCGTCCAAATGCACATACACACACATATGCATGCACATACGTTGTTTTTTCAAGCAAAGGCAAATAATGAAAAGCAAAACAAAGCTGAAAGACCTGGCATGACGTCACTGCAACAGCCTTGGAAATGTCAGGAAGTATCAGTGACACAGAAAACCAGTGGCGTGGCGTGGCGTGACGTGGCGTGACGTGACGTGACGTGACCTGTCTTGCTGGTCTCTTAAGACAGGTTATTAAGAAATCTAGATGGTACTCTACATAGCAGCATGAACTGATGTGGAATATCTGGCACAAATTCAATATTCTCTCTGGCTTTTTAGCTGCACTAAGTCAACATCATAAACTGTATATTTGGTGCCTAGCCAGTAAGCATTAAGTGGGTTTTCAGAATGTTTTCTCTAAAATCAACTGCTGAAAATGGATGATGAGGAAGATGAGCTCTGAATCTGACCAAAAACAGGTACTTCACTAAATGCAAAACTATGAGCTGAATGTTATACTCTTAAAGCTTTGCAGATCTAAAATGATCAGCAAAACCGGGTGACATTTCTTTGTAGGGGCAACTGAGCTCATTTCACGCAATCATTTATTCCTTTTAAGTTGCTTTTACATTTACCTTGCTACATCACAGTAAGTAAGTAAAAACATTAATATATTAAGAAAATATCAACACCTGCACTGGTATGCCTCCTTTTATTGGATCAAATAAAAACTATCATTTCATTATCATGACATTGGATTCTTTGATATTATATAACTTCACCAGAACAGTTTTCAGTTTTGTTATGGATGGTGCTCATCAAACGTGTGCATGTTCTTCACAAACGCACTGGTAAAGGTGCATCATTTGTCTGCAATATGATTATACAATGACAGTATACCTCCCATTTTATAGAATTACAGCAGTGTGTGCATGTCCACAGATGTCTCTGTCTGTGCTGGATTTCTATGCCCTTCATTGTTATACTAAACTGCTCAAAAAACAATAAAGGGAACACTAAAATAACACATCCTAGATCTGAATGAATGAAATATTCTTATTAAATACTTTGTTCTTTACATAGTTGAATGTGCACAACAGCATGTGAAATTGATTGTCAATCAGTGTTGCTTCCTAAGTGGACAGTCACCCGGTTCTCCAGCTTCCTCCCACAGTCCAAAAACATGCAGATTTGGGGATTAGGCCAATTGGACACTCTAAATTGCCTGCAGGTGTGAATGTGAGAGTGAATGGTTGTCTGTCTCTATGTGGCCCTGTGATGGACTGGCGACCTGTCCAGGGTGTACCCCGACTCTCGCCCTATGTCAGCCAGAGTTAGGCACCAGCGCCCCCTGCAACCCTCAGTGGAGGATAAAGCGGTAGAAAATGAGAGTGAGTGTATATATATATCTGTAACTCAGTGTCTTCTCCCTGATTCTGCCACTTTGAGTTTGGTTGTCTCCACCTCAACTTTTTCCCTCAAACAATATGTCCTTTCTCTAGTAATTTATTTGTTGTCATCCTTTCTCTCTTTCTATTCAGAATGCATCATACTCACATCCACATCCACACACCCCTCATCCCTCTTCTTTCCCTTCCCCACATCCCACTCTTGTTTTTTCCTCTCTTCTTCTTTGTTCTAATGGCAACAAGTATTTGCTGTTCACTTTGAAGGACAACCAACCAGGAACAGATTGTCTGCTTCAAGCGACATCTGTCCGTATATGTACATGTGTCTTGTGCGTGCACTTGTCTCAGTCCGTGTCTTGCACATCATTAAGACCTTCCTACTAGATCAATCCAAGGTGGTAGATGGGCTCAGATGGAGAATGAGAAAAAGAAAAGATAAAAGGCTGCTGAGGTGACACTTTAGTATGTTTATATCAGTTGCAATGCCTGACACTGCTTTGTACACGGACTACTCTACTACATACAGGCAGAGATGGCCTGATGTGAGAGGACCTGAGATTTCCCACTACAAAAACAAAAAAAGTGAGAAATATCTTTCCTTGATTTGATACCAGATTCAAATCAACACATTTGTTGATTATCCAAAAAAAATAGCTACCATTTCACTGTAGCATCTATGAAAATCCTTTAAAACAAAGACATTGGTAATATACCTCTACAGGGAGATGATAACCCTCTTTTATAATGCATTATTATTGGATGTTCCAAACTAAATTGCAACTGAAATGACAAAAACTATTATTCAGTGCTTCCCTACAGACTGTCTGCCCTGGTTGAACTCATTCCGGTTTAAAATCAGGTAACTTTAAAAAGGCTACTCTGTAGTTTTTTGTAAAGCTTGAATCCTGCATATGGCTGCTGGTGTGAAAACAACATTAAGCAATGATAAAATGAGAAACATTTGTGTATTTTTTCCAGGTGGAAAAAAAGACCTAATAAAAAAATAATTGCAGTGCACACATAGCTAAAAACATGAAAAGAAACTGTGTTCTCTACAAGCAAGAACTTCCAGTACTCTTTTAAATCAAAAGACAAAAACCTCTGAACTTACTGGAAGTGTTGTGAGGTTTGGGGGCCTCTGATGATTTTGAGTGAATGATGCTGCAAAGAGCTACTACAGCTATGCGAGTACTATTGAAAATCCCTTGCTGAGGAAAAACACTTGCTTAAAAAAAAGTTCTGATCCGTTGTTTTGGCGACTGACTCATACCTGTCATGCCTGGAGGGGTTTTCAAGAATTTTCCATTGAAATTTTGGATCACAACATCACACTTCTCTGTCGACTCCATCCTGAAAGAGAAGGAGAGAGAGAGAGAGAGAGAGAGAGAGAGAGAGAGAAGAAAAGAGGACAATTAGCTCTTCATGCTATAATTCCATGTGCAGGTGTTGTGATTTCATGAAGCATGCAGATGTGTCCTTCTTTGCAACAAATATGTTCAACACCTGTCTGTTTATGTGCTTGTTTGTCAATGTAAAGTATGCTTGAGGATGTGTGCTGGTGTGTGTGTGTGTGTGTGTTTTCTATGGGGTTTCCTCTCCTTTGTCCCAGTTTAAAAGCTCCATTCAGACTGATCTGTTGTGTGTCATGTCCTCTTTGTCTGCCCCTATTCAGCTCTGTTCACCCAATCACAGCTCAATGACTAATTGCCTGCTTGGCAAGCAAAAGCCAGTGTGTGATCAGTGCATGTGAGGGGGAGAGGAAAAACAGTGACTGGAGACAGGGAGAGAAATTGCGTATGTGTGTGTGTGTGTGTGTTGGAGTCTCCTCACAAAATCAGTGACCCTGAAGGGAAGCTTGACTGCATTCTAATCACTGGCACACTCTGGCATAGTGTAACTGAGAAGACCACACACAAAGAAGGGTGATGGGGCCAAGGGTACAGGAATGTGGAGTTGTACCATTAGAGCCAAAATAACCTCTAGTTGTAAGAGGCCAGGAGTCAACTGAGGTTAATGTTGCTTCTCTGTACGATCTAAAACATGAATCTAGACCATGGTGGGACCATAGTCTAGAAATGAATATGCTGTATATTAAGGGATTACACAGTAATACATGCAGCAAGACATTACATTAAGACATTGACAATGAAATGCCATAATTTGCTGGAACCATGGCAAGAACAGAAATCATCTGTTGTATTATTTAACTGTATATGTTTTATATCACAAGGGTGGTGGGGGAGAAAAAAAGGTTGGTGACAGATCACACAAAACAAATAAATGAAATGAGGTATGTACTATGTGTGTCTGTGTGTGCCTGTCTGTACCTGGCAAAGCCGACTCCTCTGCTCAGACCGGTGGCATCCCTCAGTATCCGTGTGGAAATGACGTGACCAAAGGGCTTCAGCATATTCTCCAGCTCTTGCTCGTCCATGGACACTGGCAGGTTGGAGATGTAAAGGTTGGTGGGGTCCTGCTCTTGTTGCTGTGGGAAGAGAGAGGTGTAATTTAAGGAACCAGATTTTAGTGCTTGCAAACCTTTGGGTTGCAAAAACCAAACAATTTCAACCAAAAAAGTGAAGCTGCATAATGAAGTCAATTTTTGGGGCATTGTTTGAAGATGCTTCGCCTCAAACACTCACTGGTATTGCGTCTAACAACATACAATGAGATTTACTTTTACTGTTGCAATGAGAAATGTATATATTTAAACCCATATAATTAACTTCACTAACAGGTCAGCAGCTCATCTGCATTAGAAGATCTCTTGTGCTGCATTTATCCAGATACTGATAGCACATTTTTCCCTTTCAAGTATGTAAAAAAAACTCAAAGTAAGAGGAAAAGAGAAAAATAAAAGTTCAGTAATAAAAGAATTACCATTCCTTAAAAGCTGCCTTTGCAGCAATAAATGCACAAAAGGTTAAGACTGTGCCATTCAACTTGGTTATTTCCGAATTTATGACAATATAGCTCACTAAATAGCCCCTGAAGAAATAAATTCAGGATTCAGGATTCATAGATGTTAACAGAGCTGCATTCATTTTTTTTTCACATGTAAACCACCATCTACACTGGCTCTCTGTTAACTTGGACTAGTTAACTATAAATTATTTTTATTCGGTTTGGCAGCATTCCATTAAAATGTTCTCTACAGGACATTTTCTGGCATAAACACTGAACTTGTCAGGACCATTTGTCCTCATTCAGACCAAAACTTGGTCCTAACAAGGCAGAACCTCATTTCTGAGGTCAAGTTCAGGGCTAAGATTTGAACTGAGGTTTGGTAAGGTTAGCATTAACTGATCATGGTTAAGGTTTGGGATAAAGCTTTGGCAGTCCAAATGAATGGAAGTCAATGCAGTGTCCTCAGAACAATAGCTGTGCAAACCTCTGTGTGTGTCTTTGTGTGTCTGTGAAACTACAGTGCTGGTAAAGGATGCAGCAGAGGGTCTGATGTATGGTGATCTATTTTACAGAAATGTTTGACACAGAAAGAACAAATTGTAAAATACATGTGCAATTGATAAATTATAACTGCATGATTCAAAGCCATCACTTTATGATTTATTTCCCAAAACTATTTGAACACAGTCCTTCACTGTTTTGATGCTGTACACAAATGTGCGACGTTTCATAAGAGTTTATGGCTGCTGTAGCTGTCTCTCTATCTGTTTTGTATGATATAAGGATGCTAATTTATTCATTGTAAACTTGCGACCATGGAGGTGTAGATGGATACAACATAATATATTTTATCACTGACACTCCTGAGGACATCCATTTTTTTTAGAAGGCTCTTCTTCATATTCATCTTTTATATTCCTCGTGTAGTTTGCAAACAATACCAGATATAAGAATCATAATATTATACATAAACATAGTATGGCTATATTTGATTAATATGTGGTCATGATCAATGAGACAAAAACTTAAAATGCATATAGTCTGCCAAATGCTGTATATTTACTGTTGGGTGAACATTTACCCTGTGTGACTTATTTCAAACCTAAATATATTCTCTAGCTATGGATTTTCTTTTCAATGAATCCAAAATGTTTGATTTCAAAAGTGGGAGTTCCAAGTCTGGCTGACTGTGACCAAAGTCATCTATGTTGTCGGTGACTCAGTCTAAGCAGAAGCGATTCAGAGAAGAGGTGTGGAATATTTACCTTTTTTTCTAAGTTTGGATAGCTCTCCTTGTGGGTAGGGATTTTCCGTTGGCACGGTGTCAAATGCACAGAGTGGCAAAGTTATCTTCCCACACAGGGCAAATAGCTTTGCATTTATGTGCATGCTTGTCTGTGCATTTGAGTGTGTGTGATGTGATTCAGGCAGAACACACAAACGCAGTCAGCAAAAACCTTCACAAAATGAGCTGTGAATCACTGCACTGAAGTGTTTTTTTGGTCTGGTAAGGGTTCTCCTAGTATTCCATTATTATTTTCTACTGGCTATAATAATTCCTCTTGTTGCAAATGTCAATTAAAAGATCTCCAGTGTTTCTTCAGGGAAAAGTAATGGAGGGGAAAAAATCAATGTTTCTTTTCTTTACAAAATAAAAAACGCTGTGTGTGAAAACCCAGGGATTAGTATTTTATTTTTATTATTATTTTTAAGGTTTCCAAGATGAAAAGGTGTGAAAATGGTTCGTGTGCGTGTGTGTGTATACGTGTGTGCATGTGTGTGTGTGTGTAAAGTCGGAAATCTGACATTAATGTGAACATTCTGTTGATAAAATCAAGATACAAGCTCTCTGGTTTGCAAAGACCCCAACATTTACCCCACAGGTCCATGTACTGTATATACTCACTAACAACAGCTCTCTGTGTTGACATTCACAACTCTAACACTGCCCATAGCTAATTAGGCTAAAAGTTACAGGTCCCATAGCACAGGTCAGGTTACAGAAATTCTGTGAAGGAATCATTGCAGACCAGCCAACATTTTGATCACATGTCATACTCTTTAAATCATGCCTGTGATTTTGTGTAATGCAAAAGAAATAGCTCCAGAGAACACCTGAGGCTATGCTCTGCTGTGACTGTGGTCATTTTCAACTTGCTTATCTAGAAAGAACTATACAGACCTGTTCTCCCTGTTATTTTTTTTTTTTCCTAATTGTGAGATAGGTGTAGAATCAACAGGGTAATTGAAATCACCTCACACTCCAATTCAAACTCACAGTTCGGCTGGAAAAACACACTTAAATGCACACAAATTTCTGGGATATGAACTAACACCCACATGTGAATGCACTCTTTTTAAGTTCATTAAAGTTTCCATTTGAACAGTTATTTTCCAGCTACCTCCTGCATGTTTCAAATGACTTACCCCTCTCTCTGCCACCCACGTCCCCCGTCTCTTTGTCTCTCTGTCTCCCTCTCCCCTCCACTCTCTCTCCCTGTTAACATCTGTCATGTGCTGGAAACAGCGTCACACCAACTGTGCCTCTCCCGGTCTGTGCGTGGACTGCCAGCGAGTTGGCCTGTGTTTTCAGCTCCATTAAATCTCATTGCTGCATCATTATGGCAGGCCTGCACCTCTTACCACGGCACTTCCTGGTTACCCCCACAAACGCTTAACACCTGCTGAAAAGCTAGAGTTTAAAGGGAGGGCAATGCAGGGGTTAAATACCTGTGAAAAACACTGGCTGAGTCTGGCTAGATAATGACGCGAGACAACACTGGAATTTTCTTTGCAATTGCCATTGCATCTGAAATAGCAACACTTCACAACAGAAAATGACACATCAGCCTCTCACAGTGCTGAACAGGAATGAGCAGTTATTGAAAATGGATAGATGCAAAGATAAGGAACAATGACGGCAGAGAGACACTGTGAACAGCCAGAGCAGCTATGGAAAAAGAAGCAGCATATTAAGGGAAATCAGACTTTCTGTTCATTATGTGTTCATTCCTTCCTCTTTCAGCTTGTCTCTAACTTAATCCTGCTCATTTCCTCTTTTAATCCATCCATTCTTCCTTCTCTTTTGCCCTCAATCTGCTCACCTCTCTATTCTTAACCCCCTCCTTTCTCATGCTCGCCCTCATTCCGGTCCTCATGTTCTTTCCATTTTCCCTACTCGCTATTCACTCCTTCTCTTCCTGAGCTTAAAACCTAATCTCCTATAATGGTAGCCTTGCTGTCTAAAATGCTAAATTAATATTTAAAGAAAATCCCTCAAAACTTCTGTATGTTTCCCTTTTGCTTCTTCACTCTTTTCCCCTCTTCATACCACCCTCATCTTTAGTTCCATTCATCCCTCCGCACCTCTCGCTCTTTTGTACTTCTTCCATCCTCCAGCAAAGTGCTAATCTTTGGTAACGATTGTCTGTGAGTCTAAATGTTCTCTCACGGTTTAATCAATACTTAATGAACATACCATAAATACTTTATGAACCCTAAACCCTGAAATCCCTAGGGTTTCATTATCCATGAAGATATACACTTTTCTCCATCTTCATGATGACTAAAGGCTCAGTGAAATCAACACTGGGTACTGAACGCATCATCATTCAATCTTCAATCCGGTCACTTCATGTTGGTAGGCTGTGAGTTTGGCTGCTGCTCACTGGCTCAACGAGTGGGTAATGTGAGTTTGGTGAGAACATTATCAAAATCACTGCTTCATATTTCGGCCATCACTAAAGATCACTGCAATGTCAGTGTTTTTTATGATTTTTCTCTCAATACATTGTGTGTTGTCTGTTGTCGCATCCTATCAACATTTAAGAAATAACAAGTATTTAGAACTGACTCTACACGACGTTGGTGCCATGGTTAATTGACCAGAAATGTAATTTAGCTTAGCTTACATTAAAAAGGTTTAGTTAATGCTGAAGGATCATTAAAATAAGACTTTAAGGCTTTTGAAATTATGGCGTACATTACTTATGAAAAATATTCAGAAGCCAAGAAGCCATTTTCCGCTTGGTGGGTTTGTAGCAGCTGTGAAGTGGCAAAGAAACCCTGACTATTTAAAAAATGGCATCACACTTGACTAATGGTGCTTTTCTACTACACAGTTCCGGCACAGTACAGCACTGCACGGCTCAACTTGGCATCTTTTTTTTTTTTTTGCTTTTCCACTACCTATAGTACCTGATACCTGGTCATTTTTTAGTACCCGCTCTGGCAAAAAGTGAACAGAGCCATCGTGAGCCGCATCACAACCCCTTCTGCCGTGTTTCAGTGACTGTGCTCTGGTCATGCAGGAAGTACCGAACTAATCTCTTCAATGAACTGGCTCTAATGATTCAGTACACTGAAAAGAACTGCTTTGCTCATCACTAGTTTGTGTCGCATATAAAGCAATGTCATGGCAGCCGACCTGCCCCCATCAAGGAGTAGTAGAAAACCAACCATGCCGAGTCGAGCCACGCTGTGCCGTGCCGTGCTGTGCTGAAACTGTGTAGTGGTGTGGTGAAAAAGCGCCATAAGTGGGAGACTGACTATGTTTCAATGTTTAATTTAATTTTGTGTCAAGCAGAACATTTTCCCTCCTCCTGCCTTTCAAAGCCGCCTGTGTCTTCACATGCTGCATGACTTATTAAAAGCAATAAGAGCATAATGGACGCTACACACACAGACAAACATTTAGTTCTCACATTCTCTAGTCAGCCGTGTAGTTATTATTAAAGTCAATTATTCATTTACATACCCCCCCAAGCTCACTTTCTTTTGCTTCTGCACTGATCTCAACTGTTCTTTTTTTCATATTTTAATTTTAAAATGGCTTCTTCTCTTCTCATCCCACCTCATCTCCTTTTTTCCTCACACTGTTTCCACTGTGTGTATTAAACGGCCAGTCAGAGCAGAGTGCAGTTCCTGCTGCATACCAGTATGTAGGCCTCTTGTCTACCGACCATCCAGAGCTAGAATCATCCACCCATTCCTAAGACTCTGAAACCATCAGAGAGGGAGAGGTACAAGATGAAAAGGGGGTGAGAGACAGACAGAGGGAGAAGAAGATAGGTAGGTGTTCTGGGGGGATAAAGTAAACAAAACCTAGACCAAATACTGACCATGCTTGTAAATCAATTATTTTTCATTTTCCTGTATTTTGAAATGAAATAGATACTACGGATGGATTCACACAAAGACAGACTAAACAAAAGCCTTTCATGATTGTCATTTCACATCTGCCATGCTCTTTTAATATGTATTCTGAGGTTCAACCACACAAACATAACTCAAAAGTGTGATGATGATTCCTAAATACAAGTTGTCATGTTATGTGGTCGTGTGGTCGTTGCCATTACTTTATGGCCAAATCCTTTAATTCCTTTTTGTCAAAAAAGAAAGGATCCGTGGGCTCTTGTGGGGATCCACTTGAAACAAGCATGTGATCCATTCTGGGTTCTAGGACATGCTTATAATCATAAACACAAAGCACATCATGGTTGTTCCCCTCATAACAGAGGGTTTTAGGGAAAACCATTGAGATCTAGAGACATTCTCTCAATACAAGGAATACTACACAACCACATAAACCATATTAGACACACACACCCCTACGCATCATTTAAGCATGATGCTTAAACAACACAACACATCCAGTATATACAGTACATCATGACAAACATAGCCCTGTCTCACTGAATCGCCTCTTTTCTCTCTTTTCTCGTCTGTAGCACTGAATGCTGTAATCAAGACTAATGAGACTCAGCTGTTGGTCAGTCTAATTACCTGGAATGCAGACAGATGATCTGAGATGATCTGCCTACACGCACACACACACACACATTTGCCCAGCATTCGCAGTGATGAAATTCATAGACATAATGCATTCCCTGGCCCCTTACCCTAACCTTAACCATTGCAACTGAATGCCTAACCCTAATCTAATTCTAATTCTAACCCTAACCCTAAAACCAAGCCTCAACCTTCAAAAAGAACTTTTTCTGACAGAATGCGAGGACCAACATGAGGACCAGCCAAAATGTCCTCACTTTCCCAAAACACCCTCACTCCCTTAGGTTTATATGTTTTTGCTTCTCATAAAAATACCCATACAAGAACACAGACACACACTGGTTTCCATGACTAGAGGACATTGCATTGACTATTAATTATTATAATTTCCTGGAGTCTTACTCTAGCCTTAACCATAGTTCCTATTGGCCTAACCCTAACCTCAGCCTAACTTTAAAACATGTCTTCACCTTAAAATGTAGTAATTTATGACATGAGGACTTGATTTTTGTCCCCATAAGGAAGACAAGTCCCCATAATGTAACTGTGTAAACACACTTTCTGCTTCTTTCTACAGTTGTGAGAACAATCAATGACGTCATACGTTACCTAGCTTGGACTTTAATATGTTTATAGCTTCCAGCATATTCCAGCTGTTAATTGCCTAAATCATCACCGTCATCAGCTGTGTTCCTGACCAAACTATTATCCGAGCCAGAACCTAAACTTAATTGTAAATTTTTAGCCTTAAAACAAAAAAAACCCCTGTTCTTTGCAGCCCTTGGGATTCATTAAGGCCAGCAAATTGTTGGTTAAGAACCAATCACAACAATAAATTGCAGACATTTACCAACCTCTACTTCACTTATTGTTTGTGGACTGATGTTTTAAAAGCAAAGCTCAAGTTTAGTATTTTGGTCGGCAGCATCTTGTTTTGGTTTTAAACCAACCATGTTTGGGAGAGTAGGAGGCTGAACCTGACTGAGCCCTTACCCACTGCATGTCCACCTACGTTTGCAACCATGCACTTAATATTAGTTGTCAATCACATGGTGCCTGACCCTAAATACATGGCGTGTTTTATTGCCTCTTACAATCTAAAAATCATGCTGTGTTTAAGAAGTGATCACAAGTGATCTTTAAAAACATCGTTTTCCAAGCACCTGTCACTCAAATAAATGTGTATATGGGCTTTAACAACATTTACTCACAGTTTTCTTCTATCCAAATACTCAGCCATCTGACTGAAGATTGAACTCTGTAAGAAGGTGAGGTGGACTGAGTTTGAGTGAAACAATCTTCATTTTTTTAATTATGGCAAAGAACAGATTGTGTTTGTGAACTGCCAAGCGCGTTGAAAGGGATAAAGAAAACAGAAACTTCTTGCCTCAGAACACAGCAATAGTATGTCCCAGCCAAAGGTTGAATTCATGAGTATTAAAGACAATAGAATAGAAAAAAACTGAGGACCTTTGAATGCTCATTATAACAGCTATAGCAGAACAAATCTATTTGTGTGCCTGATAAATGTGTCCATTCAATGCTGTGTCACTCTGATGTCATGGTGTCTGCCTGCAGAGAAATGGGAAATTTTCACTTTAAATTATTAATGAAGTCTGAAAAGAACAAGGGTTGTCTTTGACTCTGCACATAATGTGCACACACTGCTCCTTTGAGATACAGAGTGTAAGTTTTCTGTTTTGTTTAAAAGTTGAAACTGTGTCCACCTTTGGTGATACAGTGAGCTATGGAACAGTTTTCATTAGCAGCTGCAGCCCATGAATGTCAACTGATTTCAGCACTTTATTTTTTTCAGAATCCAGACCACAGAAGTGGTACAACTTGTTCTTGTCATAAATTAAGATAAAAGCATGAACTACAGTTCTTCTACAATAAACAAGTGTTCACATGCAAATTGGATATTTTTTGGAGGAAAAAAGATTAGTAGACATAGGCAAATGGATTTGTTGAGTTCTCTTGGAGACATTTCAGCTCTCACCCATGAGGCTTTTTCAGTCATCTTTCCAAGTTTGGTGAAATGTCTTGCAAACGCACGCACACACGCGCACACACGCGCACACACACACACATATATATAAGCACACAGGTTTGTGCAGCTATTCTTCCTAGGATTCTGCTTTGACTTCCATTCATTTACAACCATATACCAAAATCATTACCAATTGTGCGCAGAGGTCCTCTAGGGTCCGCATAATGTAAACTTTGCTGTTTCTGTGTTGGTTCACGCCGACTGTACACAGACAAATTCGCACATACCTCAAGTTTGATTCAAAGCAGGATTCTACACACCTATGACTGCACATGCAGCTTTCTGTGCATGGATGCAAAGATGGTTGTATGAAAATATTCATAAGCTTTGAGGAGTTTATAATGTCATCACCTTGTGAAGAAACTGTGAGTGATGTGATGTGTCTTATTATTATTGGTCTGAAATAACAGCACTGTTAAAGCAAAAATCTCAACTAAATAAGGTATTACTAATGTTTGTGGCAATTCTGGCTGAGTTTAGTTATTTGGTGCTGGACATTTTTATTCACGCTGACAAATATGAATGTTTTTTCTTTTATTTGACCAAGTGATGTGTCTATCTGGTGCTGTGAACAATTATATACTGTATATGCTTTAGGTACTCTGAAGAGTAAGAATGAAAATAGTGAGTTGCATGTGCTGATCAACCCTCCTCTTTTCTTGTTTAGATTAAATGCAAGGACATCTCTGCTCCTAAAAGGATTCGCATACAAATACCATTTTTTTTCTTTTCTTTTCACCAAACTGCTCCTTGATTGTCTGCATTAAAGCATTTCATTAGGAGAACGCAAACAGCAGACGGCTTGCTGAATTATTAATGAGGAAGCACCTTTTTGGATAAGGGAAAGAAAAAATAATAATTAAGAAATGTTTTCTAGACAAACATATTGAATTGGGTTTGTCTTTTTTTTCTGGCAATTTTTCCCCTTGCTCATGGCATTTGGCGTGTCCTCAGACAAATCTTTAGGAAACGAAGTATTGAAAATTAGACGGATCTTGCAAAATTAAAAAAGTTCCCTCAAGTGCATGGAAGGAGAAAGTTTGGGATTTAGCCACTGCAGTGATTAAAAGTAAAGCTCTAGCTCAGACACAAGAATCACATTGGCTCAGAGGAAAGAAAGAGGTGCACTCCATTCTGGCCATGGTGGATTTTTTTTCCCACTGTGTCAAATTACATACACAAAAGCCAAGATTAGTGGAATGTGGCTTAAAAACTTGTATAGGAAATTACAGACAAATTATCCTTAGATTCAAATTCCTTAAAGCATATCTGTGATTACTGCAGAAAAGATGGATGGGAAACATCTGGTTAGTGAGTCACATTGAATACAGGTGACAAGCATTTGCACTTCTGCATGTTTTCAGTCATACTCCAACGTCCAACTCTTACTAGCACGAACTTCATCTTTTTTGACATATGAATCACTTCCTTTGGAAAGGTCATCAGGGGACATGACACATTTGCTTATATTTAAAAGTTATACACTATACAGTTTAAAATCACAATAACAAAGGAGGACACTCATGATTGTGGCCCCTGATGGACATTGTACAATTGACATTTGCAGCAAAGTAACCTAAAACCTTTTGCTAAACTTAACTGCACTGCAGTAAAACTGACATGTCATCCAAGGGCATAAAGCACTTGCAGCACTTATAAAAAGTTACAAAAGCAGGTTGCTTGCTGCATGAGAGAGTGAAGCTGCCCATGTCCACCCACACCATCTTTTGGCCTCGACTACTGAGTCCCTTAGAAGAATAATACTGCTTTACCCTTCAGTAAAATACCTTTTCATCATCTTCCCTCTGCATCTTTCATGCTGCCATCTAACTATTATAATAATAAAAGCAAATATCCAGAATAGATTGTAAAGTTAAAATGTTCTTATATGTATCTTTATACCAAGTGAATGATATGAAAATGTGCTTGACTCCAACTACATATAAACCAGTGTTGTCGGGGAACACCGCCCTGCATGTTTTAGATGTTGCCCTGCTCCGGCACACCTGATTCAAATGAATGGGTCATTAAAAGGCTTTTGCAGAGCTTCATAATAAGCTGACCATCTAAAACATGCAGGGCAGTGTTGGACAAAAGTTGGGAAACACTGATATAAACCACCATCAGTCCATAGACAAACTACACTATCGTTACTTCAGTTAAAGACTCTCAGACACACTTCTGACTCACTTCACAGCACTGATCATTTTTCTGTGTTAAACCACCGGACAGGAGCAGTTGGGGTTAAACTTGCTCAAGGACACAAACCTGTGGTTAGTGAAGCATGTTTTCTCTCCACATATTTTCCTTGTTTCTTTATATGTCTCCAGATTTCAATGTGAACTCTTAATTTCTTATTTAATCATTCAAAATGACTGTGTTTTATGCCATTGTTGGTGTTCTTCGCCATCCTTCATCATTTTCAGTGTATCCTTATACGGAGATTTCTTGAAGTTAACTGTGTATCGATTCATGTACATACTTGGCTGATTCCCAAACAGTGCAAAATGAGTGACTGAGCAGCCATGTCAGGTTTAGCAGAGTTGTTGCCCTCAACACACACACACACTTAACCCAACCCTAACCTCAGCCTAACTTTAAAACATGTCTTCACCTTAAAATGTAGTAATTTACGGTATGATTTTTGTCCCATAAGGAAGACAAGTCCCCATATTTAGCTGTGTGAACAGATTTAGGTCCCCAAAACATAAGGAATGCCAGGTACACACACATACACACACCTGGCATGTGAAAAGGGGGCCTCAAGGGACTGGTTTCTCCTCATATTAGGGCTGGAGTGTTATGTCTGGTGCTCTCACCTGATACTGTTTCATCCTGATCAATGTCTTTGTCCTACAGATCCAAAGCTCAAAAGCTGTGGCCTGTTGCCATGGTTATTTCTATTTGAAACCAGAGGGATTAACCTCCAGGGGGATATAGCTTGGAAAAGAGAAACAGAGAAAGGAATGAGAGCAAAGAGCAAAACAAGAGCGGGAACAGGGATAGAAATTCAACTATGAGTAAAAGGAATATATTGATACAACTAAAGCCAAAGATGTAACAAATTAATAAATAACAGTTGGTTATACATGTATACATAGGTATCACGTATCTTACTTGTATAACACACTACATATTACTATGAGATAATTAAGATTTTATGATGTTTTGCTTTGATGTAATGTTTTCCTAACCTGTATGGCAATGTAAATGTTAAGAAATTAACTGAAATAAACTGTGAAAACTAGATCGGAATTAGTAAGAAAGACGGGGATTATAAATGAATTTAATTATACAATGTGATGTACATGGATTGAAAGTAAACCAAAGTTTGGAGTTTTTAGGTCAAGAGGTTGCAGTGTCCCTATTTTGCAGTCCAGTATTTCATCAATATGAAAGATAGGCAAACACAGAAACAGTACTGTGACTCACCGTATTCACTTCAACAATAATGCTAACCTTTTCACCTCTTAATTCTTGGGTTGGTGCTAGATTGCTTTGGCTTGGTTTGGCTCAGTTTGGTTGAGTTTGGCCATACAGAACCCACTGGAATATGTTTTGAAACTAAATATTGTGATTCTCTCATTGCGCCGTTGCTTTCCTATTGGCCGCCCTTACACTTTGTTATGAAAAAGAGCAAAACAGTGCTGCCACACACACAGCAAACAATCCTCCTTCTCAAGTGTAGGAGCTGAAACCTCAGCCCTCTGGCTGAAGAACAGTCTCTGTGCTACAGATGATGCATTCAAAGCAACATGTCACAACATGTAAGGGAGGTCATTCATTTTGCTGGCAAAACATAAAACCATGTAAACTGTACAGACCTTTTGAAGATTCTTTGCAGTTTACTCTCTATTTGAAGATATATGTGCATGCACAGTGTGTGTCGCTGGGCTCCTTGGAGGAGGGAGCAGAGATTTTCTTGCCATCTTTAGATGTCAGGATGAGGGCACAGTGGGGCAAACTGACAGCTTGGCAGACCAAGGTTATTTACTTTTAGAAAGGGAAAACCAGCCTGAGTCAGCAAATACTAAAGGGCAGCCACATATACACACGTGCAAAGACACATGTACACGCATGGACATGGACGGTATGCACCACTGACTCCACACACGCACACAGTGCTTGAACACACACATTGCCAAAAGGTTGATAAAGACCTTGCAAAACAGCATCCTAATTACGATCGTATCCTCCACCAAGGACACCTCATGATAGCGCACTCACATTCATCTATTCATTTTAGCTGCAAAAAACCACAACCTCCCCTCTAACAAAGCCATTAGGGTCTAACATGGCCTTCCAGTCTGCAATGAGCAGCTTTATTGTCCTCCTGACACAAAGCCCTGTTAAAGCTTCATCATCTCAGCACCCACCACAAACTGACCTATATTCTGTTTGGGTCCCAGCAGTGCCATAACCCCAAAATGTTCGAAAACAGAACCTATTACTAACCAGGCAACCAATTAATAGTGATCTTATCTTGAACACACACAGTCCACATCATTTATATATACATACACAGGCACAAAGACGCGTGAGAAGACAATTACACATGATTTATTTAAATAGCATGTATATGAGCACAGACTAAAGCACCTCTTTATTTAACATTCATAGAAGCAGACAGCAATCTTTATCTACTTGCTGGACCATGCCTGCTAATGTTCAATTTGCCCTCTCCTGTCAAATTGAGAGTGTTCTTTTAAAAAAGAAGGTTTGCCCATGGATGTCAGTGGGATATTTCAAGCTTCTGCCATACTTCTAAAGATAAAACTGCATAAGCACTTCTTTAGTAAAAAAAAAAAGTATTCCTATTTTTCTTTACTCCTTAGGGAGTCTTAAAAATAAATGAAGAGTTTCTTTCCTTAAATATAAGAATGGTTATTGCCGCAAGCTGTAAATGTAAACTGACTTCCCATTCAATTACATAAATGCACATTGTACGGAACATAGTTTTATCTAAAATAATATTAAAAAAAAAAATAACTATCTAAAATAATACATTTAAAAAATTATTATTTTAATTAGCATGACATAAAAAACTGAGTTAAACATTTTATTCAGTAAGAGCATAATTTGCATTAGGCAACGGTTATACGTTGAGTGATCCATTAGGCCTCGTTAGCAGACACATTTATAATCTTAACATGTTTAAGTAAAAGCACAGATGTTTTTTCAGGATTATTCAAAATAAATGTTTGTCCACTCAATGCATGTGTGTACTGGTTACTGGGTTCACTGTGTGTTAAGGTTCCTGCAAACTGCATCTTTTAAACCTAGAGACAACACAGAAGTCATTTTTGCATATAAACAAATTTATGTTACATCCAAACCATTGTCAAATGAGTTCACACAATGCTGATTAAGCTCCAAATAATCTTTGTAGTTTTCAGTGGAGTGGTGTGTTTAAATCTCATTTTGCCTGGTGATGGTGGTGCACACAGGAAGTGATTTGTTTCATGTTATCGCACAGACGGAGGCATAACCAACATTGTGTTAGTAAAGCGAGAAGGCTGGAAACAGGTAGGAGCATAAGTGAAAACACAAAGAGGCTGCCACCAAAAAGAAGTGGGATTTTTGATGGGATAGGTGCGCTGTGCCCCTGCCCACCCCTGTGCTGCTGTTGTATACATACAAACACTCCCTCCGTCAGGTCTGATAGTACTGATTGACAGAGTCTGGGACAAATAATGGTGCATCATCTCTGCTCACAGAGGCAGAACAATAACACCATCACAAACACAAAAATTACTTTAAGTAATAGAATGCAGCTTTACAGCACATAAAACAAGTTAACTTTTCTGCTGAGATGCATGCATATGTTTCGTCTGAGTAAAATGTTTAAACTGTTCCTTGAGCCGAGAGGAATTTGGTGGTGCTGCACATAATGAGTGCTGCTGTTTGGATCAATAAAAACAATCGACACGAGGAACTCAATGAGGAAACTTCAAGAGGAACAGGTGAAATGTGGACATGCGAGTAAAAAAAAAAAAAAAAAAGAAAGACAAGTAAAGAGGTAAAGTAGACCGACCGCTTGGCACAGCATGTATAAAAGCCTCATTGGTTTTCAGTGGGCATGTGCAGACTCAGACGAACTAAAAGGTTACAGCATTTGATTTGTGATTTTCTACTCTGAAAGCTCTCTCTCTCTCTCTCTCTCTCTCTCTCTCTCTCTCTCTCTCTCTCTCTCTCTCTCTCTCTCTCTCTCTCTCTCTCTCTCTCTCTCTCTCGCTCGCTACCTTCTGTCTGTCTAGGGGAGCAGTTTGGCTACTGCTGTCCACAAAGTTTGATCGATGGCTGAATTATGCCATCGGATTGTGAATCTAGCCGACTCGGGTGTCTGCCCAATGACAAACAGCAAACATGTCTGGCCACCAATAACAATGAGAGATGTGAGGGCTGGGCAGCCAATCACAACAAACACTTAATAGTGTAACCATAAAATAAGGACATTTCAGTCAGCCTCTCCTAGCATCGTTAATAGACTTCATTCATTTGTATTCCTCAGAGTGTTTGAGTGTATAGTTTAAATGCAGCACCACCCCTTCCTTCCTCAAACCCCCTTTCCCTCCTAGTCTTTTATTTCCTGTCTATATTTCCTCCTTCTTCTTGATCACTCCGCACACCTCCCTCTCAGAGTTTCGGCAGCCCACTCCAAATTCACTCCATCTCTTTCTCTAACCTCCCTTGCTACAGCTTGGGCTTCCCACTCCCACTCCCTCCCTCAATCAATCTCTAACGTGCACCCCTCCCTCACTCCAGCAGCCCACTCAAAGGCTTATTCCACAGAGTGAGAGAAAGTGAGGGGAGGCATTTTATAGTGTTTTCCAGTTATCTTTGCCCTTATAGAGCTGTTCGCAAACCAGCTCCATCAAATCAAGCACCACCCCCACTTTTTAGCTGCCTACTCTATTCCTCTTCTCTTCACAGCAACATTTCCTTCATTCGTCTTTGTTTTCCATCCTCTCGGGGAGTAATGCCGGGGTGATCCTCAATCTGAAGGATGCCAGTCATAAATGAGGCATTCCCCAGTTTAAAAACAACTTATTTGAACAAAATGAGGCCTGATAGGGAGCTGGAGACTTCCACTTACACAATTACAACTTTTACTCACAAGAACGTAGAAACAGGTTGTTTTGAAATCTATTATTAACTTTCTCTGAGGACAAATAGTAAGCCCACACTGTATTATTATTACACTGATAACGATGTAATACATTTATTTTTTGTTGTTGTTCACTCTCTCACCTACTCATTTTCTACCGCTTTATCCACTAGGGGTCGCGGGGGGTGCTGGTGCCCATCTCCAGCTAACATAGGGCGAGAGGCAGGGTACACACTGGACAGGTCGCCAGTCCATCACAGGGCCACATAGAGACAGACAACCATTCACTCTCACATTCATACCTACGGCAATTTAGAGTGTCCAATTAACCTAATCCCCAAATCTGCATGTTCTTGGACTGTGGGAGGAAGCCGGAGTACCCGGTGAGAACCCACGCACCACAGGGAGAACATGCAAACTCCTTGCAGAAGGCCATTTGTTCCAACTGGGTTGTGAACGCGGGACCTCTTGCTACAAAGGCAAGAGTGCTAACCACTCAACCAACCGTGGGCCCTGTTGTTGTTCATGGTAGCTTTATTTCAAATATCTCAAATAAAAAAAAACATTGCTGCTGTATTCATCCTGTATGTACTGTATCTATCTCCAGATGAATACAGCCCATCCTAGTTTTGCAATACACTCAAGAAGTTTGACTCTTTCTAAGAACCAAAAAAAACTACGTCCTCAGACACAAAGCTATTACAACATGTTCCTAATCTCCCCTTGTTTGTCTTTGCCCTCCATTTGTCTGTATGCGCTGCCAAACTTCATCTCAGAAAAGGCATAACTCCTGTCTCAAGTACTAAAATTAACATTTTTAATTAACACATGGCATAAAGTATTTCTGAGCTGGGATGCCTTGGATGCCTGTGTACACAGCTCCAGGCTGGGTACACAGGCAAACAACAAAAAAAAAAATCATGGTGATCTTCTAGAAAATAGCAATCCAGGTAGGAACATAGAAAAAATGTGAGATGGAATTTACTCCCTATATTTGAGAGTGTGAAGTATCGTAACAGTCAAGTGAAACAGAAAAAATATATAGGCCTTGTGTTAAATGTGTTATGGCATGGATTCCAAGCAGGGTATTAGGATCTATGCCAAATTACACATGCTGGAATATGATGCACAATGTAAACAGTGGCAGGAGCATTAGAAGAAGGCCGTCTAAGAAGACTTGTTGGGTAATGTCCCAGTGTTTACTAATGTCCTTTTTAAAACTACAGTATGCTTTTTCTCATTCTGCAGTGAAGTTATAATTCATTTTCCAATAAACGGAAATTAAATCAGATCATTTTGGGTTATCAAAAATGTCATGTTGTGATTTTTAAAAAAAGGTTATAACCAGTATATAAGTATTCTTGTGTTTGCACTCATGGTGCTTCTCATCATACACCTATATTCAACCTTTATTGGAAACTTAAATTGTGGTTCTATTATTGCAGTGTATGCCGGATCGTTATGCATTTGCAATTATTTTGATGGCATAATACACAAGTCAAATAAAGAAACTGTGAAGTGTCAAAAGAAATGATCATGATTACTGTTATGATGAGAAATATTTGCTCATCAACAATGCCACAGAGGCACATTAATCACCCACAACTCATATTCATCTTCATTTTCTTTTGCTTTTCTCTTCTCACTCATCCATTTAACTCCTCCATCTCCCTCCACACAGAAGAACAGAAACAAGACACACACACACACACACGGCTAGTAATGCAGGGTTAATAAGATTGGAGAGCATCTGATGGTTGTGCACATTCAGGCCAGATTACATTTAATTCGATTGGGTTTCACTCACTAGGCTCCCTCCCACTCCTGTCTTCTTTCTCCCTTTCTTTTCTCCATTGCTTCATTGTCCTCCTCCTGCTTTTGTTGGACCAGAGGTGGTCTGGCCTCACAAAACGACACAGGTTCACACAGAAAGGTACAACGTGTGCGCACTGCTTTCATTTTGGAGCTGAATACACACACAAAGTCGCTCTTAAGACAAATGCTATTCATAATTGGTATTTTACAATGTCAACTCTGCCTTGAACCAGACACAAGAAAAAAGGATCTTGTGGGGATGAAAATTATGTTATAATTAATCAAACATCTGGTCTAAAAGACATTGTGGAATACTTAAGCACTATCACTCAAGAGGGAATGCAATGCAGTCGTAGGCTTGAGGCCGCAGCTATCACAGTGCTGATATTTAGTACAACAGCACAATGTCGAGTGCGATATTTTATATTTAAGCAGTTATGTGGCTCCACCAACAAAACTCAACTGTTGCCTAGCAACACAAACAATATCCTGTACGCATATCCTACACACTTCCCTTTACAGAAGGTTTTGTCCACCACTTCAATTCATGTAGATTTATTTGTATGTTTGAGTGTGATGCAACCAGAGGAAAAAGTGTCTCTTGGGAGTTGCTTTAGTGGTTTTTAATGAATCTAGACAGTTCACAGCTGGCAGTTTGTTTTTCCTGCTCTCAGTAGATGGCCTCCAGTAACTTTTGTGAACTTGCAGATCTGCAAGAAAGACCAGGGTTTTTTTTTCTGTTTTGCTGTCTTGTTTTGTGTTCACGACACATTATAAGTCAGTCTGCCATGATCTACCTTGCTGATGTCACGTTAGCACACTGGGAGGTTTGCACAGAAGTATCCTGCTCCTTTTCCTCATCGTCTCTATACAACCATTCATAACTGAATGGCTATACCAGTGTTATTATACTCAATATCAGCACTCATGGAATTCCAGTCAAACTACTTGTTTGCAACTATTTGGTGCTAACTGTTAATATGTATAATGCAACATAACGTTACAGAGAAGACTCATTCGTGGCTCCTCCCACTCTGTTGTGAGAACAGTTGAAAAGATGGTTGGCAGTCTCATGTGACTCATGGTCTTTGTATCCTGAAATGCATAAGAGCAAAGTTTGTAAAAAAAATTCTGTCATCACTAATTTACGCCATACTATATTTCACTGGGCTCATCATGTTCATGACAACACAATCAGACAACTTTTGCTTTGCATTTATATACACTGAGACTGAACGATAAGTGTTAAGGGACCTAACATGTACCAAGGAGACAAACCCCATTACCCCACCAGCAGCATGGACTGACACAAAGCAAGTTGGGCTTATGGATTCATGCTGCAGATTGTAAATTCTGACTCTACCATCTGTAGTGCAATCAGGACCAGATTAATTAGATAAGGTTGCATGTTTCCAGCACTTAACTGTCCAGTTATGGTGAGGCTGTGCCCACAGCAGCCTGTCTGTTTTAAAGCTTAAAGTGTAATTCATTCTGAGATGCTTCTCCCTGCACTCTACTGTTGTAAAGCGAGGTTATTTAAGTTGCTGTAGCATGTTTGTCAGCTCTAAACATCTGGTCATTATCCTCTGACCTCTCTCATCAGCAGGGCACTTCCAGCTGCAGAACTACTGTCACTGGAAAGTTTTTGCTTTTCATAGCATTCTGAAAAATAACTTTGGAAGTGTTTGGATCTCATTTCATGTCTGATGTGAACATGAATTTGAATCAAGCTCCTAATCTGTCTTATTTAGTCTTATTTATGATTTCTCCTCAACTCACTCGTGTGGGGTAATTAACATGAATTTAAAAAAAATACACCTAAAGCAGGGTACACTGACTAGATTTAAGCTTTTGGGTGTCAAAGTTTCAAAATCTTCACATATACTAGTAACATTCCCCAGTATAGAAATATAACACACATGCACCAAAGAGGATGGTAGATTCTATAAAAACTTTTTACACAAACATGCATAAAAATTATTAATCTCGTTCTTTATGAAATGAGACAAATTTACAGCATGATTAATGTTTTTTTTTTATAAACATAAATAGCTACAATTCAAGTTAGCCTTCAATTGTTTTCATTTGTCCAGTGACACAGTTGCAGTGTCACCAACATGGCAGATGAAGATTGAAGTAATGTACATCTACTTAGTCATGTTAACCACAATTTTACAGAGGTTTCCTTATGTAAATGTTTTAGTAGATTATGGGAAAATGAGGATATTTTCCCATAATCTACTAAAACATTTCCCATAATCTACTAAAACATAATAATGGTCCTCATTTTGCAGCTATAAGAGCTTCCGCTCTTCTTGAAAGGCTTACCACAAGATTTTTGTGTTTCAATGGGAATTTGTTCCCATTCATTCTGTAGAGCATTTATGAGGTCAGGCACTGATGTTGGACGAGAAGGCCTGGCTCACAATCTCTGTTCCAGTTCATCCCAAAGGTGTTGGATGGGGTTGAGGTCAGGGCTTTGTGTGGGCCAGTCAAGTTCTTTATAGTCTTTATAGTCCTTGCTTTGTGCACTGGGGAAAAGTCATGTTGGAGTAGAAAATGACCTTCCCCAAACTGTTGCCATAAAGCTGGAAGCATAGCATTGTCCAAAAGGTCTTGGTATGCTGAAGTTTTAAGACTGTCCTTTAGCCCAAAGCCTGAAAAACAGGCCCAATTCAATAATTTTTTTTTTCCAAATAGTATTGTCCATATAGTGTATGATCATTTTGAATTCAAAACAGACCATAAACCAGAATAAATGACTATAGTTCTTGACAGGGTTTTATGAAACATGAAGGTGAGAAAAAAAACAGAAAGGAAAAAGGTACTATAAGGCAAGAAGAAGAAAGAAATGTAATTACATATTTTTAAAATAAAACAAAAAGACTAGAAGCCATTTGAGCAACTGAGTTCATAGATGAGGAAAAAGTGAAAAAGAAAGGTGGCAGTTTGAGAAACAAAAAAAGATGAGAGTGACAGACAAGTGGGGTGAGATGTCTTAATGTCTGTGTTTTTTCTCGTCTTTTTTTAATGCTTCCATCTGCTTTGTTGCTGTCACACACACACGCACACACACACCCTTGACAGGTGGACAGAGAGATGGACAGATGAAGGACTGACCTAACCAAATATTTATGGGTTTATTCAGGACTGATAAACGGCTGCCGTGCAACAGTACTCTATGTGTATGTATGTGCGTGTCCTCTCCCACCTTTTATTAATCACACCAAACCTTCATCTCTCAACCCACACAGACTCCCCTCCACTCTCTCTTTCTATCCTTCACTCTCTGTCCTCACTCAAGCCTGTAACTAATGACTCTGGAGGAGGCAAACACACAAACACGCACATCCACCTACACACTCAAACACATACAGCGAGATGGGGGGGGGGATGAGGAGGGGAAGTTGCAGCTGGTCAGAAGAATAAAAGAGAGTTGAGAAAGAAAAAAAAAGGACAGGAGGGGAGAGAAAGGCAGAAGGTGCCAAGGACAAAGTAGATGGGAGAGGAAGAAAGAAAGGGGGGTGGGGGTGTAAAAGTGTCATTGCAAGTGGTACAATCTCTTTAATTAGCATAGTGACCTTGGTCCCCAGTAACTGTTATCACACACACAATCACACATAGTTCCCAATCAGAATGAAGGAGAATGAGTTTTTTGTGTGTGTGTGTGTCCATGGTAAAAAAGATGTCGGATGTACATTCAATTCTTTTTCTGTTGCAAAATGCTTTTAATAAACAGCTTTCACACATATTTCACACACATGCTTAAGCCATTTATGTCAACCTAAAGATACTGTAGAAAATAAGAAGAAGAACGCCTGTAAACTACAAAATCCATGATTGGTGACTTAACACTAAAACATAACAGAAAAATATAGATTCCTGAAGGCAAACAAGAGTTATCATCAAAGTATCAAGCATTTACGTATAAAAGGTTGATTGTGGATTCAGGATGTAACGGGGAGAGAGAGAGAATGTCAGAATGATGCAGGGGGATTGAGAGAGCTGGAAAGAGAGAGGGGAATACAGCTGTGGTAATCATCTTTCAGGTCAACAGTAATTACCAAGATGACCGAGGAGAGTGAGTCTAGGACACACAGTTTCTGTATTTGCTGTACTATATGTACGTTCTTCTTGTCTCCCTTATTTCTGAAAACCAAACATGCACCAATCATGAAGTCAGTGAAAGCTGTGGGGGTTTTATGCATCAAGGCTTTTCGCAACTGTACACACAGCAACAGTATAAAGCTCTGTTACCAAAGGTCAAAATCCCCCCCACAGCCAACATCTGACTCTTGTCCGCAGTGGGAATGGAAACAGAGAGCAAATTTCAGATGGTCCTGTTTTGGTCTGTGACGTAATAGTTCAACCAGAAAACGCCCATTTACTAACAAGCAAACAAAAGGGGGGAATATCACCACATACTGTAGCGTAATAGAGTTGGACACACTTCGTTCAATAGATTGATTCTTCAGTAGTGCTTGCATACAGGGACAAGGTCCATTTAAATGGTGTCGTCCAGGATCATCTGTAGATCGACTTTGCATGAAAATGTACTGGCTGACTCCACATACACAAGTTGTACTGTAACAAACTTTAAACTCAGGTTCAGATAAAATAGCTGTCTTTGAGAGTAACTCTGCCTGCTGTTCCCCACTGCACCGATGTGCTTGTTATTTTGGCAAAATGGTTAAGGATATATGGAATTGTATCTCCTGTCAAAACCTCCAACACCGCCCATCAGATATGCACACAAACATGCACACAAAACAACATTCAGTTTTATTAGTAAACAGTTTTACTCCACAGAAGTCGGTAGATGTTTTTTTTGTGTGTGTGTATCATTTATCAGGTTTGCAGACTTCCTGGCAGCCCTGGGTAACTTTGGAAGGCAAGGAAATAAAAACTGGTGGGTAGCATCTATGTGGAGGACAGTACATGTGCAGTTGAATTTTTCTAATTCGATTAGAACCCATGAGGACATTCGCAGTGTCTGAGCAAGCGTTTCGGTCACCAACAGGCCTGTTAGTGACGACCTCTAAAGCTAGTCACCTCATTTTCCTCCCTTTGGTAACTTTGGTGTCTAAGCCTCCAACACTGACAGTTAAAAGGACAACACTTGTTTTTTTCCCCGATAACCTGAAACCCATCAGGTTACTCTGAAAGTGTTGGGAAAAAAATTGTCTCGGTCAGTCTAATTGGACTGACTGAATACATTAAAAACCAAAATTTGGTCGAACCCCAAATATGATACTTATCTTGTCAAAACAGAAATACAGTATCAGTAGGACTGACTTTCTTGTTGGACCCTGATTCAGCAAAGTTAGACAAGACATAAGCAGCTCTGTGCATAATTAGTTTCTGAAACAGTAAGAAGTCTGTGTAATTTTATTTGGAATCGACTCCTTGGCCTCTCTTCCATCCCCCCAGAAAACTCAATCTCCAAGGAGTAAAGGGTTCTTCTCTCTTTAATAACAGCTAAACACATCAACATTGCCTCCTCCAGCCGTTAGAAACAAAAAAAGAGAAGGAAGCCTAATGAAAAGAGGTTTAATAGAAGAGTGAGGCAAAGGTTGCTTAGAGGCTTGCTGCTGTTTAATTCAATGGGATGCTCCTGGTGCCTGAAAACTGGCCCATTTTAATTGCACTCGTCTCTCATTTGTAAGAGGAAGCATGGAGTGATACAGCCTCAATAAATATTAAAGCAAGGCAAGATATTCAGTGTTTTCCTCTCACACAGTGAAGTGGTGTTGCTGGCATATGCTCTGATACAGCATTGTTATTCACATTAGTGTGTAATGTAAAACATATTAACATATCAAAAAAATACCTAAAAAGAAGGAAGAGGCTCTGCTAGGCTGCTCCATCCTTTCTCCCATCTCATGGATTTGATCAATAATCTCATCATGATCATAGTCATTAATCAATGACTCTATATGGGCTCAATCAATAATCTCACTATTGGCTTAATCAAAACTGCAGCCATCTCACACCAGTCAACATAATAATAACAGATAATCCAGTCCTTATCAATGCCACCCTTTTGTTGTCACTATTATTTTTATGACCATAAATAACAGCAACCATCATCACCACCTTTGTTACCTCCATTATCACCTCCACCAACACTATCAGCTTGACTCCAGGTTTACAGATAATTAGTCTGCCTGGAGTTAACAGCACCACAAGTAAGCCAACTCAAACTAAAACTAAGTAAAGCATACAAGAGAGTGAAGAACTGGTTGAAGCTTACCTTTGCCATTTGTGCCTGAACTCCACTGGCTTTGAGCGAGGCCACAGCCTTCTGGGCTGCTGCAGGGCTGTCAAAGTCCACAAAGCCATAGCCTGTAAACACAGAAAACAATGCACACATAGGTAAGAATCAGGAAGTAATCAGTGTAAAAGGAAAATAAAACATGATTAAAAAGAAGGAATACCAATTACTGTTGGTCTCAAAATTATGGAGGAAAACCAGCCAGTGTTCATTTCTCATAATCATGAATTCCAAGCCTGTGATTTATTTTAGCACTGCATTAATCTAATAAACATGTCGAAATCAGGTTAGGTAATGTTTTTAATAAAGTTCCTCAATTAAATGGGTTTATCTCACACCATCAAGAGAATTGGTGTCACAACAGTAAGTCTTAATATCTTGTTTATGAGCCAAAAGATGTAATGTCTTTGCAAGTTTATGAACAGCACATTAGAGCGCTTTCTACCAGACGTATGACCATGTACAGTAATGACTTTAATAATGTTTTTCAATGTACAAACTAAATGGGGCGGCTCCCTCACATAGCCTGTAGTTGTGCATACATTCTTTACACCATGTGGATGGTGTCTCAGTGTTAAACAATCCATAGTTTTACTGTAAGTGTAAAATCCCCTGCCTTCCTTTTTTTTGTCTTTCATTTAATATCCCTTTGCCTTGCATGTGAGCTCATTTCAACCATGAACTACTAAATCATTACATATGATCCTGCAGTAGTACAACTCTGTACCAGGGACATTCTGAAAAATGCTATTTATTTTGTAGCAAATTAGGGTGTGTGTGTGCGTGGACGGTGTATCTGCCGAAACACTTAATGCGATGGATTTAGTTTTGGCTATTTAGGAAACACAGAAGGACACAAGGTCTGAAAACACACAACACCCCTTTCTGCAGGGTTACTGTGTTGGGGCTGGAAAGAGATGTCAAACAGACTCAAGGATGAGAAGAGACAGCCTGTGTCTGCTGACTGAATGACAGTGGCATGCAAGAATGCGGTGTATACGAACAAAACTAAGTGTGTGTGTGTGAGTGGTTGTGCAAGTGTGTGTGCATGTGACAGAGAGAAGGAGACTAATGAAAGGGAGACACTGGCACATGCATTAAACAGGAGAGAAAATTTTTCATAAAGCACAGAAGCTCTGTGTGGGCTACATGTTAAGACAATTCAATGATTCACATTTCTAAAGCAAATGTAAAGGTAAACATGCATTAAATGAGGAATGCAATTGCTCCATCTTCATTCCTAACATCTGTTCTTGTCTGCCTGTCTATATACAGCCATGCTCTGTTTTGCTGATAAGCAGTTGATTTTTTTTCCCTTTATTGTTCAAAGGCAGCATGCTGCTTTCACAGCAAGATCTTCACAGTGTACGCAGATATGTACACTGGTGCTAACGAGAAACACATAATTTAGCCCAAATAGGGACAAACACACATGCATGCGCACACTAGTGACTGTGACAAACACAGATCCAGAAAGATAAGAAAAGGTCACATGTATACCAACATGCACATGTGGTTCACAAGTGTTCACCTTTTTGTTTTGTGTAACCAACATTTACCTAATAAAAGGCAAACAGTATTTTCAAATGCACGTGTAATTTTATAGCAGAGAAGTTCTAGATCTTTCATATTCCACACTTGAACTAATGGCTGTTTGTTTAACCATGGAGTGTGCATTTAATTAGTGGTTAAAAAAAAAAAGGAAAAAAAAATACATGGCTCACTGCGGATAATGCAATCACTGCAGGTCCAGAACGAATGTTTTTGTTTGATGGTTTCAGGGGTACATGTCATTATTGAATTCATAAATAAATACAGTAAACGCAACCGATACACAAGTTGAGTTCCTATACAAAATTGGCTATTATTGTCACAAGCTTTATTATATCTTAATACATTAATACTTTTGATTACACATGTACAATAGCATAAGGCTCACAGACAGTCCTGAGACTTTTATAGAAAATAGATTAATTTGGAGCTTTTAACATTTATTTACTGTTTTCCTTTTCATCCTGTGTAATAGTTAAGCATGGAATGGATAATGGATTACTATATTTCTGTGTGAGATATATCACAGGTGTGCATAACCTTTTACATTTCACTCACCATTAGTAACACGTGGCCACACTATTTTTCATTAATTTCACTGTTATTTTCAATTACTTTGATCCCTCCAGGAATATCATTGATATTTAACAGTGGATGTTTCATGGAGACTAAAAATCTGTTTTACAAGTGTGGAATGCAAAATTCCCAGAATCACAAAACAAGAATATTAATCAAACATAAATATTTTTGATAAAATGTTTAACTAAAAGGAAAAAAAATGCACCAAAATATAGATCATAAATGATCAATACCGAGCAAGCAGGGCAGAGTGAATCAATGAAAACACCCACAGTCAGATTTGCCTGCATCCAAGTTGTTTTGGTCTAGTGTTGTTTAGGCACTGAGCTGTAAACCTAAGTGTCATCAGCATAAAAGTCAAAGTTTGCACTGAACACATTTTGATCAAGTTCAAATCACAAAACACGAATAAATTGATCATAAATGATCAATACCGAGCAAGCAGGGCAGAGTGAATCAATGAAAACACCCACAGTCAGATTTGCCTGCATCCAAGTTGTTTTGGTCTAGTGTTGTTTAGGCACTGAGCTGTAAACCTAAGTGTCATCAGCATAAAAGTCAAAGTTTGCACTGAACACATTTTGATCAAGTTCATTTATACTGTATTGAAAATAAATAATTGTGATCCCATGACCAATCGTTGGGGGATGCTTTTGAAGATAAAGGTGCTGGAAGTGCCTTTGATTGCAAATAAGATTGTGAACTAAGACTAAGAACTGAAGCCACTATAAGGCTGGGATATTGCGTTTTTGTAGACGTTGTCATGTTAACCAGCTTTTTAGCACATTTTAGTTAGTTCTCAGATGTAAATAAGTGTGTAAGAGTGTTGGCATGTGGAAAGACACATGTAATACATATCCCAAGAAACTGTTCACTATTCAACAGCAGTGAATTAAAGACAAATTTTATATCCAGGTGTTCATCGCCATGACTCATACGGTTTGAACATAAGCCTTGAAAAGAATGTGGCATCTGGTTTGAATATGTCCATCGCTCAAGGTAATGTCTTTGTATTCTTTCTGCAAAATGTTTTTGCCTCCCTCTTCAGGGTGGTCGGTGGTTAAGTACTGGCAACACACCACACCCCAAAAATAAATAGGGATTCATTGTTTTGCTCAATGACACTTCAGCTGGGTGGTAGCTTGCTAAGTCTGTAAGCAGGTGCCTGCCTTTCAGGCTGATAGACACTTTGCCAAAGTACTGCACAGTTCCTCTGCCTACTTTGTAATTCCTACATTTTAATATAAAACCTTCCACTGTTTAATCCATTGAAAACTCCTGTCTCATATGGATATAAATGATAAGGATATTTCCAGAGAGCAGAAGAGTGAAAATAATATCTCTGAATTAATATAATCCTCTTGATGTGTGCCTTGTCCCTCCTATCTGTGGACTAATGATGACACCGACTTGACAATTCATCCTGTTCCGTCAGGCCTGGCATATATTACACTTGTGAACTGAAATAAAAAGAAAAGAAGCACACACACACACACACACACACACACAAGAATACACACACATACGCACTCATTGATACAGATGGAAGCACAGATAAACTTGAGAACACGCACACACACACACCAGCATCCCAGCATCCTATCTAATCTCCTGAGCTCTGTAGAGTTCCTGGCCTTGGGCCATTAGAATAAGTTAACTGAGTACAGAGGAAACAGTAGAGAGATGGAGCAAGGAAAAATGTGAGGTGTGTGTGTGTGGGGGGGGGGGAGACTGGAAGGTAGAGAAAGAGTAAAAATAAGTTGAGCAACAGGAGAGGGAGGAATAAAGGCAATGGGCAGGAGATATGAAGAGAGTGAGAGGGAGGGTGTTTGTGTTTGGGAAAAGGACATCCTTTACAATCTTAAGTGGCTTCCTTTCCCTTCCTTCCTCCATCCTGCTCTCTGTTCCCTCTCCTTTCCTCAGAGCTCCCACACTACTAACTAGAAAAAGTGTCAGTGCATTTAACACCGAACCCCTACCTGCTCCACATCTGAGGACATTATTTTGGAGGGCAAAGTAATACTTTTCTGTCTTTGTTCACTCCAGTGACAAAGTATAAGTCATATATTCACATACAAAAGCACCAACTTTTAGGGACAAAGAAGCAAAGGAGCCTGAAGACAATGCATGTTGTAATTCACTGAAATAGACTTTAAGAATATTTTTAAGTCTTAATATTAGTCATACATATAAAAAAAAATACAGAGATTAAATAAAAACATCACAGAAACTAGAACAACAAAAACAACTGAAGCAGGCAAACCAAATGAACACTGTCCCTGCAGCCCACGTAGGACTACTTTATTTACACACCAGTGTCATCGTCTAAATTCTTCACATTCTCTTTCATGTCTAAAAAGTCTTCCTGAAAAGAAAAGCTAAATCATTACTCTCATCAGGGTCCACTTCCTTTTCTGTCAGCCCCAGGTTATTTTTATCCCCTCCCTCCACTGCCCTGTGCCTCCTCTCATCCATTCCACCCTTTCCAACAGAACTCTGAGCCAATTTGGACTCTCTTAGTCACGCTAAGCACTTATCTTGTCCCCAATGAATGCCCTTGCAATCAAACTAACACTTATCCGGTTGTAAGGCATTCTAATGGCCGACTAATAATGAAACTCCTTCATTGAGAGTTAACAACTGACAAAGACATGTACAGTGATCAGCAAAATTAAATCCAGGACTGCTAAGTCTAAACCTATAACTTGATACAAGTATTATATACATCTGCACCGGGTCTCTCTCTTCTGTTTCTACCTTGTCTCCCTCTTTCTCTTTCTCTGTGTCCCCCCACCTTTCTGTCCCCCATATAATATTGCAGAATTGGGTAGTAGACAAATTGTCCACTTTAAATTGTCAGGGAGTGTGAGTAAATGATCTGTATGTGGCCCTAAAATGGACTGGCAACCTGTCCAGTGTGTACCCTCCTTTTCACCCTAAGTCAGCGGGGATTGGCGCCAGCCCCCCCACCCTCATGTGGAGGATAAAACAGTAGAAATAGTGGTGGTTTTAATGTAGATCTACATGAGAGAATCTGACCTGTTCATAGAATAAACTGCATAAAAATCACACATTCAACTGCAGAATTCAGGGCACTCTGTGCATCACAAAATTTGAATGTATAGCTGGATGCATGTGTTTGCATTTTTAAACAGTCCCTCTAATGTTCAGTATTCATAAAAGTTTTGTCTGCAATTTTGTGCAATGATCTGGTGTCCAGAATATCCACTTGCAAATACAGACATATGTCATCACACAAACAAGGTCTAAGGTCACTGCTTGCAGATTGTTTGCTTTTCATCTGTCACTGCAAATAAAAAGGTGTGTCTCCTCTGCAAAACAACACTTTAATCATTCTAGGGAAGCAACAATTTTGAGAAAATCTAAAACATTTTTTGAACATGCATATGCATTTCAAAAAGCCCCAAAACAATCTGCCTAAATACCCATATCTGTATTGTTACTGGTGTGCTTATGGAAATTGAGTACCATAGTACCAGTGGAGAGACAAATCTAATTGGTGGTTCCTATTTTTTCATAAGGAGGAGCAGAGGATGTGTTCCAACTATCAGGGAAACACAATCCACCACCTCCCCAGGAAAACTTACTCCTGGTCCTCTTAAAAGGGGTTCCAAGTGACTGTCAAACCTCAGGTCCAGGAGGAACAATGTGGAACAGCAGACCAGCTCTGTACCCTAGGAGGATTGCTAGGGGGTTCATGGGAGTCCAACCATTCACTCCACATGTACTTTTTGGACTTAGAGAAAGCTCATGACCGTGTTCCCTGAGGATCCCTTGGGAGATACTGCAAGAGTACTGAATTTGATGGGCATAGAGCCATCCGGCCCTTGTACTACCAAAGTGAGAGTGAGATAATGCAGTCCTGTATGCCTTTTCTGAACATCATTTAACACATACACTGGGGCGGTCTGTGGTCATGTGTGAAAAGGCGAGAATGAGAGTCAGCAACTCCAGTGCTGGCACAGTTGTTCTCACCTGGAAAATGATGGACTGCTATTTCCAGATGGGGACTGATTTGCTGTCCCATGTGACAAAATTTGAGAGAGGGAGTTGAGCCAAAACACAAATCTCTCCATTTACCAGTCAATGTATGGACAAGAGCTACAAATGGGAGGCTTGGCTCAACATTAGAGAAGGGGTGAGGAGCTGTATGACCCAGAACTACTGGAGGGGATTACACATCTTTGGTGTGGGAATGCCTCTGGATGCCCCTGGGAGAAATTGGGAAGATGAACATCTGGAAATTGCCTCTGTGACCAACCCCATTTTAGCAGAAAAAAGTATTTAATGGTAAACACATATGAACCACACGCAGGTGCAGTGGCTAGTATTGTTACCTCACAGCAAGAAAGTCACTGGTACAGAACCCACTTCACCCAAGGGCCTCTCACTGTGGAGTTTGCATATATGTGTGTATGGGGGGGGTCTCTCTGAAAACTCTAGCTTCCTCCCACAGTACAAAAACATTGAGCTTGGGGATTAGGTTGATTGGACACTCACAATGTACCGTTGATGTGTGTGAGAGTGAATGTTGGTTGTCTCTGTATGTTTGCTGTACGATGGACCGGTGATCTGTTCAGGGTGTACCCTGCCTTTCACCCTACATCAGCTGGGACCCTCATGTGGAGGATAAAGCAGCAGAAAATGGATGGAAGGTTAACATATGCATTTGAAGGTAGAGGTAGAGGTGATCCAAAATGCAGTGAAATCTTTGGCCTGTACTAATTGTCTGTGCACCCAAATACTAATAAATTTGACAAAAAGTGCTTAAACCAGGTTGTCCACTTGCTACTTGAGTCAGAAGCAAATGGTACTACGGAACATCTGATGACTTGCATCTGATTAAATCACAGTGATACAGTCATGTCTCCTTTTTAAATGTCCAATATCCACATTGGCAGATATTTTTATCCAGTCCATTTTTTACAAAATATGATTCCACAAAGAAATTCCATTTATACTACACCAATAACACTGGGCTGTACAACGGTATGTACCATTGCAGTCACTAGGCAGATGGCCATGTGAGTGTATCAGTATCAGGGAAGAGTCACTTTTGACAGTGACTTTTTCCCCATTATAATGTTAATTCAGGTAGGACTAAATTACTTTATTTCAAGTAATCACAGCTGATTATGTCTTAGAATCTGTGTTTACATATTTACCATCTGTAACAATCACAATGGCTTGACTCTCACCACTGACGTTGATATGCTGATTACAGGGCATTTGTGCTGTTGTCCTTAACTGTGTCTCAGTGTGCCTTTGAAAGCAGGCATGGCAGATGAGAAGCAATCATTCTGAACACATGTTCTTACTCACCTCCTCTCAAGCAGATGACTACAATCATATTGATTACTGCTTTGTTGAGACCTCTCCAACAATCAAGAAGACCCTCATCAGTAGACACTTGAGTTAGTCCCATTCACCACAGAAACCATTTGAAACATATTGGTGCTATTGTTTGGTGATCTGTGTTTTATTGGCTAATGACAACGGTACAAACATCTTGCGTTTGAATGCTGCTTAACTCTGAGTATCATTAGGGCACTATCCTTTTCAGGATAGTCCTGAAAAAATGAGGGCACTGTAGCAGTGCATCATTAAGATGGATTAAAAATGGCCTCATCATTATGTAAGTCAATAAGATTGTGCTGCATTCATTGGAAAAACTCAACCATACCACACTAAAATACAAAACTGTAATGCCATCACATGGAGCAGCAGAACAAGTGGGTCACGCACAATGAAGTCATCTGTTTTGATTTGACATCAAACTGTCTGCTGAAAGATATTCCAAAAAAAAAAAAAACAGCACTGGGCAAGTGATTAAATGGGGATTCAAAAAAATAAAAAAGGGGAAGGAATTTAAAACAAAACAGAACCACAGCATACTGATTGCCAAGTCCAATCACTTCAGAATTGATCTTTTCCAGAACAAAATCTAATATTTAAATCTCAGCTTTTCAACTACAGAGTGACTTTGCAAGGCTACAGATAACTACAATGCCTGCTCACTTACCTTTGCACTGATTGGTGTTTTTGTCCAGGATGGCCTTTGTTGATACGATCTTCCCATATCTGAGAGAGAGAGAGAGAGAGAGAGAAAAAGAAATATTCTGTAAAATGTTGAATCACTTTTGATATTTCTAGGACAGTATGGATTGTTCTTTGAGACTAATGGAAAATTGTCATCAGCCAGTGCTAGCTCCATAGCTGGTAGGCGTCTGTCAGCATCAGCTGACCTGTCATGTTGGTCAAGACTGCAACATGTCAATATCTGGATTGCCACAGCCAATTGTATTCTATAGATAAATAACTGTAATGTCTTGGTGCTCCCCTGTGCATCACCATTAATTTAAAGTAACCCATGTACAAAGTCCTTTTTGGAGTCCATCTAAATTTTATGTGTGCACAGTGGGAACTTTCCCCAGAGAACAGGAACCTTTTAAAGAACCCATCTCATACCTGTGTTTTTTTTTACATTTGGAAATTGTTACATATTCACTTGTTGTTTGGCCCTTATTAAAACTACAAAGGACACACAAATCGTGTGCTGACAGAACTTTTAACCAAAGGTTTCAATGGTGTCAGCCATTGCTAAAAATCTGAATTAGGCCAATACTTTGATTAACCACCTGTAAATTAATATTGCTACCTACCACCATGGCACTGATTGTTTTTTTTCTCTCTTTTACATGTTGGTAGTTACATGAGTCTAGTATCAAAAGGTTTTATGAAGGTTAATAGAGGAGCAGGACGTGATAAGCATCTTGGGTCATCCTGCTCCCTCTCGAACAAAGATTTAGATTTGTTTTCTTTGGGAAGCACTATAGTGGTTGTCTTCTTTAAGTGTTAATCCCTTACTATTTGTCATTGTTTTAATGTTGAACCCCAACCCCAAACTTCATGTTCCAAGCTGGAGTGAAAAAAGTATGTACCCTAACCATACAGTATACACGTACACGAACAAAAAAGTAATCCTAGCAGTTTCCTGAGGTGACAAACTGTTTAGGCTCAAACCTTTATGAAAGTGTCTATCTATTCATTCTGCCCTTATCTATTTCAAATCCCAACCTCAGGCTTCAGAACATAGCAAGCCGTGTTTCATAAACGATGATAATAACCACACATCTGTATCTGTATGGCACCCAACCTTGCTAGAGGGGCCTATGAGAGAGAGAGACAAAATCCATATCTTTTCCATCTATTCTCTCTGACAAATTTCAACATCTCCAGTCCACTTCGCCACCTGACTCTCTTTCTTATATTTGACACCTCTGCTTCTCTCTTTGTCTTCTTTCTTTATTTTGCCCTCCATCTCCACCCCACTCCTATTCTCCAGCTCTCTGTTCTCAGAAAAAAAAGTTAATAATGTTTTTTATCAGCCTGGCCTTTCATTCCTCCTGGAAAGAGAGCAACAGAGGCAGAGGGTATAAGGAGCGGGGGTGGGGAACTCAGAGTGCACACTCAGATCACTGAGATCAGCCTGGATCACTGTCTGGCTCTTTGGGTGAGTCTTTTAAATTAACGTTTTAACACTGTTGCATGATGTCGGATTGGCTGACTGAATGACTATCAAACAAACTGACAGAATGACAAGCTGGCGGCCTGGTTGATGGCTCCAGGTGAGAGATGGCTGTGTATACTCTCATCCCTTTTAGAGCAAAAAAAAACAAAAAAAAAAAAACAGCAGATAAAATCAACAAAGAAACCAAGTAAAAATTACAACTGAGGAGGTTACAAAGAGAGGAGGTGAGTGAGAGCAGTGAGGGAGAGATTCAGAGGAATGAGAAACAGATGAGGAGAGGGAGAGTAGTCAGTCAAATGGTAAAAAGAGACACTAAAGGTGTGGAGGAAGCGGGGTAGTCGGGGAACGATGGAGAGAGATAGTAAGAGGTGTTTAATAAAGAAGAGATCATTTAGTTGTCACCATCAGGAGCGTCTCTGTCAGCCAACTGCTTCTGTCAGTAGTGAGGAGAACAGAGACTAGCTCTTCTGACAACTCTATTGGGACAGGAGACTTAAGAAATCAAGACAGAAAAAAAGGCTTTAAAAAGCTGCTATCACACATTATATGACAGCCGAGCAGCCTATGATCTCGAGAGAACAATGCTCAATTTTCACACATTTTACTTCAGTTTAAGATTATTTTAGGGAATTTACACATCCATTGATTGTGACAGGCTGAAATGAGGTCTGCTGTTTGCTGGGAGTTTTTCACAAAGTCATGGCTGGTGGTAAAAAAAGATCTTTGGCCTGTGGTTTGGGGAGCAATCCAATGCCTGCAGACGTGGAAAACACTCTGACAAAACAAAAGGCAGAGCTAATCGCCCACACATATACGCACAAATGAACACACATGCAGACACACACGCGAAGCGACCTCACAAATCAAAAACACAACAAAGCGGCAATCACACACATCACACGCGCCATCTGGCAGTGCCCAGCGTGTTGACTTCTGCCTTCATTTAATTAAAACTTGCTATGAATCTGTGAGTGTAAACACCTATAGTGCATGTGTGAAAGTATGCGTCTGGTCACATTTGAGGATACAAATACTTGTTTGGGTGCAATGACATGTGATTATATGTATAGGAGTGTTTGCAGAATGAGTATGATTGCGGGACAAAGACCTCATGCACCACCAATTTTTTTGGCAGGTTGATGTTCCCGGCAGACAAGTGAAACATTTCCTGACTTTGTGCATGTGTGTGTTAAAAGAGAATTAGAAAGAACAGAGAGAGAGTGAGAGAGAGAGAGAGAAAGAGAGAGAGAGAGAGAGAGAGAGAGAGAGAGAGAGAGAGAGAGAGAGAGAGAGAGAGAGAGAGAGAGAGAGAGAGAGAGAGAGAGAGAGAGAGAGAGAGAGAGAGAGAGAGAGAGAGAGAGAGAGAGAGAGAGAGAGAGAGAGAGAGAGAGAGAGAGAGAGAGAGAGAGAGAGAGAGAGAGAGAGAGAGAGAGAGAGAGAGAGAGAGAGAGAGAGAGAGAGAGAGAGAGAGAGAGAGAGAGAGAGAGAGAGAGAGAGAGAGAGAGAGAGAGAGAGAGAGAGAGAGAGAGAGAGAGAGAGAGAGAGAGAGAGAGAGAGAGAGAGAGAGAGAGAGAGAGAGAGAGAGAGAGAGAGAGAGAGAGAGAGAGAGAGAGAGAGAGAGAGAGAGAGAGAGAGAGAGAGAGAGAGAGAGAGAGAGAGAGAGAGAGAGAGAGAGAGAGAGAGAGAGAGAGAGAGAGAGAGAGAGAGAGAGAGAGAGAGAGAGAGAGAGAGAGAGAGAGAGAGAGAGAGAGAGAGAGAGAGAGAGAGAGAGAGAGAGAGAGAGAGAGAGAGAGAGAGAGAGAGAGAGAGAGAGAGAGAGAGAGAGAGAGAGAGAGAGAGAGAGAGAGAGAGAGAGAGAGAGATACACCTAGCTCAACACAACATATGTTTTCAAGAATCTTGAAAACATATGTTCATAGCTGTCCATTTTCACCAAGAGGAAAACAAATACAGCATATGTTTAAATGGGTAGCTGTGATTGTGCGCGACATAATCAGAGCAATGAAGCACAAGCAAAAATCTACCTGTTTTTTAGCTGGCCTGAAAAACAGAGGAGAGGAGAGGAGAGGAGAGGAGAGGAGAGGAGAGGAGAGGAGAGGAGAGGAGAGGAGAGGAGAGGAGAGGAGAGAGGAGGCCTTGGAGAAATGTCAAATTACAACAACACACTGCATCATCCCGAATTGTGTCTTACTCTGGACTTGACTCTGTTGTAAAATTCCATTTTATCCAGGTGGCTACAAGAATCTGCTATTGTAGAGAAGACAGAGGAAAGTATTGATTGCAGACCAGATTATGAAGGAAAGAGGTTGAGGATAGTGTGGATCAAGGAGAGGAAAGTTCAGAGTGTCCTGTTCTGTGCTCAGTCCCAACTGGGAACCTTTAGCTGATTTCAGCAGAAGTCTGGAACAACCTTCAATAACATCGACCTGCACTTCACCAAACAGCAGTGACACATGAGACAAATAAAAACCATTCAAATACTTAAAACATTCCACCGATGGATTCAAAGAAGCCAGATGGCCAGCACTTCCATATCCCATTGCTTTTCATTGTGCCATAGAAAAGGAGCTGTTATGTAATTTGTTTCTGTTGAATGCTCATTATAATTAAAAAAAAATCAGTTATGGGAATTGAGTGTGACACAACACTTGCACAACTTCCCAACCAGCTTTACAGAGTAATCTAAACCACAGCTAACTTATTCAGGGCTACTTGACACACAGAACACAATCTCCAATACAGTTATTAAGAACACCATAATAATACTGGACATTTATGCTCTTCAAACTGTTTCTCATGGCCGAGCACAACGTGGTGTTGGGACCATTTCTCTGAGATTCTGCTCCATTTCAAAAAAATGCATCATATCTTTTCTGCAGCTGCACATTTATGTTGCCAAACACATCCACACTGACACATCTAGAAGGTGTTAGATCTGGTTGTTTGAGGGTGAAATAAATCATTATCGTGCAGGATTTGGCCATCAAACAATGGTATTGTAAACTGAGGCTATAAAGGGATGCATGGCCTCTACTCAGACAGGCTGTTGCAATCAAACCATGACTGGAAACTGTGTGCTTGGACTGTTACAGTAACATAAGGCAGATTTGGTCGATGGACTCATGGTACATTCTAAATTATCACCTGCAGCCTCAGCAGAAATTCAGTTTCATCAGACATTAGCCTATGTCTGATGCTTCTTTTTGGCTCAACAGTCTTTGGCAAAGGTGGGTTATCTCAGTAAAAGTAGCTCGAACCAGTGTAGCCATTCTCTTTCGACCTCTGTTATTAAGTGTTTCCCTCTGCAAAGGTGCTCACTATATGGTTAGTTCTTTCCTTGTTTAAGTATTTGATATACTGAAAACAATGTATAAAAACATCCCTATCTGCAATGTGCATTTGTAGCAGGAGTAAAAAAAAACAATTCACCAAGACTTGCTGACTACTGTAAAATGGTCTATATTTCTTGGCTTGACAAAAATGCTACAAAGCTCCAGTACAGAATAGTATAAAGCAGAAAAGAATACTGTGAGGCAGAGAAGAAAGCTTTTCCACAGCAGCAGCTGGGGTTGGTTTGGTGGGGGGGGGATAAAGGCTGACAGTATGACAACTCTTTTAGGACAAGGTACATGTCCTCTTCATGGCTAGGTCTTAAAAACCTAGCCAGAAGTGGAATTTAGATTTTTTTTTTCCACCAAAAAGTGTGTAACACAAAGAACAGTAAGCCCACTGAAACTGACAGCATTTTCCAGACTGTCAAGACTTGAGGAGGAACGTCACCACAAGTCAGTGCAACCTATTTTGGCAGGCTTGACAAAATCTTTGTGTATGTGTGTGTTGATAATAGTCCTCAGAGGAACCACACAGTGACAGATCTGTGTTTACATTGCCTTGTGCAGCACCATCAGCCTATGGATGCTCACCGTTTGATGTGACACATCAAAACACGGTTCCCACCAATGTCCACACACACGCGTGCATTTTGAGTGTACTGTGTACTGTATTGTACTCTATAATGTATCTGCATATTCTGCTGTGTTTGTGTATGAGAATGTGTATACACTATATGTGTGTGTCTGTATTCATGAGTGTTCATGCAGGTTGGTCCCTGTGTGCGGTATCTTCTAATTGGGCATCCGATACAGCTGTCTTGTCTCTTGTGTTTCCCTCGGTTTTTCCCTCCCGCTCAGCCTGTTAGAGTCAAACAGACTACTACTGAAGGAAGACTGAAAGAGTGCAGAGCTTCAGATGTCCTCACATTCATTCCCATATGTAGTTTAACATCTTCAGGCACGATTACAAAAAAGAGTTTTTCCACAGAGAAAAAAGACAATGAGCTTTGAGTTTACACTAAAAACAGTGTTTCAGGAAATAAATACTGTCTTACATGTTTACAGGTTTATATTTTTTTCAAATTTACATCAGTCACTTTGCATGTTTCAGAAGAAGACATTCATTTTTCTAACTCAGCTGCTGAATATTAAATAGAGATTGTAAATGCATTCAGTGTGTTAGCTTCTTGATTGTTCGTGATTTCTCCTTTGAGTGGTGTAATTTTCCCTTTCCTGATACAACGCCTTTATTGTGAAGTAGGTCCATAGATAACTAGATAAGGGTAGTGAAGCAGAGGTAAGCATAAGAGAGAGACAGCAAGGCAACAACCGTGAGTGAAAGCAAGCGTGTGAGGAAGAAGTTGTCCTTGTTGTGTGCTTTAGATTCCGCTCACGTTCTGCTCTGTCCCCAGACGCTGAAAGTGTGTCCATAGTTTGGGCAACCGGGGGAGTGATTGGAAATGTCAGCTGACAACAGCACTTTTCACTGACACTCTGAGAACTGGCACAGAGACAGGGAGGGAGAGAGGTAGGGAGGGGTAAGGGATAGAGGACGGGGGACACAGAGAAAAGGATGCAAGCAGGAAATGAGGAGGATGACAGAAATGGGAGAGGATGGTGATGGTGGGTGGGTTGACACAGACGCACACACAAAAGTCACGCTTGCTGACAATAAGGCTGAGGATGACATTGAGTTGAAAGTGTGTGTGTGTGCATGTGCGTGTGTGTCAGTGTTGAGGGATTGTCTTTCTGTTCTTCATTGTCACTATGTGCATGAGTTAAATGTTTTCGTGTGTTTCTCTCTCTCTCTCTCTCTCTCTCTCTCTCTCTCTCTCTCGCCCTCTGTGTGTGTGTGCAAGCCCATGTGTGCCTGTCATGCCAGTGAGTGACAGGACAATGCCACTCAGTGTATTTCCAAAAGCCGGAGAGAGTTAGAAATCCAAGGCTAAGACAGCTGCCCAACAGATACACAGTTCCCCCTCCCCCACCGACCTTTCCTAAACGTTACTGGCCACTTGGCACACTCACTGGGCCTCTAATGAAACTTTTATGGGCACCCATTTTTCACCCTGATTCTCCAGAACGCCTCCAGGGCTGAGCAGAAATACAACAGGCTTGAACTGCAGCTGACATGCAGAAGGGCAAGGTATGGTGTGTAGGAGAGGGACTCTGTGTGTGTGTGTGTTGTGTTGAGTGTGACTTATATTCTCTATATTTTAAATTTTCTTTATTTCAGAATCAATTAGTTCAATTAAAATGCTGATGAGTTCATTTACAGCCCTTAGCTCAAGAATATTTAATTCTAGCTCTCCAGTTACTGTATATTTGCTGGTATCAGATGTTAACTGCAGGCAAACAAGGCCCGCTGTTTATCATATGTGCAGTATCAAACGATGTAGTCCAAAGCAATAAAAATAAAGATCAAAAATACGCAGAGCAAAATAGCATCATGAAAGCACAAAAACCTTTATAATTAAGCATCATTACATTCTAAGTACATGTCTAAAAATATTGGTAAATGTGTTGGAATAATGCAAGATTAAAACCTCTGCAGAGACAGAGTATGTGTGTATATCACTGTGTGTGTGTGTGTGTGTGTGTGTGTGTGTGTGTGTGTGTGTGTGTGTGTATGTGCATGTGCTTCAGAGGTCAAAAGCAAAGTGCTGATGGTCAGTAGAATCACTGTTTGACTCACCTGGTACTGAATGGATGCTGTTCAACTCATGTTATCAGATAGAATAGAATAGAATAGAATAGAATAGAATAGAATAGAATAGAACTCACGGCTGGCAGAGTTTGATGAGGTCCTGGTCGGTGGTAGCTGGTGGCAGGCCTCTGATGTACAGGTTGGTCTTACTAAGCTGCTCCACTAACCCTCCTCCTTGACCTCCACTGCCTCCTCCTCCTGTGGTGCCAGGACTGGGCGGAGCCATGGGTGGAGGAGGAGGAACATAGGACTGCTGGAGAAATAGAGAGAAAACGAAAACAAAATGAAAACTGCTCTGGTCCATAATTTAATGAGATCATAGTTATTTTCAGCTTCAGTTGCATCGATTAAAAAAAAAAACTCTTCTAAGACTCACATCCTTTTTAAATAATCTCTTCCTGCATCAAGTCCCACAGTGATGTGTTAATTCAACAGGAAACACATCAAATCAAGGAAGCAGGATATATACTTATGATTATGGTGCCAAGTTTTACAATAAGCTTTTAACACCAACAATTACAGGCTGTGCTGCATCCCTGCAGCTTCAGTTCGAAAATAATGCAGTCATCTTTCACATTCAGTCAGTGGGATCAACATGACAGGAGTTACCTGGTATAGATTAGAATGTATCCATTTTTTACAATTTGTCATCCTGGATTAAGGATGTAATGTTTTGACACAAGGCTGAGTCCTTTTTCGAGTGTTTGTGATTCTGAGCCACCACAGTCAAAGGAATCTACTCACAGCTAAAACAGGAGACATCTTGATGGGTAATTTCAAAAATTAAACTGTGATAATTTAACTTGTTTTCTGGTTCAAGACAGCTCAGAGGTAATCAAGTTGAATCCCAAGTTGCTTTCTTTATCCATTTTCTCATTCTTCTTGATGTTACTATCAAGACAATTATACTTTAAATTAAATCGAACACATTTTCTACTCAGCATCCCATTTTTGAGCGCACAAACAATGCAATCCACTATATAATCCAGGCTTACGCCCTTCATCAGCCCTGACTCACTCAAACATTTCCAGTCAACTGCCACTGTCCAATTACAAATCTCAGTAGTGACTCAATGAGATGAACATTTCTGGCAGAGAGGAAGGCTCTGAAGATTAATATGGGTTAGGAAAGCACAAATCCACCCATCTCTGGCAAACACTGAGGTAAACGTTGGAGAAAGTAGAAAAGCTTGATTCACTTTTGGCATCATTCAGTAGACTGATTTGAACCAGTTCAACCCTGGTCTTAACATCTCTAAGAAAAGGAGGGCAGCTATATGTAGAGGTGTAAATGCACTTACAGTAAGAAGCACTGAGGTGATCCGGTCACTCAGGCCACTTACAGAGGTGGCCAGTTAGGCCCTTCCTGAGGCTTCAAATGAAGCATCCTTGCATTAAATTAGTCATCTAAATCGTCAGGCTTCCAGAGTGAACAACAGGGGTACGTGAGATGCAACAAATCAGAGATGTAGCCGTCAAACACTGCACACAGAACCTTTGTGGCTCAGGTCTCACTGGATCAACAGTCAACCCACACGAACTGGCTACAGAAATTTCAAGTACTGTAGATTTGCATATTCGTGTAGAGTAGACAAGTGAGATCAGTTCAGAAGTGGACACATTTAAGAAACATTCTGATGCCAGGTCTTAACTGTCATAAATAAAAATGTCCACTTGTGATAAGGTGAGTGTGAAAGGACTGAGGGCAGAAGCAAAGTGTGACAGACATGCTCTTTGATGTACACTTTATTTAGCAGTGCGTGCACATGTGTATACATTTGTGGTAGTTAGCTGGAGTGTGTGAGCCAGTGTTTGTGATAATAACAGGTTGTCACCACACAGCAATGCAGAGCCTAGGCCAGCACTGATATTAATTCATTACCTGTACTTCACTCAACTGGCACACAGTTCTCTCTCTCTCTCTCTCTCTCTCTCTCTCTCTCTGACATGCACATGAACACACAGGTTCACACAGCTATCCTGAATTGACATCCATTCATTTGGACAGCCTGAACAAATCATTATAGCAAACCTTAACCTTTACCAGTTAATGCTTAAGTCTAACCTTAACATAACAACAAATATTAGCCCCAAACATCTCCTCAGAAATGAGGTTCGGCCTCATTAGGACCAGGTTTTGGTCTCCATGGAGACTATTGGTCCTGTTAAGGTCAGTGTACATACTTAAACACACACACAAAAGACAGCACTAACACAACACAGGACATGTCCAGCAGACGTGTAGAAGTGGAGTAGTGTCATTTACAGGCCAGAGCTCTTTAACAGCCCAGCATGAGCTTAAACACAATTTAACAAAACGAAACACACAAAAGAAGGAAAAAAGAAAATTACACTCTGTTATACTTGATGGCTTTGATGGCTGTGACAAATGCTACTATTTTTGCAAATGTGTCTTCCAATAACCTTACATTTGTAGTGATATTCCCCAGGCCAGGAGAACATAATGTATGTTCTACGTAAATGTAAGAATTGCAAAGTGCTAAAACTGAATCGAATCAATCAGCTGAAAGCAATGTAATTGCCAATTAATTAAGTCAATTACAAAGCAAAAGTATCACACATTATGCTGCTGCCCTATACTAATTATCTTCCTCTTTTATATCATCATATTGTGTGAATTTGTGTCATTATATACTGTACACTAGTAAATTAATCAGTATTGAAAATAATCATCTGTTGTAAATTGTTACCTAAATGTCACTAGTAATAGGGTGCAATGCATGATGAATGGCTTATTTACTTCCTAAAATGTTATGATGAAATGATTCAGTATAACAACTTTCTAAATTAGCAAAGGAAGGTTAAGTAAATTCTTTAAACTTTTTGTTCAAAAGTGCCCTCTTCACAGACACACAAAGCCAACACTTCAGGAGCTGCTCAGTACTCAACTGTGCAATTTTCACCGGGAATTGTAGTGTTTTCATGAACTGTGTTAAAGACTAGTTCAGTTTTTTTTTTTTTTTTTTTTTTTTTTTTTTTTTTTACCAACCGCCTCTGAAAAGGTACTTGATGGGACGTGTCAGACATAAATAAAACCGTTTTTCAGGCTGTAATCTGACAGAGAAACAGTGCTGCAATAAAAACAACACTAGACTTGTGAGATAATACACCCTGCAAACATGGCATACATTCAAATACATTGCCAGTGCAACCACCTTAGACAAGCCACAAAATATAACCACACAAGCATGCTCAAACAAATGTGATTTACTTATTCTGCAATTTATATAATATTTTTTCTTTTCAATGGATTTTATAATTAAAAACAACATTACATTTTGATTAAATTTTGGTGAAATGGCAGTCACCAAAAGTGCAAACAAACACATGCATGTACACACACTTGATTAAAGATCTCACCCAGGGAACCTCTCTTAAGAAATTTGTGCAGCTGTCAGTGTCTTGGTGAGAGTGAGGTGTATGTGACGTGTCAGAGACTGTGAAAGGGAATCCTCTGAAACATTAAAATCTCTCTCTCTCTGTCTGGCATCCATGCTTCCTCCTTCTCTTCTACCTGTCAAATTTGAATCAATCATGGTTCAATCTCTTGCTCTTTTCCCCAATATCACTCCACTCTCCAAACACTCACTCTATACTTCTACCACTTGTCCCTCTTCAGTGGCTCCTCTCTTTCTCACAGTGTCTCTCTTTAAAGGATAAGCCTAACACTGAGAACACTGGGAACCACGTTCAGAAGAGGAGACACAAACAAAACAACAAACACAAAACAACCTAACCCTAACCCTTTTTGTAGATTCCGTGCGTGCATGTGTTTATGCACAGTAGCACACACTGAAAACACTTCTTTCATATATTATATTCATGCTGCAACTACCCATGATGAGTATTAACACTATTTTGCTGCAGTGCACTTCACATACAGTAGGTCAATTCCATAACATTAAAACCCTAAAACTTGCCCATGGGTGATGGGATGAAGAGAAAATCTAGAATAAATGAGAAAAACACAATGATTGTGTAGACTTGTAGAACGTATGCCACTGCATACTGAATCTGCCCAGGTGGGTTAAAGTTACATTCCTTTGTCATTTGAGAAGAATCCAGAGAATAATATCTTTATTTTGTGACAATTACTTACTTTGGTCATATTTTGAGAAACAAACAGGGAGGCTGGTGACCATTCCTGCTGACACCGTTCGTCCTTCATCTTATTAAAGTATTTGCGAGGAACAGTTTATAAAACAAGGCTCTATGTTCTTTCAATGATCAGCACTGATTAAAAGACACCGGCTGATTTATTCTGCTTTCATTAGTGAATCCACCATCCACAAATTTTCATTTTTGCATACAGACATTCAATGTGCGTGTCTGAGTGTTTTGGCATTGTATTTATGCAAACTGGTCTGTGTAAGAGCAAAACATAGATTCAGAGGAAAAAGTCACAGAGAGACACAAAGGGAAAGACAGAGCCCATTCACTCTAGTGCTGCACTGATACTACTCCATTTTTGGAGTATTATGCTCTGGATATGCCTTCCATTCACACTACCCCGGTGTTAAAAAGCCTTAACAATTTTAAATGTACTGCTGGCTATGTTTTGGATAAAAACTTTAGGGGTGCATTGAAGTGTGGGAAAAATCACTCAGCGTGGTTCTAATCGACCATGATTTATTTAGTCCGATATTTAAACACTTTATTGCTATGGACAATGCACATTACATAGGACAAATTCAGCCTGTTTTGTACTTGCTATAGTAAGTAATGGCTTGTGTTGCTTGTGTCACAAGCAAAAGAAACAGCCCCAACTGAAGGTATAACATTCAGCATGGAAACTTCTGAGGATCTTGGTGCACCCGGACTGTCAGGATTCCCGATGAGTGTTTACACAAACGATTATCTTTTCACATGTTGTGCCATTGTTGTTGGCCTATGGGAACAAGCAATGAGCAGTGTGTTTTTGTGTTTTATGTGTTTTTGGGGGACTTAGTGAGTGGACAGGATTATTTGAAAATACAGAGGAAAACGCCTGCGCCTTTATATAAACGTCTTTATATATATACATAGACATAGATTCATTACAAAGGCAAAGCCTAACAGCAAGGACACTGAGTCTAACTAACTGATGATAATGACTGGGGGTTAAAGTTAGGAAGGAAGGTGAATGGAAATGGAAGAGAGGCCGTGAAAGAGAAAGCAACAAATAAAAGAGCAGAAGGACGGTGGAAGAGGGCTGGTGAAGAGATTGATTGATAAGGGATAAAGAGGACAGAGGATGGGACATAGGTGAAAGGAAAAAGGATGGGACATGGGAGACCTGGTCGTTCTGGCCTTTTCTGGTGCTTCCTGAAACACAGAGGAAAGAATGCAGGCTATTTTTAGGTTCAGACTCAGAGCTGAGATTCTCCCTTCAGCGGCTTTAAACAGAGCAGCAGAAGGGTTTAAGGAAGAGCTTATGAATACATCGGAATGGAAACATGGCTCCCAGTATACCATTCCCATTAGGAGATTGCACAAGCTGCTAAATACAGCAAGGTTATTGCTTCTGTCAGGAAGCTTGAAAAGACAACACATCTTTACAAGAATTTACAGGAACTCAGATGTGGCTTCAGGGCAGTCACAAAATGGAAACTATGAAAATATTTTAAATTAAAAAAAGAAAATTAAAAAAAAGTTTATGTTCAGGCAAGAAGAGGAGACTGCACAAAGTTCAGTTCATGTGTCAGGGTATAAATAACTTTCTTGGAGGCAAGTTTAATGAAATCCAATACAGCACACTTACAGGTTTAAAAGTGTCAAGTTGAAGAATGTGTAGGTTGGAGGTATAGCCTGTACTTAGTCTGAGAAAATCACACCAGAGAGTTGTCTAATGAGACTTAACATACACTGGATGATCTGTAACACACTGTGAAGAAAGTGAATCAATGCTGTTATTAACTGTAACATAAACAATTTTAATTATATATACAGTATATCATGATGTGTGTCTGATATACTGTTGATGTCACTGTATTTCATATTCAAAATCTGTGATTTAGAGGGTCAACCTTGGACTACTGCTGACCAATAATACCACCTTCTCTAAAGCCAGGGTCGGACTGGATGCATGACAGCTGCATCGTTGATCTGCTGTTTTACATAGGGTTTGCCTATATATACTTACAAATACTCTATATACTCCTCCGTAATAAAGTAGATGCCAGGACGCTCACAATAAAGATTTTACTTTGCGTTCAATAAATGAGTACAGCAGGACATGTTTGTGACATGTGCAACTTTTATAGATGTGATGAAAGAATTTTCACTGCCTATTTTGCTGTGAATTGTATTGTTGCTTGCAGAGAAAAAAAATAGGAAAGACTTTTTTTCCCAGAAAATAATGCACAGCACCTGAGATAAGCATTCCTTGTCAGCAGTGTGGCTGCTCTGATCAGTTAAAACGTGAGTCTACATAAAAAGCAAGACACTTCACTATGCATATGCACCACAATCCCATCCTGTGTGCCTCCACCCTAATGTTGGTTCACTTTAACTGTGTTTGTACTGTACAGTTGAATTCCCTCTCTGCCTTCATGCTTATTTCTAACCTCTCACCTAATATCCTCTCCTCTAGCATCACACCACCAGTCCCCTTCCCAAAACACTCATTCCCTGAATCTCTCTGCCTCCTCAGAAGATCAGGTCGTCTAGGTTGCTTCCCAGTGGAGAGCCATGTTCTAGCCGTCTGACTCTCCGTGTCTCTTGTTAACACCAGCAACAGCATCAACGACAACCTACGATGTCATAAACACATAAAGTTGCACAAACATCCAAGGAGGACATCCAGTTTGGGTCTGGTGCTGACCGATCTGGTGGGAGATAAGGAGATGATGGAGTGTGACAGTGGTGAGACGCTGAACTCTCTGTGAATTCCTGTGGCTGTGTTTCTGAGAAGGTCAGAAAGAGGGGAGGTGCTGGCGAGAGTTCAGAGGCAAGCTGTTTACCATGGGATTGATTTGCATCTGTGTTCGACTGCACAGCTATTGTTCTTGAGGTCAAAGCTGAGTGAATGTTTTTGTGTGTGTGTGTGGGGGGGGGGGGGTTGTTATGGGAAATGTTGATAAAAAGAAACCACTGGTATATTCTGAATGTGTGTTTACATGTACACAAACTGTAATTCTAGAAACTGAATTCAAAATAATGAGCAACATTGGTTGGTAACATTCACCTTTATGGCACTGCAACTTAAAAATAAAACAAAAGCAAGAGCAGGCTGGTTGAAGAGGAGTTCACGTTCAATAGTGTGCGGTCATTATGTTCTGAATGTGTGGATTTTAACAGAATGCAAATACATTATGGACACCGTCATGTCATATATAATTAAAAATCTACAGTATACATTCCATTTGATAAGAATAAAAGACTTTGGGGATTGCTTTACTGCAAGAAAGTCTGAGGTATGAAGATGTGAAGGCAAGGAAGGAGTATGTGAAAATATAAACATAATCCAGGTTAAATATTGGTCCATAAGAAAAGACGTGTTTTAGACATTGGTCTGCACTGTCTGACCTGAAAAGAGCAAGTGGATGAAAAATTGGCACTCGTATTATCCAAGAAAAGTGGATAATATGAAATGAACTCGTGGGACTCCTTACTTTTTAAAACAAGCAGGTTGTGCCAATGCACATACTGCATCTCATACCTAACACAGCAGACATCCAGTTGACTGTCTTCCTGGTGGTAGCAGCAGAACCACCTGGAGGCGTGGTTCAAGGTTATCTCTCTCTCTCTGTCTATGACTGAGCAGCATGCTTTGATAATATGGCCTACACCCAGAGTGATTAATTCTGTATTATTTCTTCCTGTTCGACACACACAAACACACCCACATATACATATTCTACATCAGAGGTCTTCAACAGGGGGCACCACAGGAGGGTCACAAAATCTTTGGTTAATCAGGCATATATATATATATGCCTTTAAATATAGGTGCATGCATTTAAATAACATGAATCCAAAATATTGCCTTAAACAGAGAAATGGAAGCAGAAGACAAGTTCAGGAGCTCTCAAGCTGGGCAACGGTTCACTCACAGCACAGATTCAAGTTCTGGCAAAAGCTATTTTCTTGCACATACTCTGTCTTTGCTGTAACAACAATCGCAGCAACTTCAAATGAAGCAGCTGAACTCTGTATATTAAAAAAATAAATAAATAAATAAGTACAAACAAATCCTGAAGGACCAAGAAAATAATTTCAGTACGTTCTACTTCAAAATGAACCTAATTATAATTTTCCCCTGTATACTTCTCCGGGCATATTCAGAAAAACATATTATGCTATATTCTCCTTTCTTAATTGCATGACCTCCACAATCCATATTGAAGCAGTGATTTACACACAGCTGTTGTATACGTGCATATACACTATATATTTATATAGTGTATATAAGAGCAAGTGACAGATTAGTTAATTCAAGAAAGTCTTTCTTGCTCCTCCGCTCTGGTCAGTATTTTAACCCTGCCGTGTGCAGAACGAGCAGTGGCAGACAAACTCTGCAAGTGTGATTGTGGTTTACATCTTACAGTATACAGAGGGGGTTAGGGTTAACTAAAGGGTTTTTTTTTTTTTGGTTTTTTTTTTGCTGTTAATGATTTCCCTCATAGTTTAAAATGAACCTGAGTTAAATATTGCAGGTCTGTGATCAGTAGCTCCAGTTCTTTGTCACTGTTCATGAACTGCCGATGACGTCTCTTTAAGATGGAATGTTCTAACCTGATCCAGCTATGCCTCTTTGTGTCTTTCTTGCATATTAATAATCTGGTCCTCCTCTCCCATTTCCCTCACCTGCTCATTTCTTGTCAAGCATTTTCCTTTTCCTAACATCTCATCTTTCATTTTCAATTGTCTGACTTGAACCTTTTTATCCACTTCATTCCTCAGCAGCCCAAAGCCTCTTGCCCTCTCTTCTTTTCCAGACCCATCGTCTCTTTTGTCTCATCATCTCATCTCATCTCATCTCTTGCTCATACCCACACTCCTCCTATCTGCGCGCTGCCCCCCCCCTCCTCTTCCTGCAACACTGTGCTGGAGATTAAAATATGAGGAAACAATCAAGCTCTGGCTCATTAGCATATGAACAGGGCGGCTGACAGGCGACTGCAGACACAACAACAGAGCCCAGGAAATTCACCGCCAAGTTGGTTTTTTTTTTTAATCCCAGGAATGACTTTTTACCGTAGTTTGTTGAATGAGAAGTAACAATCCTCCGCCAGTCTTTTCAGACAGTCAAATTAGCATCAGAATAAGAGGGCATGAGAATAAGACTGAATGCTTATATAGCATCAGGTCAAAGAATGAAGACTTTAGAATAAGTGTGCAGACAGAATAATGTTTCCCCATGGCAACAATGGGAAGCTGAAAATGATAGAAATTGCCTTTGTGTGTCTGTGTGTGGGTGCATGCACTTGTGTGTTGGGTTCTTCTTCACATAGCAACAATGAAAAACTGAAAAGGCAGGACAAATGGTGTGGTGTGTGTGTGTGTTTGCGTGTGTATGTGGGGGGGGGGGGGGGTGGTGGGGGGGGGGGGGGGGTGTTAGGGGAGGTCTTCTCATTAATGAATCAATTATAAGCGCAGCAACAACACAGGGTCATGACATACTATACTATGCGGCAAAAGAAATGGGAATGCAACTTACTGCTCAACTGGAACACAGAGCTCAGCAATTATATCCGGTGTTGATGAACAGATTCTGTGAATGCTGCGATGGTGGACATTATAAAAATGCCCAGTAGGGTCACTGCCAGTCTATATTACCTTGCATCGGTTAATATCAGAATTTATCATGTAGTAGGATAAGAACCATTACCTATCCAAGGTTATACACAGTTACACATACAGTACATGCACACGCACACACACAAAATATATTTTCTTAAATGGAAAATGCCCTTCAACATTAAGCTGCAGACCACTTAGTTTAAAACATAAATGGACAATTTAGAATCTGGAAAGGGGAACCTTTTTTGTACGGTGCCATTTCAATTTAATAACGTCCTTTGAGAGCCATAGTAAATTATTAAAAAACATGTATCACACTAATCTCTCTAATGAAATGGCTGGAACTGCTTCTCTCTGGTAAGGTGTCTGATGTCAGATAATAGTGAAGATGCTGCTGCTGGCATGTGTACAGTAGGTAGTTTAGAGCAAGATCATTCTTTGGTAAAGCCAGAACCTACTTACAGCAGTAGGTGGTGATGCAAACTCGAGTGCATTTCTCATCAAAGCGGGGAAAATCCCCAGAATGTACATACAGATTATTGAGCTCAAGTAGTGGGAGTTTATTGTAGCTTTGCAGTTTAATGATTCATAAAAAATGCATGTTTCCAGGTGTAATGATGATGGAGTCTGGCTCAGCCTCTTGTGCACCTGCACCTCGATGTGCTGTGCTGTGATTTGTCTTCTACTGCAGTGACTTCTTCAATAATGCGTTAATTGCTCTCACAAAGATCTACGCATCTACTCTTTCACCTTTGCTTCACTCATCCTTACTGCGACCTGCCAAGGAGAGACCACTCTGAAGGACATTTGTATATCTATTTTGGCAAGACAAATTGCTTAAATAAGAGTATATTTGTGAGTATTAATTTGCATCTGTTTTATGTTGATTGTACTTAATCTCTCAAATTTTCTCGCAGGCTGGATGAAATTGTTTAAAACCCCATGCTTTAGAGAAAGCTGCCAGTTATAACAAGACTACTGAAGATCTGTAGCTCTGTGACACTGTACTTTGGCACAGCGGTGGTTTTTGCTAAATGCCTAAACCATATTCATACGATGTTGGCAGAACTGGACATCTCTTTCTAATCTCATTAGTAAGTTGTTTGTTGTTTTCTGTGTATTAAGAAAATTAAGACCACAATGAACTGATTTAATCAATTTTTACTTAAAACCAAAATCCAATATTCAACTATCATACATTTCACAGTGATATTTATCCATATTAACTCCTTGTTTATTTTTTTTTTTAATATGGTGAGATCTATGGCCATATTGTTTAGCCCTGTCTGTAATGACAATAATCAACAAAAAAAACTAAGCTGTGGGGCAAATTCATTTAGGAAGACAACTATGTCACAAGCTTCGATCATGTTTTCATTCCTCATACTTGCTGTTTTCTCCTTTCAAACATGTTTAGTATCACCTCCCTCCTAGTTCCTGAGGTGTCAATGCTGTGGATGCCTGTTGTATATTCACCTCTCTTGTCTTTTTTTTTTTTCTTTTTTTTTTTTTAAGTATAATCTTTGTGCCTTAGTTCTCTTTCTCAGCTCTCATCTGCACTCTCCAATTCCCCATCACTACCTTGTCTTTGCAGTCTAATCTAATGCACCATTCTTCATCCTTCATCATTTTCATCAAGTCACCAACCATGGTCACCACCAATGTCTGGCCTTCAGGGGACTTTTCTAATTACTGCTCAGAGGCAACAGCTTTAGGCTTTAATATGCCCCACTGTGTGGCCAAGCACCTAGAGTCTCTTTAAAGACTATCAGTATTCTTTTCAAACAGTAATACGTTTGGATGATTCATTCTCTATTCTCTCCTGATTGAAGTACAACCATGTTTCTCAATCTGTGGTACGTGTACCACCAGTGGTTTGCGAGCTTCCTCTGGTGAAAGCAAAAAAAAGGTCCTTTGACTGAACTATAGAGAAAAACAGAATTTGAAAGTGATTTTCCAGTAGATGCCTGCATATAGATTATTCACCTCGTACTGTATATGCTGCATAAGAAGTACAGGATTTACCAGTAATTTCTGCAATGTTGCAGCATGAGTGCACCAACACATATTTATACAGTCTCATCTAATGTAGTCCCAGGGTTCAATATGCCTGTCTCTCCCTTAGATCAGCCAGGTCTGATTTAAACACTTTGCTTTGTCTGACCAAAGGGTCACTGGCCAGTCATCATTACACTGTTCCCTTCCTCCACTGTGTCACTCAACCCTTCTTGTTTCTCTCTCTGCTCTAATTAAATTCCTTCATCAAAAGAAGGAGGAAAATATTCAGGGGAAGAAAACAAGAGGCGTAAAAGGGATCGGAACATAAGAACATACTGAGTGGAAGTGTTTCAGCTGAGATCAGAGGATGACCTGGGAATATCTCGAGGGAAAATCCATAATAGGCCTTTTTAACAAGGGCAGAATTCAGGCAAATCACTGTTTTTAAATTCCTGATTAAAGCTTTGACACAAAGATGCAAAAATATAAATATATATATAAACACTATAAGACACACATAAACTTTAGGCTGAATAATTTTACACTTTTATATTTAGAAATACACCTCCACAGTACTCTTTACTGTTGAAAGTCACAATTTATGCTACTGTTATTCACTTGGTAGAATTACTTGCCAAAGCCAAAACAAATTGCATATTTCCACTGGAAATTCCATGTGCTGGAAGACTGAATGGCAGCATGATGTAAGTCCAGTGTTAAATACATTTAGGTGGCTAAATTGTTTCAACACTCACCCTCTCCACTTCACTCCTCTTTGTCCCTGGGAGAGACACAGCAGTTCACATTTATAATTCACGATCTAGTATTGAACCATTCATCAAATCAGAAAGAGACACGGCGTGCCCATTTAAAAAACAGCATAGGCTGAACAGTGAGGGTAGCAGTCGATGTATTCACCGATCATAATCCCGACGCTGTGTGTGCTGGAATTGATTTAAAGGCCTGATCAAATTACCTGGAAAAGGTTAAAAGTATCTATTACTGGCTAACATGCTTTCACTATTGAACAGAGGGAGAGAAGCAGCCATAAAGAAGAAACAATCCAGGTCAACTGTAACCTGGAGACATAAAAATACACAAGTATTCAGTTAGGAAAAAACGCATCCTAAATGAGAAATATCACAGAGAATAAATGTCAGGGAAAGTGAGGCCATGGAGTGAACAAAAAAGTGATGGCAATGTCAAGCCTAGAACATATTCTTACATGTATGTATGAAATTTAAAACAACTATAACAGCCATGCTGCCTTTGTCAGCCTGTGAAGTCAGGCTGCTTATAGTTTATTTTGCTCATATAAAACTGCACTGAACTGTATACACTAAAGTACAGTATGAGGCGAAGGAATAAAATGTATTCATTGTTTTTGATTACATTTATTGGATATCATTTTGTCAGTCTTTGTAGTTTGTCTTCTTGCTTCTGAAAAGTGGATCGAGTGAAATCACTTGTGTGTTCACATCCTCAGTGAATGAAGCTGATTCTTAGAGGAAACAAAAGTTGAAGCCATGCCAGTAAAGAGTTGTTGTTGCAACAATGAAAGCCACAGTCAAGCGTGGTGTTCACACACGTGGTGCTTCAAACTGGCACATCCCCATGTGTACAATCATTCCTGTTATAAGGTGGGCACTCGAGATAACTGTTACTAATTCAGTTAATGTCTCAAACATACAGATGGTCTCAATTTCCCCTTCTTATTACATTTTTTGACTCTTGGCAAAAAGGGTGATCAGAACATTATAATCCACCAAGAATTGTATCTGTATGTTGGCCCTGCAATGGATTTGCAACCTGTCCAGGATGTCCCCTGCCTTTCGTCCTGTCAGCCGGGATTGGCACCAGCATCCCCGCCGTCCTCATGCAGAGGATAAAGTGGTAGACAATGAATGAATGAATTGTATTCACACTGGTAAGTTGTGGCTAAACATATTTTGTAAGGTCACAGTGCCCTTGAAGTGTGGCCCAATATTAATCAATTCCTCACTGAGCAGAAGGGGAGTGAAAATGGATGTACACAGACAAATGTACGGCAAGAAACACAGAAAATAAAAACGGATCACAAAGAAAAGGGAGCACAGCGACACGTGTAAAGAAAAGCTGCAGTGGAGAAGACAAGAGAGAAGCAGAAGAGGGGAGGAAGGCCACAAGAGAGGTCACTTCTGCTGTTAATAATTTATCCTTTAAAAAAAAAAAAAACAGTGTGCGGCTTTAATTGGTGCTGTGGATTAATCCTGAATCACAGATGCAAAAGCACCTCAGGGAGTTTCTCAGCAGCTGTGCTCCAGCTAAATTGGCTACAGTGTAGTGGCGGCGGCAGCGAGCTCCCTCCAGGTACAGCACACGCAGTAGCAGACCTGCCAAATCACGTCTCATGAATCTGGGCGTGACACCTCTCTCAGGTTCTATCTGTCTCACACTCACTGTCATGCACTCCGAAGGAATCTAGCAGCAAATCAAAATGACAAGACTCCAATCCCATGACGTGGCTGTTAGCGACATACAGTAAGCGTGAGGCCCGCTTCAGCTGTAATCTGCATTTAGCTAAATAAGGAGACTGGAAGCTTTGTGCACCACTTGAATTTAAGTCACTCGTTTGATGATTTAAGGCCTAATGTGCACTTTAGAGTTCATTTTAAAATTCTTGTGTTTGCTTTTAAATCCTTAAATGGTCTTGCCCCACCAAACCTCGTACACTCCTGTCTGGGCTTTGAGGTCAGCTGATCAGATGCTCCTACAGATACCGAAGTCTAAACGGAAGCTCAGAGGGAACAGGGCTTTTTCTGTTGCTGCGCCTAGATTGTGGAATGATCTTCCTTTACATATTAGACAGGCCCCTTCTCTGTCTGTCTTTAAAAAGCATTTTAGGACCCATTTTTACTGTTTGGCTTTCAACCCAGTATGAGTTTGTTTGAGTATATGTCGGGGTGCGTGTGTGTGTGTGTGTGTGTGAGAGAGAGAGAGAGAGAGAGAGGGTGTGTAGGTGTGTGTTTACATATATATAGATATATTCTGTATATGTATGCAGTGTGTATGTACATATACATGCATGTTTGTGTGTGTATATGTATGTGTATATAGTCCATTTCTGTACATGTGACACCTACTGCACATCTGTCCATCCTGTAAAAGGGTTTTTTTGTGGAGTTTTTCCTCACTCGATGTGAGGGTCTAAGGATAGAAGGTGTCACTTGCTGCTCGGATGTATATGTGTGTATATATATATATACACTCTATGGTGTTTTATTGTTTTGTCAATCTTGTTTTTTAGGTCTTTTAGATTGTATTTTTGAGTAGTTTAATTATTTTATTTGTCTCTAACGTACAGGATTTGTTTCAGCTGTTGTTTTTAAAGTGCTTTATAAATAAAGTTGGATTGGAAGTTGGACTGGACTAATTGTAGTGAAAAATGACAGGTCATGAATTCGCCTTTTCAGGGCAAGTCATTAGTGACATGTTACAACCTCATAATTACAATTTAGTCTCATATTTCATGCATCTCTTCTCAGTGCCATTATGTCTTTTTTTTAGCCATTACAAATAGGAGAATGTTGTGCTCATTATTTGAAAACTGGTTCTAATATGTTTAATGTAAAGGTAAAATGTCTCGTTTTCAACATCTGACATGTTGCTTATTTTCTATTGGAAATAAAAAAAAAAAGGGTTTTCATTGCATTCTGTTTTTATTTACATTATACACATTTATGCACAACATTTTTGGAATCATGTCCATATGTTTCTGAGTTTAATCTGATCCAACTGAGTTTAATTTAGCAATTTGATTTAAGTTGTCTTGTGACAATTGTAGCAAAAATAGGTGTCAAGAGTAAGTGCCGAGACCTTGTAATAGTCCCTACAATATAGTTCAAACAATAACGGAGAGACTGTTAATGTGGGTCAATCAATGGATATTGATTAACACGGCTGAAAGAAAACAACTGAGAGCGGAATCTTCCCCTTCATACATCTTTAGTGGTTTGTATGTGTCTAGTGCTCATATTTATTTCCATTAAAATGAGCTTCTTTGTTTTGTGAAACAAAGAAAAATCAACAATAAATGTCATGCAAAATGATCCCCCCCAGCATTACTTTCTCTGTAAACACCATCCAGCTAAAGGCACTCTGGCAGTATTATGTCTTTTCTAGAAGGATGATGAGCACATTTACCACCCCCATACCTTATCTTCATACATCAGCTCTGGTGGGAGATAAGCACTTTGGCCTACAGCTGAGCCAATGGGGGAAACTTTGCTCTCTGTGTCATATCACATCTCCTCCACAATTCTATCTTTACAGGAAAATTGAGACATGCTAAAAATCACAGCCTGTCTAACAACATAAGGCAAAAATACTATAATATCTGCATTTCATTAGATGTGTTCAGTGCAACACAAAAGGTTAATTGTACAAAGATATACTAAAATTAGTATTTGTGCCATAGGAAAGTATTATACATAACAATTTATGATTTTTAATACATAAGTATATTTTATGACTGTGTTTTAAAGATTAATTTTTTACATTTTGCTGTCCATTGTTTAGTGTTTGTTATTATTGTACACTGTGAAACAGAAATTCTCACTTTTTTCTCTGCAGGTCTTAGTGATCCATTTGCAGGAGTGATCCATTTACAAGTTCACATTCGACGTTCAAGGGTGACATGTTAAGAACCTACTTTCTTGTGGTTCAAATCTTATTTTATCTCTCTCTCTCTCTCTCTCTCACTCATGTAGACACACAAACAGATGGACATCAGACACTCCAGTACAGTCAGACTTGTTAAAAACATAATTTTGCTCTCATGAGCAGACATGACGTCTGTGTATTTGAATACAGGACAGGGATGACAGAGCTGATGTCATGGTGCTACATGAGACACATCAAGGAAACATTTTAATTCCAGCTCAGAAAAGGGACCTATATTCTGAGGTGCTCTGTTGCCACATGCACCACAGTGAGGAGCAACCTACTCAGTTTCCATTCCATTACAATATCCTTACATTCTAAAATCATATGCTGGCTTTGGCCTTGACCTCTTATAATTTTGATAAGATAGAATAGAAAATAAACAATTAATAACAGTACATTTGCATCAAACAAACCAAAAAATTTAAGTGGATGCTTTTCTTATATTTGTATAGACCAAATGGCTCCAATCATGAGTGGCTGCAACTTATGTGACAGATAATTCTAATACCAGTTGTAAACTGAAATAATTAGAGTATTAAAGGCAATAGGATTCCTTTGTGGGTCCACATCCCATTCAGTACTGAAGCCACCTAAACAGGAATAAGTGTGAGAAGACAAGGTAATGAATGATGAAATTCAAAAGAAGGCAGTAATGCAACATTGTGGATGCCAACTACTGTGAACCACAACCACCAACCAAAAAAACCTGAGCTGTCACTGCTGAGTTGCTGTGGTTCAGGCCACATTAAATCTAAATACCATACTTTTTTAAAAAGGTATATGCTGTGCATGTGGTTACCGTGGTTTACCTCTAAGTCTCTATTTTTGTGAAATGTGGTTTTACCTTGAGAAATAGATTTCCTCAAAAAGATTTAAGAGAAACTGGTCCAAGAATTGTTAGAAGTGTTAGAATTGTCCTAACAACAAGGTTATCAGCGAGACCCCAGCACCAGGAGAATACACGTGCCTCCCAAACACAACTGTGCCATGAAATGTCACAGCACATTAGCTACACGAGGGATTACCTTTCTTTGAATGTAAAAGAGGGAGGGAGGGAGGGAGGGAGGGAGGGAGGGAGGGAGCCATTGATGGGAGACAGAAAATCTGAATTTGGACAGTTTTACACAGGAAGCGTTTGGGACCTTTGAGTGAACATTTATGGGTGAATACAGGTAAATGGGGGTGAACACAAACCACAAATTAGTTCATGCTTTTTGTTTCCCTCAAATAATCCGCTTTTCCATCTCTCATATGTGCCCCATTCTCATCCTTTGTCCTCTTTTGAGCCACTGGCCAGGATGATCACTTATTCTTGATGTGGCTATGATGATGAATTATGCACACACACATTATCTATGGCTGGGAAGTTTGGTAGACTGAGACTAACAGCTTGTGGCTCTACCAGAGAAGAAAGCATAAAAGTGTGTCTCTGTTTTTCTTCTTTACTTTGTCAGTCCCATTTCCTTTCTGTCTGGGCTCATCACTTAGTCTGGTATTTTGCAGGACTTCCTGTCTCTTTCTTTACACCTGACAAGTCTATGAAGACTTCATTTCCCATCACATTATCTTAATGCTATCTTTTGCAATTTAGTATACTATTAATCAGGAAGCTTCAATGGGCAAGAGAACCACATATCTACAATAATAAAAAAGTGCAAAATAGAGAAGCACTGCAGCCTAGCAATCTTTCAAAGAGAAGTCAAGGGTGTTTAGACTTATTCGAGTGACTGAAGAGGATATACAGCACGATGAAGGATGGAAACTGTCATATGGATTTGAAAGAGTTCAATTTTTCAGTGTAACTGACTCTGCTGGTCCCACTTCAATGAGGGGAGATTCCTCCCAGTGGTGAGGAGATCTTTGATCCAAGCAACTTTCCTCTTATGGGCTTATTTCAAAAGCTTCTCATATTTTCCTCTGGACCCCTATCTCCCCCGCTTTATGCCTTTTCTGTGCCTTTGTCCCCTCTCACTCTGATCCTCTCTTTCATTTCCTCCACTTCTGCTCCAGTGTTGTGTTTTAACCATTTTTTTGACCTACCATGAAAAAAAACCCATGGATGAACAAACCAGCAAACACCTCCCCCTGACTGTAACCCACACCATCTGGTCCTGCTCCACTTTGGTGCCTTGATAATACAGTATCAGTTGAGATTAAGGCTCAAGTGTGAGTGTTGACAGTGTCATTGTGTAACAGTGTCTATCATGCTATGATAATGTATGTATACAGTGAGCTAGTGTGCAAACTCTCCATGTCTGTAAAAGCAGTAGTGGCAGATGGCATTTTTTATTTGTATTTTCTGTGATTTCTTTCCTCAAATACCTGCCAAACATTTTAATCCTAAACTATGTTTTAATATATACTTGTTTTTGGGCTGTACATAGTCTCAGCCCCTCACACCAGCAGATTTCAACTGGAATACATTCACTGATAAATCAATTCTTTGAATCGTCTTACTGCAGTCTGTCAGTGTAGTATTTAATCCACTTTGGTGCTTCTGCGATAAATAAATCAAGTTCAGTTATCAAAATGACCATTTTAGCATGCACTACACACAACTGGACTTTGGAAATTTGAGAAACTGGAACAAACTGAACTGTAGCCATTTGAGCACAATAAATCTGCCGGACTAAAAAAACTCTATCATTATCTTCTCCAAAACAAAATACAATATGTATTTATTTTGTGGATCGTATGCAGGTGGGTTTTCTACCACACCGATGTGAATGTCACCTCCATCATTGATTTCTTCTTGAGAGACACTAGGAGGATTGAGTGTGACCTCCGCTGAGAGGATAATTCAAGGGTTGGTGTTGGTAAGAGTGCTACAGGTAGTATTTTTCTGTCACAGTGGTGAACTGAATGTTCCTCCCGATGTAACCAGAGCTTCCACTTCATCCCATCTACCAGTTTAAAATTGCCGTGTGTATAAGTGTATTTGTCCGCATGTGATTTCATTGCACCAAAACTAATGCAAAAAACATCTTTCCTACCTGCATAAATGTGTACACGCATGCTCTACTTTATGAGTTTTAAATCATAAATAATTAAATTTATAGTTGTGACAATGTATGCATATAATTAATGTGTAACTTAATTCTGCAGCAACGTGTCTAAGTAAATCTGCGTATATTCATATCTGCCCATTGAGGGTCTAATTCCTAAACAGTGTGTGGGATTCTTAATTGATTGAGTTCTGTTGCCCCTGTCGAACACACCTGCCTTTTGAAATGTGTGTTTTTTAAATCTATATACATGTATATTAAAATCATGCTACAGGATCCATTTGATAAAGCCATGACTGGTGCCCGACATTCACTGTAATAAATTAGGCGCAAACATTAGAGATGATTTTGGGCAACCCACCACTTGATTACATTTTCATACTAATGCATTGTCCCAGAATTTCTGTTAAAACAAAGGTTGTTTTTGTTTTCTACATTTCTGTGATTAACGTATGCGTGTCTAATTCCTGGGAAATGGAACAAAAAATAACAACAAGAGCAAAAGGTAGCAAGGATGATGATAAATAGACACAGACTAAAAGATGAAATGATGGCAATATTAGGAGGATCTGATAAACCTGCTTCAGACTCAGCTCACTTTGGTGGAATCTGTCACCCATGACTCATATACTTCAACCCAAAACCGCACCAAGAACAGAAGGAACCCTTGAAAACACCCACAGCCGCAAATATGCAGTCGAAGAACAATGTCAAGCTTTGATATTAAAGGTCTTCTTAATGTACTGCAATGAAGCACTTCAGTACATATTGCATAAAGAACATCTTCCTAATGTGCAAAGTAAATTTTAATGGACTTCAAAATGGCATTCGCAAGTGTAGGCACAAAAACTCACAAATTTAACTGAGCTTGAAAATCCACATGGCAGCTATGCACTGAGTAAACAGCTAGTCAGCTGAGCATGGGCACATAAGGATTGAGAAATATACAGTATAAATGAAGACACAGCTTCTCGGAGTCTTAATTATTTATACAAGGAGATAAATAAATGAAAACGCAGATTGTACTATACCACATACTGTCTCTGTCTCTTGTGAAGGTCCAGCAGCAGTGAACAGAGGTGACCAAACTAAATAAAAGGTAAAGTGAGCAAAAAAAAAAAAGCAGTTTCACTTAACATTTTGTTTGCAGTTGCCACACAATGCGACAGCACATCGATTCCTAAAAATGATGTGTTGTTAGATATGCATTGTTAACAATTCATACAAGGCCCAAAGATTGTTAAGTGAGCTCCTGCTGCTCTTCTAACCTTGCTTTAGATCAGTATAAAAGCAGTGGTACCACTTTTAAAGCTATTATTTTGTCAGTTCAAGTTAGATCAAGCACTTAATACTCTTTTCAGTGTTATTTTTACCTTCACCTGACAGTCTCCTACACACAGGCTAACATGTAAAGACAGTTCTGCAAAAAAATCAGTCAATGAATGTTATTGTTAGAGACTACCCTGACTTTGAACTGTGGGGTGTCCATGGAGGGGAAGCCGGAAAATGCAGTAATTCAACCTCCTACTGGCAAAAACTGCAAGGTTATGAGTATATTAAAGGAAATAAAGCAGAAAAACAGCTGCAATGTCTGCAATCTATTTTCCATCTCTTCACTTGGATAAAAAATGAGACAGTGAGTAAGAATATTTTGGAGACGTCAGAGCAGTGATTAGAGTTATCAGTGCCTGTTTTTGTGGCTGCATTTCTGTGCTAATCTGCTGCTTTACTGTACAGCTGCGCTGGTATCAGCAGCAGGGGAACTGCATCCAACAGTTGCCCACACAAACCCTATTTGGACGTCCTTAGTAGTGACACACAAGTGCTAGTCTCTAAGACACACACACACAAACACACGCACACACACTCAGTACAGAGTACACTGAAAGGCCAGGCAGTATACAGCATGCCTCAGTTGCGTGTGCCAGCCTAATCTTCTCAGGCCTTTTATCCCATCTCCTCCCTCAACTTCTACTTAAATCAACACTTTGCTGAAAGCTACAAAGCTCGTTTGTACCATCCACACACACACACACGTGCACACACTTTACTTCTCCTCCTTTGTAGTCTGTGTTTATGTCTCACTTTGGCAGTCCTGCCCCATCTTACAGTGTTTTGGGGCCAAGCAGAAACACAAGCACACTCTAGGGCACGAGCACACGCTCACACACACACACGCAGACACACACAAACATACTTGCACACAACACACATTCTCACACAACTCGTAGTTGCTGGTAGTCTCTGAGGATTGAGGAGAGCCGGTAGTGTGAATGAATAGATGCTGAATGTGCCCTAACAATCTGTGCCCAGTCAGCTGCGTTGGCCAGTGCCCAGGCTGAGAGTTGGTAGAAAATAATTTTCCACTGAACAAAAGTACAGCCAATGTCACCAGTGACATTTTTCAAGGTCTCCTTCAACTGTATGTATACTGATTAAAAAAAAAAAAACACGTGGCAGCATTTTACTGTCACCTCTGTGCTTAAATTTGTTTAAAATATTAAATGTATGTACATTTAAGGTTAGAATATCAAAAAAAAAAAAAAAAAAAAAACATTGACTCTAGAAGAAAGGACAGTACAACAAACTGGAAAATATAACTACTGGTTGTTAAAGCATGTGTCCTGTGCAAAACTACTCCATTAATGCTTATCAGATTGGGAGGAATCCGAGAAGAAGAAGAAGAACATCTACCAGAAACCTGAATTAAACCTTGCTTTTGATTTATAATTTAATGTGTTGAAATGTCACACCAGAGCAGCCAGCCAACACACAACATGACATGATGTTGGTTTGTGTTGGTGTTGTACTATATTTAGAAAACCAGTGAAATATAATTAGGAACACTCTTCCCTCTCTCTCTCTCTCTCACACACACACACACAGTATAAACAGCTTGCTTTCAAGTGTCATTAGTGACCCTGTTTCCTGTCATCAGAAAAAGGCCAAGTTTGAAGTATCTCAAACATGCATGCCAATACACACACACACAGGTTTCCATGACTTCAGAGGACACTGCATTGACTTACATTCATTTCCTGGAGACTTATTCTAACCTTAACATAACCATAATTACTTCTGGTCTAATCCTGACCTTGACCCTGACCCTAACCTCAGCCAAACTTAAAAACATGTCTTCACCTTAAAATTTATTAATTTACATTGTGGGGACGATTTTTGTCCCCATAAGGAAGACAAGTCCTAATAAATGACCATGTAAACAGATTTAGGGCCACGCAACGTAAGACATACCAGGTACACACACACACAGCTATTGTAAAACACTGGCATAATCAGTTAATGTCTAACCCTAACCTGAACCTAACCACAACTCATATCTTAGCCATAAACTCGACCAGTTCTCAGAATAAGGTTATGCCTCACTAGGGCCAAGTTCTGGTCTCCATGAGGACTAACGATGGTCCTGACATGGTCAGTGTTTATGCCAGAAAAGGTCCTAAAGTAGAGGCAACAAACACAAGTACACACACAGGAGACTGGGTGCCTATGTCAGTGTGTTTGGAATGATACAGTTTGTGTGTGTGTGTATATTTATGGGATCAAGCAGAGCAGGGAGGGTTTTATTCAGGATTTCATTAGCAGGGAACAGGAGATTTTGGCCTGGTCAGTCACCTCTGGCTCTGGGACAAGAGTGTGTCCGTAACCCGGCTAAACTGTCTGTGAGGGCAAACACTGTGGCAGTTTTATAGAGTTTAACTGTGTTTCTTTATATATATTCCCCTGGGACTGTGAAAGGAGTGCAGAGGTTGAGCTCCAGAGTCCATTCACACTTGGAGCTGTCCCACTGTCATGTTGCCATGTGCTTGAAAGTGCTCTAACATTGCACAAATTTAAGCACTACCAGTGTTTAGCAGTCATTAAAGTGAGACAGTAAAGGAGGGGAAGACATAGTATTATCTTGAATATTCTCCTGGGGAGCGTGGATAATATCACTACTCAATAATATGTCACTTCTTTTATAAAGAAACGTCTGTCTCCCTAATTTTTGCTGCTAATCATATAAATAAAAACATGTGGCAACATTTTAATAATAAAAATAATACATTGCAACAGTCCCTTTTAAAAAAAATGCATGTTTTGAGAGATGGAAAAATGCACATGGTACAGCATACAGAATATTGACTCATTCACTGAGCTCAGTCATTACTGTTTGGCTCTGGTGGACATTTCTACACCTGATTAGGATTTTGAATAATTTTTGTTGTTTGTGGTTTAAGGTGTAGAATCATTCATGTAAATGATCAGCATTTGAAATTTGGAGGATGGAGGTATTTGTCAAATATTATGTGGTGGGGAGAGGGCTTGTTTGGTGTCTTCATACGTGCATTCTAAAAAATACTGTACATAATAATACACACACTTAAACCCCTGAAAGCCAGCAATTATTTATCCCAGAAATGACTTTGGTGAAACCTCCCTGCAAATACTAGGATCTCATTTCGACATGTGTGTCCAAATCAACTCCAAATGTGGGATTTTCAGCTTTGAGGACAAATTCTTTGTATATACTTTGCACTGTCCCTTTGTCATCAGATCAGAATGCAGGTCTGAATGGGGTCACAATCTGGTCAAAACCCCTCTGCTCCCACTCATGCTTGGGTTTGGAATAAAGGAATGCTAACAAATCACACTGTAATTTGTGTGAAATTATACACAATTGAAGTCTATGCTGTTGCTTCACCAGACTTGTGTTTACCAAGACCAGGTGTTGTCTATGTCAACTGCCAAAGAAGAACAAAAAAACTAGGGGGTTCATGTAATTAAATCCTCTGGTGACTTAAAAGAAATTCTTTGCGTTCTCTCAACCCCTCAAACTCACCCTGTCACTCGGTCTCACCCAACGGAGTTCACACAACGAATGAAAAATCAGAGTAAGAAACGTGTGCATGAACTCTCCACATCACTGTGATAATGACATGCCCAGGTGGCAGACAAGTGATGGCCATGTGTTGAAGATGAATATGGATTCATTATATAAATACGCAACCAGTGAATGATCTGGGATCACAAGGTACTGTATACTGTCATATTTCTTTCACATTGTTACAATAAAAACAAATATAAAAATGGTCAACACAAGGGTTTCACATGTTAAAACAAATAAAAGATCAGCTTTAGACCTGAATATTAAATGTTCAGAAAACGAATGAAAACATGTGAATTGAAAAAATATACATGCAATCACTGAGTTCAGTGTACAGAATAAATACACATTAAGTCTAATCTATTGTACATATGTGACAGTACATGGTGGACTTTAATTAAAAATTTATAAAGTATAATATGAGTATATGACATCATGTAATGTATTGAATTGTGTTTTTGAGAAGATAAAACAAAACAGGTTAAGGCTATTTAAAATGTAATTTCTCTCACACATTTAATGTCATGAATGAGCAACTTTTTGAAAGCAGTAGGCAAACAATGAGAACATACATTATGTCACAACCACATGTGACTGCTGGGCCTCAAAGACATGCAGAAAACTGGTGTCTTTAATGAATCATTACAAATCTGTTTCATCTGGAATATCAACCACATGCACTTCATTTTCAGCATTTCCAACACTATTCAGGGTCAACCTTGAAAAGGAGTCTGAACAGTTTGTGACTAATACCTGAACCAAATAGTGGAATTTGTGACATGACTGTCACCCACACACGCACGCGCACACACACGCACACACACACACTCTTGCTCCTCCCCCGTGCTCCTCATCTTTTACTTTTCATTTCACATCGGTACAATCTTGGTCAAGCACTTGGCACAGTGTTGACACAATGATGGCTGAATCGTTGGAGTCGTGACATCCGTGTGAGCCTTTGCCATCTTTTTAAGCCCACTGCATGAAGTAAAATGAGCACTAAACATGATTTGTCAAAACAATTGCATACTTACTTACTTACTGGAATCAAGTTTGTTGCCAGAAAATATTAGATAATTGGACATTGTATCAGGAAGTGTTGGGGAATATGGGAGCCCTCAGCAATTTCCGTGGTATCTGTTTGAGATAGAGGGCTCTGACAGCAGCTTTTAAGAGGCAGAGAATCCATTAGACAAGGGTCGCTACAAAGTGGCCAACTATTAAAAATGCAGCAGCACCATTATTCTCTGACCCAGCCAACAACTCTGTCTTCTTCACTGCATCACTCTTTTATTTCCCCTTGGATCTTCATCTCATTTTTTCTTCTACATCCTTCTCTTAATTCTTTTCTCTACAGTCATCTGTTCTCTTTATGACAATATATTGCACCATTCTCTCCTTCTACTCGCTTTTTCCTCCTCTGTACCTCCCCCACATATTTTTCTATTACAGAACTGGCAGGGGTGAGTCTCTCTCACCCCTCTGTTCATGCACTGACCTGCTGAAGCTTTTTCGCTCCTATGCAACAAAGCAAGTCGCTGGTCATCGTCTGCTACTGTACTGGGACCAGAATAGAACAGCCCACGGAGAATAATAAATGGACATATATGGGTGGTTAGGAGAGTCCCTTTTAAGCAGTAAAAACTACCCATGCCCAGCAAACTGAACAGATGGTGGGAGAGAGGGAGAAAGACAGAGAGAGCCCAGAACACAGTGGGAGAGAAAAGCAAGAGCAGAGAGTGTTAGGCATTAGGGCATTAGAAGGCGGCAACATACGGCCCTTCTCTATTCTCCACTTTGGTATATAATGTTACCAAGAGCAGAGCTGGGATCCAAACAGTGTGCTGGATCTTAAACAAGAAGCACACAATAATACCGTTGGTTGTAAAACTACAACTGATACAGGCAGGCAGATGTGTGAGGAGAGACAGGGCATGAACAGAATGCATGCTGGGCTATATAACGCCTATAACCTCTGTTTACACTACACACACAAGATTCAGCTTTTTTTTTTATATGTACATGTGTTGTGTGCTGAATAATTTATGATCCATGTTCGTGCTTTGGTAAAGTGTTTTATGTTTGACAGGAGGAAGAACAGGAGCTTTAAAGGACACAAGAAAGGAAGAGATGTGAGAGGGAGGATGGGAAGGATTTTTGTTATTTACACATGCTTTATCCCCATGTCGTGTATGTTTATGTTATTTACTCACCACAGCAAAGCCTGACCACATTTGTTCAGCACATATTAGAGCGTAATTGAATGTGAAAACTCATTTTTGAAGGGATGGAACATTCTATTCAGATGAACGGGCAAGTTCATATGTGTCATTACTTTGATATCAACTGAACGTTGCTTTTCATTACCCTAATTAAAGCTCCTCATGTGCCGCTGAGCATATTAGCACACTGATCTGCAGCAAACTACAGATTGGCTGGTTGATAATGTGTCTTTCCCCCCCGTCTCCCTCTTATCCTGCTCTTAATGATTATTATCAAAGATTCACATCCTGTCAATCATCACCGGAAGTTAAAAAGATATTTAAAAAATAATAATAATAATAATTAATTCAGAGATGGTCTATGAATTGATTCATGAATTAAATTTCAAAAACCAGGTAAAATCGTGCAAAGTCCAAGTCGAGCAAATGTTTTCATTGCTCTACTTGCACATCACTTTCCTCTTTGTGTATATAGGAAACGTCAGACTTTTTTTTTTATCATTGCTGTGAAATTTGCAGTGATGACACATTGCTCCACATCTCACACCACCACAGGCTCTGATAATTTATGTTTGTGCTTTGGTTTGGTCCGGTTATATATTTCAGACCCTATTTCCATCAAAATGTAAGGAAAAATGCTTACGGCAGATTACTAAATCATGCCCTCCACGACAATATACCAGCTGAAAGCAGCTCACGGGCAATTAAGAAAATCCTTAACATTGATTGTACTTAAGATGAATAGATTGGAGCTATATGACTTGTCCCTTCAGAGATACCTACTGGTTAAACTTTAACTAACCACACAGGGAAAGAACCAATCTGGATGAGTTTGAACATTAACTGTGGCGTTATTCCCCGAGTCCCTGTTACATCTATGATATACGGCATCTAGACTACATAAAAGGGCATCCCAACCCTTCCTCCCCCTGCTAATGTACACAAACTGTACCTGCAGCCAATTATGGAGGCAGAGTAGGAGCAATTCTCTGTTTAATAGCCTCACATTTACACATGTCATCTGGCTAAGTATTGTTAGTTTAAGCCAATCATTTCATAACTGCCTTTATGTAAAGGTGGTGCATTTGTGCGTGACTGTGTCTCTTTAAAGACTGGCAATAAAGGGCAGTGAAGGTGGCACAGATATACTGTTCGCACTCAAAGAGAGCCTCAAGTCAGTGGAATCAAGAACAATATAATCGTACACAAAACACCATTTACATTTCCCATTAGAAAAAATAGCCAGAGAGAGAAAAAGAGAGATAAAGGGAAGGGCGTATAGTGTGAATAAGAGCTAAAAAAGAAAAGCAACAAACAGTACAACTACAATCTGTGTCTTTTGCCCGTTGTACACAAAGATCCTGACAACATCCAGGACCTCCTCCACACTGATACACATACACATTCAAGATTCATTACTGTGAATGCTGATCGCTCTTTCACAAATACAAACACAATTGTCTCTCTATAGTTTAGCGGGTATTCACTGACATAATGGATTCCCTTGGCCCTAACTCTAACCTTAACCATCTCTCCTACTGTACATGCACATGCCTCATAGCTCACCCTAACCAAAACCAAATTGTAACCCTAACGTTAACCAAGTCAACTCTCAAAAAGCCCTTGGAGGTTGTGAGAACCAGCCTAAATATCCCCAGTGTCAAAATGTCCTCACAATAATGGGTATGGATCTTTTTCTTTTTTTTTTTTTGTCACAGCCCTATACAATCATGTACATACACAAAGAGACAGCGAGAGAACGGGAGCTCATATTTAAAGTTAGAGTGACAGAGGCAGATCAAACACATTTACACGCACAGTTACGCTAAGGCCATAGTCCGACTAACACAAGCAATCAGACAACTTGCTGAGTTCGAATGTACATGCGGAGGAAAAAAATTTATCAGCCATGTACATCTTATATCTCTCTATAAGCTAGTAGGTATTGAATCAGTTTCCTGTTGACATTTACAGTACATCACAGAAAAACAAACAAGGTGAACTGTGAGATGGATAAAGCATAAATCTTATCTCTTTATCAGTCCAAAAGTTGGCCCTCTCCGTAGCTTTCGCTCTAGCCGACGCCATTGTACTGTTTGTTCTTTTCCGGCAACTTTACTGTACTTTATTCATCTCCTTCTACTTCCAGGTCAAAAAATGGGGAGTTTAGCAGGACTAACGTATTTACATGACATTAATACAATTTCTGATTGAAAGTGGACTTTTAACGTGCAAATAAATGCGCTAACTGATATTTGGCTGATTGGGCTGATGTCATATAGATGTTCAGACAGCTGTTTCATGGGGTCTTTGAGACTCAACACATACATGTATAGAATTCTTAGTGAAGACACTAAGCGAAGAGACATAATGCTTTCCATGGCCCCTTACCTTAACCTTAGTCATCACAACTAAATACCTACAGTACTGCTAACCCTTAACTGAACCCAGCATAAGCCAATTCTAACCCTAAAACATACAAACAAAATCACACACAAAGAAACTGTTCTTCTGGGACCAATAGTGACTTAATGACAACAAGCTGCACTGAGAAGGGGTCAGGCAGGAGAGTCAGTGTCCAGAGGCCACACACATGCAGACACACAGTCACATTACCTCACACTGGATACTGGCCTGTACTCACAGACAACAAAAAAAAAGCAGATCAACTCAGTTCACACTCACACACACACATTAACAGACAAAGTTACAGACTCATGCACATTCACAAATACAAAGCTTTATTAATATATGGATGTATATGCGAACACACACGCTGCAAACACTGGGGAAGGTAGGATCCAATTTGATTTGACCTTGACAGTGCAGAGGGATGGAGTACTGCTTGGGGGGGGGGGGGGGGGGGAAGGGGAAGGGAAAAAGGGGGGGGGGGGGGGGGGGGGGGGGGGGGGGGGGGGGGGGGGGGGTGAAGTGTAAGGAATGAAGTGATGGTCTGAGCCAGATGCCTGTTGCAGATACTTGAGAGAAATGGGATGACCTTTAACTGATGGAGATAAATCAAAAGACAAGAGACAGAGGTGTGACACCGGGACATCTGTACACATAAAACAACTTGACACATGTGCATGAAACGTTGAAGTTAATCTAACCTGTACCATATGAGCAATTATTCTGTAATGACTTGCCCACATTTACAAGACGGATAAGTTTGGATCATTTCTACAATAAGGAGAACCCTTTCAAGTAAAACAACAGTTTCTCATGAGTATACATTTGCAGGGTCAATGCAAATTGATAACATTGACATCAGTAATACTAGATGACAGTTGCATTTAGAAAGATAAATTCTGTGCTGTTATTTCAATTTAAAGTTTCAAGGGAAAAAATCTAATAAACTAAAAATGGCTTCTGCCAAGACACAATTAGCATATCTTTAAAGTTTATTCCATTAAAAAAAAAAAAAGAAAAGAACCAACACTGTTTATATTATCCCGTCTCGTGCGTGCTTTTACTCTGGCTGATTAGCAAACAAATAGTGCTTATCACAATAGATGTTTCAAATTACAACCAAATTGTAGATGTGCATAACAAACAGTTCCCAGCTTCTGTTTGTTTGTCTTGAGCACATTCTTAAAAGCATCAGACAGCTCCCAGATGTGAATGTGTGCAGCTCTGAGATCAGCAGATAAGTGGTGTAATGCTGACAAGCTGCAAAAACATTCTGCACAAGTCATCTGCAAATGTAAATCTGTAAATGTTTCCTGCAGCGAATTGGAGAGAGTACTTTTATTTTTTAAATGAAAGCTGAAGAGATGCGACAATCAATGGACTAGATATTTCAGCGTTTGCCAAATAACTATTTATTTGACTTAAGTGATTTAATTTGACCAGAATCTGTTAATTAATCCAAATAAAATTCCAAACCTGTATTCATTTCAAATCATAGTAAATTGGTTGCATTGGTATTCACTCTCACACACACAGGTTCACGCAGCTACCTCTTTTAAGAACTCACTTTGAATTCCCTTAATTTGGACAGCCTAAACAAAGCCTTATCCCTAACCTTAACCATCACCAGTCAATCCTTACCCTAACCTGAACCTAACCATAATTCAAATGTTAGCCCTAAATTTAAACAGTTCCTCAGAAAAGAGGTCCTGTCTCATTAGGACCAGGTTTTGGTCTTCACGAAGACTACTGGTATGTACATGATTTGTATGTACATGATACAACTCAGTTTGAGCTCAAGGTAATAAGACTACAATTCCAATGTGTAGTCGGTTCAACAGTTTCTTTGTCTCTATGTTTTAACTAGATGTCTTGCTTTTTTGCTTACAAATGCATCATGTAGTCTGTGTTTGGCTCAAGGGGGATAAGCACTTCCTTACCTGCTCTCCCCACACCTTGTCCACACAGCAGCATGATCTCTCTATTCTCACAAAATCTTACTCTTTCACTTTTATCTTTGCTTCTCTCTCCATATCTGATTTGCCAACAATACATGTACCAAATATTGAAGCAAATACGCCGACCCCTCACACTGACTATCATGCCAAAGGAAAAAAAATGAATCACAACAGATAAAGAGAATGGCAGGCCCAGTAATCTGATGAAGGAGAAATTGATCAGGCCTGAGTAATCCATTTTCTTCATGAAAGGCAGAAGACTCAGAGAGATGAATAGCCCATGTGTGTTCATATGCACATATTTGGGTATTAAAACTGAAAGTACCAAGACAAAAACTAAGCTCAGTTTTTTTTTTTTTTTTTGCATTATCAATATTCAGAGTAGTATATCTGGCTTCATCAATCAAATGCATTATAAGCCAGGGGGTGGCCAGTGATTGAACAGGTGGGGGGTGGGGGTTGGTGGAAGATTGGTAGAGTGACAGAGTGGGAGTGAAAACAAGGGGCTGAGAAAAGGGTGGGCCTCATGCCCTGAACTTGAACTTGGAGCTGGTGAGGTCGTAGAGAGTAGGAAAGGGTCAAGTGTGTAGCCTGTACGGAAAAGAAAAAAAAAACCAGCTGAGTGATATGTCCCTGCTTAAAGACAGATGCGGAAGAAAGGGGGACGTAGTGTCATTTATCAAGCTGTCTTCTGTGGCAATTTTAGCATGTTTCTGCTCTTTTAACATAAACATAAAATTTAAACATAAAATTTTGCTGTCATGTGATTCTAAGACAAAAGGAAAAAAGATAAGGGTGTAGGGAGTAAAATAGGTCAACCTCGCTGACCATCCTACCTTGGTCTGGAGATAGTGGGGGTAGTAGTAGGTGTAGTGGGGGTACATTGGCTGCTGCTCCAAACGTTTTCCCATGTAGCTGGAATCCAAATGAAGGTCCTGGAGGCTGGAGGTAGAAGCTCGCAGGTGGGATACGATCACTCCAAAGGGTCAGTCTGGATCCTTTAGACGACTGTTTCCAAGAGTCAAGGATGCAGAGAGAGAGAACGCTCTCTTACTGGTGTGTGTGTGTGTGTGGTAAATGCAAAAAAGAGGGGATGGACAGAAGAACAGATATTACTTGGGATACGAGTCTGCTTATTTGTCCGGGAGCTCACAGAGGGAACCTCACAAAACCATTCTTCCCCATGGGGTGTGGAAAAAAGGACAGAATCTTGAGTGGCGGCAGCAAAGGAAGATATGACAGAATAGTAGACTGAACACAGGAAACAATAGGGGAGGTTTATTAGCAGGATGGAGAGTGAGAGAGTTGAAGAAGAGGGAAAAAAAGAGGACTGATGAGGAGGAGGATAAGAGGAAAAGATGGGATCCAACTGCCGGTTCCTCTCCGATCTGGAAATCAGAATCACTTCTTCTCTGCTGCCCTGAACATGCCCTTTCAATTTGCTTTCCAGTCTCTCTCTCTTTCTCTCTGGTCTTTCTCTGTGTCTTTCCCTCTCTCTTCCTGTGTATCCGATTGCCAATCTCGTTCTTCCTCTCTCTCTCTCACACACACACCAGACAGGACCCTGATCCCACTGGGAGCTTGGCTGTATCCTAGAGAACACACACTGTTCTCTGCTCTGAAAAGACAGCGAAATCAGCGATGAACTCACATGGATGGAGGAGAGGAGGAGGAGGAGAAGGAGGAGGAGAGAGGGTGGTCTGGAGCTGAAGCTGTGACTGCCTTTTTTCTCTCACTCTCTCGTACTCCCTACCTCTTTTGTTAAGCTCTGAGGATAGATCGGTAGATATCGCTGGAGCCCAGTGTGGAGGATGACCAAAAAGAAAAAGAAGCCTTGGTTAAAAAAAAGTCCTCTTGCTCAGGAAGAAGCAGATAGCCTTATCCAGACACACACACACACAGAGGAAAATCCCTTCTGATCCACAAGGTGCCTCCTCCAACTCTCTCTTTGCTTTTCTTCTCTTCCCCTCTGCGATCCTTCTCTTTCTTCTCAAGCTCTCTCCCTGACGACTTGCTTCCCACTGAGCTTGGCAGCCGTCACTATGTGTGTGTGCGTGTGTGGTGGCGGCAGCGGTTGTGGTATGTGTGTCTGTGTGTGTGGTATGTGTGACTGTGCATGTAACTGAGAGGGGAGTGTGTTTGTGTGGCTGTTGCCAGTCTGCTCCACTCTGCGTGCGGAGGCAAGAGGGGCTCGGCTTCAGCGCAGCTATGCTCCTCCCTCCCTCTCTCTTTTCCTCTGTCCGTCTGTGTCTCTCGCCCTCTGTGTTTTTCATGGAACTATAGAACAGTGGGAGTGGCCGGTCCTGCCTTCGATGGAGCCTTAGGGTGTGTATGTGAGTGTGTGTGTGAGAGAGAGAAAGAGCAAAAGAGACAGAGATGGGCTGTTCTTTCTGAGAGGGAGGCGGAGGTGAGGAGGGAGTACAAAGAGCAAAAGGGGTAAAGGGTGAGAAGAGGATACAGAAGAAGAATTTGGTAATAGAGAGGATTCCCTACTGGCACTTTGTAGGTGCAGCAATGGCACATTTTCTGTGATAAGGGACTTGTTATTCCTTAAATGGAGCAAAATGTTCCATTTGACATGAGCCATTACTGTATTTAATGTCATTCCCATAAACAATCAGACGATTTCCCAAACAAACTGAATTCCAAAAAAGTTGGAATGCTGTGTAAAATGTAACAAAAAAAAGGAATGCAATGATTTGCAAATCTCAAATATTATATTCCCAACAGAACATAAACAACACATCAGCGTCCCAACTTTTTTTGGAATTGAGGGTGTACATGTATGAACACAGGTCTGAGTGAACAGGCAAAAGTTGAGCCTGAACGCCTGAGAGCACACACAGATACTTCATTCACACTTGCTCGGTGAAGGGCCCAAGGGCCCACTGCAGAGTGTATGTAGCACAGTGGTTCGGTGGCACAGTGACCTACTGACACAGTGCTGCCTTTTTTTTGTGACGTAACCAGATTTAAGTAGTGCTCTTACATAAGCACAGTGAGCCATGCATGGACAGGCTGCTCTGCCCTCTGATTGCAGCTGTGCGTGTGTGGAAAAGAGACGAGGATTGGCAGACAACGCAAGTTCACTGCAGTGGAAAAGGGGGCACGAGAGCAGCTTGCAAACACAGGGGAGAATCTTCACTGAGGCGACATGCAAACTACTATGTTTGATTTAAAAACAATATTTTGTCTGTGTCCACACAAGCGTTTCAGCTCCATATAAAAAGTGACCTGCCTCCTACTAACACACGTGAAAACTTACAGCAAGTGAGCACACAAAGCTCTGGAACTGTTTGTTTTCATTTTCAGAAAGTACTGGTAATGTACTAACAATGGTTAATATCAGACGAGTGACTACGTTTATTAGACTGGTGGCAAGTGGTGGTGATGTCATCTGTAAGAATCTAAACTCTCACTTTGAAGCCTTTGACCACTGCCATAACACTTTTTTGCAAACCATAAATTCACTGATGTCACCTGCAACCTAGCTCCAATTGGACATTACCAGATGTTAATCACACTGGTGTCCACTTACTTTATATGCTTTGCTTTCTCGTTTATTTTCATCCATTAAATCCTTAGGAAAATGTGTACCAGCATTGTAAATAAACTCCTATTCAAACATAATTTTTTTTGCAAACAGTGCAGTCACCCACTTGTGGCTATTCAGTGTACAGTATTTTTACTTCTGGGTTGGCCTCCTCCAGGAAATGGGCAGAGTACTACCACTTTTTATATACCATCTATGGTCCATAATTGGGGAAAAAGGGAAGCAAATGCTAGTAGTTTTCAAAGGTCTTGAGTTTCCTCCCCATTTTCAGGGATTGAAAATGCTGTGGTAGTGTGGACAGCAGACGTACTTGGAGCAGAATTTTTTTAACATTTCTAAATGAAACAGCAGTGTGAATGTCACTTGAGATAGGATATTTCCATTCATTCATTCTGAGCCACTTTGCAGACAACAAAACATCGCTGTCTTTGTGCTTTTGTGTGAGATTTTTTGCCACCACAACCATGTTTGTCTGTATATTTCTGTCAACCTACACAATACACACTAATCATATGTTGTGCTCAGAGCTGTACTTAACAACAAAAGATCCTTTAGTGCAGTGTATAGAGGGATTTTGTGTAACACAAAAACAAACAAAACAGGCATCTACAACAGATTGACACATGGCCCCTGAAAGATTTAAAAAGTGATTATTACTTTGTAAACCGAGATTAGTCAACAACTAAACCATCAGAAATGTTTTCTTAGATAACAAGGCAGATTAACTTCATTAACAGAAACAAATGTCATCACATAATAAATACCCGTGTAAATTGTGCATAAACACCCAGAGCTGTGAGCATATACTGTATATTGAGAAGTGGGTAAACAATGCTGTGATGATGACAGTTATTTTAGTTCTCTGCAGCACAACTGTGACACCATAGTTTTGCCACTGGCATAATTGTGTTTGCAGTTAATCAATATAATTTTGCTCGACTCTGGCTTTGTCTAAACTCGGCAGTGTTGTGTGGAGGCAGCTCACTGAGTCACAATACAGTAGTGACATTATGCCTGGAGGCGAGCTTGGACTCCTCACTAAGAATATTTTTTTTGTTTTATTTTCATCTGTTTTGTCTTGTTAACCATGTGACATTATTGAGTTCGATTATTATGCGAACTGAGCCAAGTGTGTTGTGAAGACAGAATGTGGTGTCTTTTGTATACAGTTAGCATTTTTTAGTTAAGCATTACTACACTCAATCTTTGTAATAGTCTTATTGTGTGTTGTCTATTATGTTATTTAAAGCGTTGTACTGCTTAATACTTCTTCTTTGGTGTGTCCTGTTAATTACTGCTGTGGTCACATTTTCCCTTAGGGATAAATTAAAGCTGCTCCAGTCAGATATTATACTCTCTACTCTATTGTTGTTTGCTGTATATTAACCATGGATTTTGCTGATGTAGTGCCAGTGGCTTTTACATAGATTCTAAAAGCCATCTGATGAACCTTGTAATAGCATGCTTTATGATTGTAATTATCAGGAACAGCAGTGGCAGACATTTTCTACCACCCAGAGGAGAGCAGGCAGGAAGTTAGTCATCAGGTAAATGGCTGTTCATCCTATATCGGATATGGTGCCTCACTTGTAAAAGCCTCACTTGTAAATGAAAGGCAAGAATTGACTTGGCCAACCAGAGTGCACAGATATGTTAATCCGGTTGAAGCTATCTGATGACAAGTTAACTTACAGTGCATGCCATAAAATATGGTCTTGGACTTAAAGTCTCCTGCTTCTACATAGACACCCACTGAATGATGAGCACCATTAGTTAGTAAATATATATTTAGTAAGAAAGAATTTACTGTGAAACAGCCAATAATTTGGTTACGATTATATCTGTTACTTGTCAATACTGACCTGAATTTTAATCAGAACAGCATGTCCTAGACTACTAAAAATGTAGTATATTATATATTACATATAAACACGTGTGTATTCTGTGTGGGGTAAAACTCAATGAAGTCCATAAATCCTTTTGATAATCTGTTCAATTCAAGTCACGAACCACACCGGCTGAGATTGTACGGGAGTCACTGCATCAGCTCAACTTGCAGCAATTTCAGCCTGAGCTTAGCAATAAAATATAAAAGCATGTTTCTTGAAAAAAAAAAAAAATGTGTTCAATGTGCAGCCCTGAATCTTTGCAGTCAGATGGGATGTACCTGCATGCGTCGAGCTGAGCAGCTTGACGGAGGATGGTTATACAATCATTCAAAGCACGTGGATTGCCAAAGGACAGAGGGACACAGAGATTGTTTTATTTATGTGTCTGCTATGTATGAGTTGCAGACCAACAAAAGTTTTTTTTTTAAATGAAAAATTAATATTCTGCTGACAGTGCAGTTAATGGAAACAAAGAGAGAAAATTGATTATTTCAAAAGCACAATACAATCCTACCATAAGAGGTACAATCTTTACATCTCTCTTTCCATTCTCTGCTGCTACAATAAAGCTTCCTCAATAGCGGTCGTGGTGGTGACAAATACACACTTGTTAATTGCATCAAACATGTCTATTACACAATAGAATTATCTGGCTTTTTATTTTTTTAAGATAAAATATGACGAATGCTGCATCTGCACCTTTTCTGGGCACAAGGGCTTTTTCCAAGGCAGAGAAGCTGTTTCCCATGTCTAGTGTTTGACAGAAAGCAGACAAAAACTGACAGCTGGAGCAAAATATCAAAGTGTTGCCATTGACACTGTGGGTTCTTACAGTCCCCGGGCATCAAAGCAGTTTTCAAATGGAACAGGAAAGGCCATGCTGTGACTCTCATGTGCTTCTCTCATCGCTGACCACCAGATGTATAACAAACACTGAGCCAGAAACAAAAAGGCTCACATCTTAGCTCAGATACAGCTGGGAAAACAGACGAGGTCATAATGATGATAGGCCTACTCTACAGAAGCTGCTCCAGTCGCTTTTCCCAGAAAACACAAGCCAGGGTATCATCACACATGCACACACACGCTGTTGTATTTGCACACAGCAGATTTACAGAGGTAAATGGACTATTACATCCAATTGCCACACACAGCATGAGGGAATTTGTCTCTTTATGAGTCTCCCGAGACACAAACACAGAGACTGCAGACAATGTGGAATAACTGTTGTTGGTTTTGGGGAAATCTGTGTAGTTTGTGTTTCCACCGCACCTCAAAGTTCTCAAGTGTTGTTGATGGCGTACAGTCAAAACATTTAACACGCCGGCGGATCGCTTGATTGTGTTTATTTTTTAAAACCTGTTTCATGTTAATAAACAAGAATAAACTATAAAACAATTACAAGACATGTGGAGGGAAGCGGCAAAGCTGCTTCAGTGAGATGGTGGGAATGAAAATCAACCCCGCCCCTCCAACTTTCCAAGTAATCAGGAAAGTCCCTTGTCACGAGTAGGTACTAAATTTACCCAGGTAAAGCGTTTACCAGGGTAATATTTACCCGGGTAATTTCAGTGAAAACACACTGAGGGTTTTCACCCAGGTAACTGAGGAAAAGGGCCTATAGAATTAAAACAACTGCAGTGTTATTATGACATCTTCACCAGTGTAGAAAAACATGCATTATTATATTCTTTGAAGTGTCAGTGCTCATGATATCTTTACTTTCTGCTACATTTACTTTTGACAAAGCAGTGTCGTATCACCATGTTTGAACAATGTAATCAACATGACTTCTAGTAATTGGGTTCTGAAAACTAATTTCAGTTTAAGTTATTGTCCAATCTCTATATTGCAATTTCTATTAGCACTGAATTTCCCTTGGTGAAAGACTTCTGCCAGCTTAAAAATATCTGTCTGGAGAAATATCAGATAATGAGGAGGGCACAGCTCACTAAAACTGACAACAGACCTAATTTTTTAATATTCAGGTCATGCACAAAGTATCTGTTTAAAGAAGGGGGAAGTAAATCAAATATATATACCCATGAAACAGTATCATCAGAGACAAGATGCCAGTGTAACATTGCTTATAATATCAAAAAGTGATTAGTAGTGGGGAATAAATGGTACCATCTGGCTCAGGATGCCCTTACCTTGAAGACTGTAGCCGTTAGATTTTCTTAAATCATTTTACTGAAATGGACAGTGAGACCAACTGTAAAGAGGACACTAAAGACAGGAGAAACAAGACAAAAAATGTCCTTGTTGTCATTCGTGCTCTGCAAAGAGACATTTAGAGGTAATTCTACCGCAGTAAATGTCACTTGAAACCTCAAAAGTAAAAAAGGAGCAGCAATATTGGAGAATTCCAGTGAAGTCTGTAACGGGCACCATCAATAAATAGATAAATGACAGAAGGAGAATATGTTGATGCCTCAATCAGTGACAGAGGCAGGCAAGATGAGCAAGACATTAAGTTCCACAAAGTGAGAAACACTCTAAAGTATCTCTGTAGCATGTAGCCATATGAAAAATCACTTCAAACCAATAACCCCTTGTACAACAGTGTACGCTTCATTACATGACTAAATCAAAATGGTGACAAATCACCTTAGGCCCTTTGCAAATCTCACTCCTGCTATCCTCCTTTTCTGCTCCTCCATCCCTCCCTTCTTACGCTCCTTTTCTCTCCACTCAACAGCAAGCCACATCACATTTTAACACAAATCATCATTTTATTAAAAACGAAAAAAGAAGCGGCACATCAGCGGATTCATTTGAACAATTATGCAAATTGGACAGGAGATGAAGCTTTTATTAATGTTAGAGAAGTGTTGCATCAGATAGCGCTGAAGTTCATTAAGTTACTCTCGTTGAAGATGAATACAGTCTGATTAGTTTGACATCACAGTGGTGTGTATCACATTATCATCTTTGGCTGCGTCAGCGCAAACACTGTCCCTGGGTCTTCTGCTCCAGCAAAATAAGAGGACAGAAGATATTCCACAGCTAAAGTGCAAAATCTGGATTAATAACCCAGTTGCCTGCATTGTTTTTCCCTCACACTGTTTTGCATTACTAAGGCTGATATGGTTTTTCAGAGTTTGTTTGGTGCCATTACTTTTTTGTTAGTGATCAATTATGCATTTTTCCATTTTGACTCATATACTTCTTTCAAATTAGGTCCACCGTTGCAAACCTCATGTCATTTTCCCTGGCTCTCTCTCCACTTCTCCCTCTTTCACTCCCGCTGGTACAAGCCTTGGAGGTGGGGGACCGTGACTGACTGTCTATGGCCGACGCCTGCTGTGGCTCTGAGGGGTAATTAATTTCAGCAAACGACCGCCACGTCTGTCAGCTTTTATAAACGAGTGTTTACGCGCTATGGACAATTTAACCACTCCACTGAGCCCGCCATGACAGAGATGAGTAGAGAGATGTGGAGGGGGAGAGACAGAGAGAGGGAGAGGGAGAGGGAGAGGGAGAGAGAGAGAGAGAGAGAGAGAGAGAGAGATGGGGGAGCGGTGCTGCCAGGTGACGGATGGGAGATTTAATCAATAGAGTAAGCACATTTACTCTCATGATGCGCATCCAGTATTCATAGTGTTAATTCTCCCAACGCCTACGCTGTTGCTCAACACAATAATGCATGAAGGATTTCACTACATCTCATCAGGCTTTATCAAAGGTCAGTATCATCACTGCTAATTGTGTGTAGCATCATGGACTAAACATCATCATGGTACTCTAGACTAATGATGTACTGTAGCTTCATTTAATGTCCAAAATACTGCAAAAAGCCTCTATGATTGAAAAGTACATACAGTACATCGGAACAGCCCCGTTTTCTTCTTGTTACTGTCACTGAAGGCATTTGGAAAAACATCATCCCACACCCTGAAAAAGGAGGTTAAATCAGAACAATGTTTTACTGATCCTGTGTGTATTACTGAAAATATTTGTACTGGCTGTGAATGTTACATTGTGCCACATTACGTCTGGTCATTATTCACTGCACTTGTGTATATCCAGACATGTGATGACATCTCTTTAAGCTTAAGAAAAACAGTTCAATCTTTCCCCGCCCAAATCTGTCATCCCGCAGCCTCTGATAATATACCACACCTAGAAACTGAGCTTATAGACAAGAACTAGGTTGTGAGGCTATTTAAGCATGGTAGACACAAAAACCTGACACCGAAATAAAATTAGTCAGCAATAACTTTTGATTGTTAATTAAGCATCTAATGTGTTCTTTCAAGTCGGAGAACCTGAAGTTAGGGAACTGCTTTATGACATTCAACAAACTAAATGCTTATTAAAAAAAACTGTAGATTAGTAATAGATAATGGTGCTTACAGATAATAAAAGTTACATCACCTGATTGTATTTTTATATAATATTAGTAATAATAGTAACAAAACATAGTGCATCACCAGAATCACTTCACTCTCTCTTCTGTACAAGTCCCCTGCCCTTAAAAACTCTGACTCATTATAACAATAACTCAATATAGCATGTAACATTCCCATTTTTTCTTACTCAGAATTTCCGAAACCCAGAAAGTGCAGCGCCACACCGCAGCCGCCCAGCGCTCAGTCAGCTGGGTCTTGCCTCAAACACTATTGGGTTGCCAGAATATTAGTGCAGCTCTACTCTGCTTTGTTCCACCTGGCAAAGCAAGTTACATGGCTCACCTCAAAGTCAGTGTTTTCACAGCTAGACATACATTACTGTGTGACATCAAGCCCAGAGGCTTACAGATCTGCTGGGTTGTATGACAGGAGCCTTTATGGATTTTGTGGGAATGTATGACGGCACTCTGCCTGCTTCAATACTTGGCAGGGATAACTATACTATACCACAATGTAGAACAGACTAGTGCAGCCATATGAAAGGCCTCCAGCAGTACGTTTCCATAGCTACAGCAGGCTGAGTAGGTTGTTTACTCTCAGAGAATGAGTGATTCTCTACATATATGCTGAGCAATCATTTTGGCATTCAGGTCTTGTACCTGAATGTCTGCGTATTTCCTTTATAAATACAACACCTGATTATAAGACTGCGAGGGTGCCTATGAGTATAACCCACTGCACCACCCCCTCACTCGCCTATTTACCTCCTCCAAATATACAGTATGGTGCATAAATCTTGAGCCACCACTAAATATGTTGTTTTAGCAAAGTACATAGGGACACAACCAGAAATGCACATGTTGTATGTTACACTCAGTGACAACTTGCTAATATATAAGATCAACTTTCCATTCTAAAGCCAAAGGATCACTCAATTTGAAAGACACAAAGCCGTTGGTTCCCAGAAACATTTCCACAGTACATATGCACTTGCTACCACCCAAATGCAAAGGGCTACACACACATTTAAAAAGTACGCTGCACCTAGCTAGTGTAATCAGGGCAGTGTAATGTATTTACCTCTCTGAGGTTCCAGAGGTTGATTAAGGAACAGTCATCTGGCAGAAGAGAGGAGAGGAGAGGAGAGGAGAGGAGAGGAGAGGAGAGGAGAGGAGAGGAGAGGAGAGGAGAGGAGGATGACAGGAGGATGAATTTCTACTTTAACGAACAAAATCAAACCCTTCATTGTGATCTTTATGCCCTCACAGAAATGTCTGCACAACAATCAATCAGTAGAATTGCAGCGCAACCTCTACAACAAACTACATCCGACATAAAATCGACCATTAACAACCGCAGCATCTGCCCCATATCACCATCGCACAGACATAAACCACTGGAGTCTAAACAAAACTGGCTGGCATCACCATACTTTCAGAGTCAAATGTTTTCTTTGGCTCTTTCTTTGGTTTTCTTTCTTTCACTCTGCCTGTAATTAGCCAGGCTGGTCAAATGCAGTATGCCATTAAATCAACACGTAAGGCTGAGCATGACTAAGGCTCAGATTTAACATAAAAGCAACCCATAACAATGACAATTAACTGAAATGCACTGATTTATGCAACCGTTCTACAGAAGTAGATAAATGCCTCACAATTCCTTGTTGTTGTTGCTGTAACTAATATAATAAATCTATGGACAAAGCCAAAATATCGAAGTTTTCAACATAAAATATTAGGTGGTATAGTGGTGAAAGAGGCTGAATTCCTGCATACCTGGCAGGAAGTCTTTAGTAGTATAGAAGACAATGTTGAACTCAGTCATGAAGACCTGTGATTATTACTAGTATTTCAATAATTATACTTATTTAAAATTATGCTGTAAAACTGCTTCCCATGAGTAAAAATATCACAGTTTCTATATGAGAGTATGTAAGATTCTAATTCTTAAATATTTAATGCATTTCCTATTTTGTATAGATTAGGTGCTTGTATTGTCTTGCATGTTTGTCTGTTTACCTGAAGTTAAGGGTGGGGGTGAGACACGCTCTTTAGCATGTTCTCTATTTGAATTTTCAAACTTGCACTTGCTATACTAATAAAATACCAGCAGACTTGAAAAACAGCTGTCTCTTGCAGGATAGACACCCCCATGTAACTGACAGACCTGTAGAGAAGCTCACCCTCAGCCATTACTCTACCATATCCTTCCTGCCCCATTAAACTCAACAAGCTTAACTCAGTGGCCTTCATTCCTCACTGTGACGGTTTCTGCTTCATACACTGGTGGCTTTTAAGAGGAGAGGGGCAATTTGAGTGTGTGGTGGGGGAGGAGGGGCCCTATCTCCCTTGTTAACACAAAATATGCCATGCATTGCCCTTGTTAACTTTAAAAGAAAAATGTGTGAAAACAATAATTCACCTTGTCCCTGTTGCTGAATATAAAGATAGTGCTCACTGGGGGCTGATGCAAGGATCTAAGGATCTGCAGTAAAAAAAAAAAGAACCATTAAGTTATACTGTCCCTGTCCTGCTGTGGCATTTAATTGCCCGGTTTTAATGTGCGTCAAGGAAGCGACATCGCACATACAGTCTAGTAATGTGCAGAGCTCCAAACTGAGTCAGCAACTATTGATTACGGGAGGAAGCGTTTAGGAAGATAATCTGTTCAGTGTAATCAGTGCAGCAGGGATTAAGTCCCACTATGTACAGCACTGGCAGATGGTGAGATATTTTTTGGGTTTCGCTAAATTCAGTTTTCAAATACGCAGTCATCATGTATCGCCAGTAAAATGAGCCAAAGCAGCCAACTGATGCATTTTACCAGTATTTCTCTATTATTCAAGGAATGGCTGTCTGTCTCTTAACTGTCCGGTTAAATTGACAAGCTTCAAACATGGCAGGTGGCTCACTAAGGGCACCAGTGTGTGCAGTGCTGACTCTGGCTTGTGTTTGGATGAGAAATGCTAGAGATATTGGTAGAATTGAGGCAGACATATTACTAAACAAACCACTTCCTTCACGTCTCACATGGAGAATTTAATGAAGAGAGACGCCGCCCTCACCTTCCTCTGATTTGTATGCAGGTTACCACAGCAACCATTGTAGTAAATTACACACTTGAATGGTCTTTGTTTCACACACACACACACACACCAGTGTGTTGAGTGTCAACTTTGACTTTAGTAGGGTAAGAAATGCAGAGATGTCTGTTTGTCTGTCAGTTTTAGCCAAGTATTTAGACATCAATGAATAGTGAATAAGCACAGTGGTCACAGTGGGTTCACACAAATTACAGCACCTAGGGAGAAGTTGGGGGATTAGTGCTTTGCTGAAGAGCACTTCACCAACCCATGGATGTTGGGAAGGGGAATGTACTTTTATGATTTAATTACATCACCCAAAAAAAGAAAAGTTTTGACTGCAAAAAAGTGGAGAGACAGAGAAATTCTATCCATGAAAAAAATCAGTTTTTGCTGTGAGGGCAGCTGCGTACAACAGAGTCTGAAGCTCTGCCTCACTCAAGTAATAATGTGATCTGAAATTCAGGAAATGTGTATCTAGGACACATCATAAATATTTCATGGCACATTATGAATGGAGTCTTTGTTTAATTACACTTGGAGAGTTGTCCCCTTCAGCCACTTCTGTCACTTTAGCATGAAAAAATACAATCCTTTCCACTTTAATTATAAAAGTTCTTCAGGCTAGTATGCTATGTTATAATGCATTTATCAACTTTAATATGAGCATAAACTATGGCAGGGGAGGCAGATACTTGATTTTAATATCTATTTTAACACATCGGCTCTCTTTTCATTCACATATTTGAAATTGTATTTTCACTGCAGGATAATAAACAAAGAAAAGCACAAAAACACATTCTTGTGATTAGTACCAGTATGAAATGTAATTAAATCTGTTTATAGCAACAGTTAAGCTGCATGTGCTATAACAATTTGATGGCAAAAACATTTAAACCACATTCAGATTTTATGGATTCTTTTTTACATCAGCTTTTAAATGTGTATTTCTTGAATTGTTACATACAAACAATAGATCATTATAGTCACATTTCCCTCAATTAAAGGGTACCCAAATTAAATTATATCTATTATTAAGGTAATTAAATTTGAATTAGGCCGGCAAAGTCATTAAAATTGCTGGGATTTCTAATAACACACACACACACACACTTATTTAGTACTCCATACTGTTCGGTTTTAGTTTGAACTTAGTGTTGAATAAAACATACTTATTTGTCATGTTATTTGTCACATGCAGCACCACTCACTACATCAGATGAGAATGCCATACTGTGCCAATCATAATTAATTGTAACAACCTGACATACCCTTAGCAGAGGTGAACAGAGAGATTTTCCTTTCCTTCCTTTTTTTTATTACAAAATATCTGTGAGACTCTGGAAATTCCTTTTCTCTGCTTCCTTCCTCTCGTCTGTCTTTGTGAGCCTGTCGACCCACAGTGTAACGTAATGCAGAGCAAATACTGGACACAGCTCTAACAGCTTTCATCTTTTCACTCGAGAAACAACATCCTGTATGTTTCTATGGACACACTAATTAGCATGGGCAGATAAAAACATGCACTTTGCTCTGACAAGAGGCAAAAAGATTCTTTGCACATCATTGCACCACCACAAACACACAGATATATAAAGTATGTACAGACACAGCACACACCACAGCAGCACAGTCATATTTTTCAGTGTGGAGGGGGTAGGTGAGATGAATAAATGTTGTTAAATCTCCATAGGTCTCAGTCGCAGTGAGAAATAAGTATACAGTTGATAGGCAGCATTTTAATTCAATTATCTGTGTTCCACACACACACACAGCACAAAACACAAGCACATACAAGTAGACATAGAACACAACTGTAACGCAATACCAGTTCATCAGTGGACTGAGGCACTGCCTTTGTGCTTTCTATCTAAAACTAGGATGTGAACACATTCCTCCACTGCACTTCACATATACTGTACATCAAATAAAGAAATGCTGTGAAATCCTGTTGGGACATAGAGATAATGATGGAAATTAAATGTTTATAAGGAAGTAGTTTTGGCGTTTGTCATGTCATAAATACAGATTCAACTTTGGCTCAAATGTTCACTTGGACTTGAGGATGAACTGATTTGATTATGGTGGTCATAGCTCAAGGTCACTATTGAGTCATAAACCTTTTTTTTTTCCTGGTGAAAGGATTATCTTAAGAAGAGAATCTTTTCAAATTTGGCAAATGTTCACTTAGCTTTATGAAGTCATCATGGCCTCACAAAAAAAAAAAAAGAATTAGGCCTCTTGAACATTAAACTCCTTTGAAGTCTATGTACAAATGTTATACAAGTCTGGAATATAAATGCATAGACTGTTGGTCAGCAGAAGTTAAATAATCTAGGTTTAGCATTTTTTTTTCCCACATTAAAAAGTCATGAAGATCTTATAATGGCATTATTCCTTTCATCACACATCTTCACACACTGAAACATTCAATATGTGATGCATAACATATTCCCAAATGACAACATAAGGTGGTCAATATTAACATGATAAGGTTCCACTGACAGGTGACAAATGACAATATTTAATCACTAAATCTGTAACTACATGGTGGCACTCCAGGTCATATGATTACTGTGTTAAAAGGATACCTGGATTTATACTAACAGTAAATGTCACCATCCTGGGCAGCATTAGGTCTCAAGAGATCTTTTGACCCAGATTCCTGGAGGATAACAAAATATGCACAAGCCAACTCATTTTGTGTCACCATATAAAACTTTACTGGAGTTTTGACCAATGGGAGGCAATAATGGCAGATTTAGAGTTTGTGGGAGGATTGAGTAATAAGTAAGTTATTTTTATTTATAAAACACATTTAAAACTGACCCAAGTGCTGTACAGAAGAAATAAAACAAGACTGACTCACTGATCCATCTCACCAGGGGCTACAGCGAAGACATTGCGATGTCATTCGGACTTGATAAATGCAACCGAATGTTATCAAAGACAGGGAAGATTATCAGAACTGAGGGAGTAGAACTACTGTAAGGCAACATAGCAAATGTTATAGCAAAGGACAGCTTCAAATACTTTGGGATCGCACAAGCAAATGGAAACCATGACGAGGCTGCAAGGAGATCCAACACAACTAAATACCTACAACGAATGAGAAAGGTCCTCAAGAGTCAGCTGAATGGTCGGAACAAGATCCAAGCCATCAATACCTACATCTTGGGTCCTGTGTGGCTGATATCAGTAAACCACACCAATGGCTGGAGAAAGATCGACTTAAAGACAGCACAGAGGCACTGATCATGGCTTTGTGGCTAAACGGGAGCAGGCCCTAAGCACTAGGTCAACAGAGGTCTACCCAAGATGTAGACTGTGTAAAGATGCCCCTGAAACAGCTCAGCATATCACAGCAGGTTGTAAGATGCTGGCTGGAAAGGCGTACATGGAACGCCGCAACCAAGTGGCTGGAATAGCTTACACCAACATCTGCACCGAGTTTGGACTGGAGATCCCAGGATGAAGATCGAAGACACCTACAAAGGTGATGGAGAAAGACAGAAATAAAATCCTAAGGAACTTCCAGATCTAGACAGACAAAATGGTGATGCTACCGGACATAGTACTAGTCGTTCAGCAGCAGAAGGTGCAATAGTGATAGATGTGGCAATCTCAAGTGACAGTAACATCAAGAAGAAAGAACATGAGAAGCTTGAGAAATACCAAGGGCTGAGAGAAGAACGAGAGAAGATGTGGGGATTAAAAGCAACTGTGGTCCCAGTGGTGATAGGAACACTAGGAGATGTAACCCCCAAACTGGGAAAGTGGCTCCAACAGATTTCAGGAACATCTGAGATCTCTGTCGGGAAAAGCATAGTCCTAGGATCAGCCAAGATACTGTGCAGAACCCTCAAGCCCCCAGGCCTCTAGTAGAGGACACAAGCTTGACAGAGAGACAAGATTACCCAAGTGGGTGAGAGGGGAATTTTTATATACACACACATCTGGACAAAGACATACATTTTGTCATTTTGCTTCTGTACACCGCCACAATCACAATGAATTTGGCATGAAACAATCCAGATGTGATTAAAGTGTAGACTCTCAGCTTTAGTTTGAGGGATTGAACAAAAAAATTGCATTAATGTTTGAGGAATTATAAGCATTTTTATACACGGTTGTCCTTATTCAGGAGTTCAAACACAATAGGACAAACTCAAATCATAATAAATAACAGACTTGTTTTAATACTTTGTAATCAATGAGTGACTGGAATCTGGAAGCCATGGACATCACCAAATGCTGAGTTTCCTCCCTCCCTGGATATACTTTGCCAGGCCTTTACTGTATATATATAATAAATAAATACATCAAGATAGGCATGTATAAACAATAACGCCACCCAGTAGACAGCTGGTAACAAGTGCAAGAAATTGCATATTTAGCAGCAGATGGAATGTTAGGAGGCTAGTCAGTGTAAAAAGGTGGGTTTGGAGGCTAGACTTAAAACGGAGATGGAGGGAGCACATTTTATTTCCTTAACCATTAACATTAAGATCCAATAAACTCCACTGTGAAGATGCATCATTTGGCTTTGTAAGTCGTTTCCCCCTGCTGACCCATACAGAGGATGACTATAAACAACTGGTCATCTCCAGCTGCAAATGTAAATTCAATTCAATTCACCAGCCCAGCACCCACCCAACCAACGTTCATGACACAGATCAGAAACCCGACCGATTGTCGGCAGTGCTTCATCACATCTTCACTTCTCCACCTCCTGCAGCAGCTCAGTGGGGATAATGTTAATAAATCTAACTGTCACAGTGTTGGAGAATTAAGTTGGCAGAAAGATGAATGAGAGAGCAAGATGTTGAGAACAAACAATACAACCAGTGGAGGTCTAAGTGATCACATATGGTGGAGGAAACATCAGCACTCTAATGTGAAACTACAGCATCTCACTTACAAATGTCCCTCTTAGTCTCCCAGTCTTTGTACCTAAAGCAAACGTCATCACTACTGCTTCAACTTCCATGAAAATCACTTGAATCCAAATGTGGCAATAGAGTCAGCAAGTGCAAGTACCATCCTTAATGTGAGGTGTGACTCATCTTCACCCTTTGCCATGTATCTGCGCAATTTACAAGCCTGCTAGTTAATGTCAGCCTACTGACTCATTCTGCTCTCTACCCACTTTGGAAAAAAGGAGACACACAAGTTAACGGCTGTATCCTTTTCACCAGGAAAATGAAGACATACATAAGACTGAAAGATCCTAGAGTGCAAATTGTATAACTCACTGACTTGGATGAAGGTTTATATATGTAAAGGAGGATCAAGGACTTATAAAATTGTGCACATGCAGTTAGCCATTTTTACTTCTGTGACATTTCACTATTTCCCCTCATTAGTGGTGCTTATGAAACTCAGCAAACAACTACGGAGAAAAGAATCCTGTTGTATACTGGCACACTATTGCCCAGTGTGCATGAATGGTCACATGATACACTGTATATTGTTGGTGTGTTAGTATGCACATTCTGATATATTCGGATACAGAGCTGAAAACCTTGCCTGGATGTAGATCGTTTTGATCTTTGGCAGTCTGGATGTAGCCTGAGGCAACCACTGGGCTGTGACCAGACCTGGACTCCAGATCTCTCTCTCTCTCTACTGGGCTAACACTGGTGTGTGTGTTCTTGTATTTGTTGTCGAGTGAGGACCAAAAATCGTATAAATCCTAGGCATCTAGTTGTGATGGTTAAGGTTAGGGTGAGGGGCTAGGGAATGCATTATGTCTATGAGGGTCATCACTTTGACATTTTGACCTTGTGGGGACATTCTGTTTAGGCCCCATAACTTTAAGGGGCTTTCTAAAGTGAGGACATTTTGGCTGGTCCTCACTCTCTGTCACCACTTAAAAGGATTTTTTCAGGGTTAAGACCTGGTTTTAGGATTCGAGTTAGAATCGGGTTTAAGTTAGGGTAAGAGTTGAGGTTAGACACTTAGCTGTGAAGGTTAAGGTTCGAGTAAGGGCCTAGGGAATGCATGATGTCTATGATGTGTCCTTACTAAGGTATAAAAAGAAGTTTGTGCGTGTATTTGTACTGATAAATGGTGAGTAGACTAAGCAATAGTTTGCAATTCTGGTTTGCTTTACAACAACGAGAAATCGAGGCAAGCTTTGTGTCGTATGTTTTGTGAAAGCACTTCACATGACTAATATTATAATTATCAGTGTTCCAGCTTGTATTCAAATTAAACGGCAGTGTGTGTTTCCCACTACTTCACAGTGTTAATTTTTCACCAATTACTGTCCCTCCATTTCAACTAACTTAGGCAAAGACAAATAAAAGAAATAATGTAATAAAACGAGGGGAAGGATAAATGTACAAACAGAGGGAGAAGGAAAGGGAGCCTGGTGAGCCCACAGCTAGACCCAAAGAAAGGTTAGGAAAGAGATGAAAGATAATATATTAGAGAGTAGGCTGAGAGTGAAAAGAAGAGAAGGAGAGTGGGGTGTTGGGTGTGATGGATGGAGTTTAAAAAGAAAGAGGAGAAGAGGGAGATATTTGCGTTCTCCACCAACTACCTCTCTGTCAGACACTCGGCTGTGCAGCAGAGGTAGGCAGATAGGGTGAGAGCAGTGTGTGCATGTGTTCCATGAAGAATGTGTGTGCGTGTGCCATGAGTGTAGGGACCAGTGGGGGGGTTGACAGATTATCTGTCGAGTAGCAGGCTTGAGGGCTCTCTCTCTCTCTCTCTCTCTCTCTCTCTCTCTCTCTCTCTCTCTCTCTCTCTCTCTCTCTCTCTCTCTCTCTCTCTCTCTCTCTCTCTCTCTCTCTCTCTCTCTCTCTCTCTCTCTCTCTCTCTCTCTCTCTCTCTCTCTCTCTCTCTCTCGCCTCATTCTACCCAGTCACTCTCTTGCTCCACTCTGCGTTGCTCAAGGTCACTGCAAAAGTTTGGAAAGTACAGGATATCAGAAGCTCAAGGGTGACTCAGCACTTTTCTACTCCTCTGCTTGTCTCTTAGCTGCCACAATGGCAGAATAATTCCTATCCAAGAGACAAAGACATTTCACTTTTACACTACTCTTGGTAGAATAATCCATAAAAATTATTTTTTATAATAATTAAATGTAAATTGCATCACAACTTTACAGAAGCTTTTGCTTTTATGTCATATTTCTCACATTTTACATTATTTGGCTTGAACATGTTTCCTCTTTTCATTCATTCATTCAAAATGTGAGTGTGTTCTTGGTTTGAGCTTGGATTTCTAGGATGGAAGAAAATGGTTTTTAAAATCAGTTCATAAGCTGGAACAGTATTTCCTCTAGCCTGAGCCCACTTCCTTCCAGTTGTGTCTGTCCTGTAGTAGAGGGGGTGCAGCATGTTGGACTTCAGCACTGGTTCTGTTCCTGAACACTTGGCAGGACAACAGACAATGTACCCCAGGAGTGAAGCAAGAGCAGCCCCAAAAACAGCACAGAGCCAAAGAACAGAGTGACATGCAGAATATTTAATATATTATTCCCAATTAACTCTATTTATAGTGTTGATAGACCTTTCAACAGATGATTGGTATGTCTTCTCTCCTACAAAAAAGGCTGCCCCTCCGGCCTTGTTTGCATTCAAGCCTTTACCACATAACATGCAAATTGCCCACCAAAATACAGTTATCATGATGTTACGTATAAATTATAAGAGACCTCTAACTCACCATGATGTGTCCAGACATTTCCAGCAAATTCTCAAGAGTGAGCTACATAACCACTCAGACTGTTTTCTTTTTTTTTTTTTTTTTTTAAAGGGTATAATGATGCAACACAATGATGCAAGTCTGACTAAACTTTCATCAATATTTGGCATAACTTTTGTTTTGTTTTTTTTTGTTTTGTTTGAGAGGGTCATTCTCTAATTATTTCGGGTAAAAATAAGGTCATGATCAACAATTCTCCAGAAGAACTGAGTCTAAACAATTATTATATCCAATGGCACGTTCCCATGACTCTCTTTCCCCTTTACTTGTCCTTGATTTTCATATTTTTCTCTCTATATATACACACATGTACACTTCCTCTGCCTCCCTCTATCATGCCGCCTCTCTCTTCTTCTGTCTCTCTTTGTAGTCCCTCCAGCCACTGTGGGTTTTCTGGGATTCCTGTGGCTGAGTCATCTTGTGCTAACTATCATCCATCATATCATCTTCCCAAAAGTCTACCCAACTGGCTTTGGATAAAGGGAGTTTGTGTCAACATGTGTCTATGCGTGTGCATAAGACAGACAGAGCGTAAGGGGGAGATCTTTCACATCTAGCTCTTACTGAATTTGGGAACTGGCAAAACAGCATCAAATCCCTTGTCTCACCCCAACACTTCCCCCAACCCCCCAAATACCACTCTCACATGTTGCAGTTCAGTCCAAATTCCTTTGAATTTTCGTTTGAACTTACCCCATTTATCTGAGCTAAGTGCAGGTATTTTTGACATCAGCTTCCCACTGTGGTCCTGACACAAGGGAAAAAACAGTTCATAACTCTGCTGCCACAAACCCCAATTGATGGACCTTAAACCAGGTCCAGAGTCTGAATTTCACCACAGCCTCCACATCAGAGCAACAGCGTGGCTTTTCCTTAACTCGTCTAATTCAAAGTTTCCTTTATACCAAATCCTACACAATTAAAGTGTTTATTTAATATTAAAGTTGTTGACTGTACAGGGTAACGCAAGTGATTATAAAGGTCCATCAGCTTTACTGGGGCCAGATATTCCCAGCTACACAGCTACAAGACTGCTTTGTTCTGGCAGAAAGGGAGTTTTGTTCTAGTTTCTACAACAGCCTCTGTCCTAGTGTTAACCTCAATTTCTAAACACTGCACTTATCCCATGTCCATCCCTCCTCACCCCAATTCCATCAATTCTCTCATCTTATTCAGAAATCTAAACCCCAGCATCCCCCAATTCCCAGCCCCACACTCTCACCCCTACCTCATCCAACCCCTTGTTCCCAACTCTGAGCCACTCCAGCCAACATTTCTGTCACACCCACCCCGCAGCTCCCATGCTGGACCCTTAATCCCAGTCTATCCATAATCATCCATTCCCAGCCAAAACCACATATGTTTCAGCAGGCCACTCACTCTCTCAAAATCTGGGCTAAGAGAGCCAGAATTTTGACAGGTTGGTTTCCTTTAAAATGCAGACTGAGGCTGCAGAACAATTCTTTTAGGATTAGCTCACAAATATCTATATACAGTATGATGGACAATAGAATTAAAAACATGAGACAAATATATAAAGTGCTGACAATACCTGAAATATGACCACCGTGTAGTGCAGAAAACTATTAAAACCTGACCAGAGTAAGTATAGATTATCCAGCCATACATTTACTGTAGCTGGAGAACCAGCAAAACCAGTCAACAAGAAGCACATGAAGTCAGACTATTGGAGGAAAAACAAAACTCTGATTCAAAGTGGCACACACACACACTGCCAGTAAACAAAACAGTCAGCCAGTCGAAAAAACCGACATTCATACAAACAACAGGTTCTCCCCCTTCATTTTTCCATGGAACCTGTTGCTACATTCCTTTCTCTGTGAGGTGGCTCTTGACGCATAGAGAGGTTGAGTTACAGGAAGTCATAATAACTTCTGCCTTCAGTAAGCCTCCTAACCACAGACCAGTCTCTACACAGCTGCAGACCCCTTACTGAAGCCGTGTGTCTTAATCCCCCACACAAGAGATTTACAGGTTCCTTAACAGCAGTGCAGTTTAGGATGGGAAATTACACAATTCCTGATTAGCAACAGATAACTAAAGATTTACCAAATATTTCTTTAAACTTGAGGATGTGGAGATCCAAACTAAACCAAAGCAACTTGAAAAATGTGGTTTTTGGATTCCCATTAGTCTAGCAAGATGTGCTCTTTCTCTTTTTAACTATTTTAACTATACTATAGTGGCATGGTCATGAAAGGCCACTTAAAGCATGTGCATCAATACACACACAGTATGGTTGCACCTGACCATACCAATGCATGAACTGTATTTCAATCATTTAAAAGAGATTGCCTTGAAGTGTTTCTTTGACTTTCTTTGACTTGTTTTAAATCAAAACAAATGTTGATTTATTTATTTAATATTTTTTGGTTTTGTTGTTGATGCTATTATGTTGACTGTCTTTAGTCTTCATGAACACAAAAGATGCAACATTTGTGTGCTTCATTTGAAAATGGGCCCCCCATCAAGCAATATTATTAGACCTGAATGAGGGAGCATCCGTGAGTATACAGCCACAGTGCAGGAGCAGACCGAGACAAGAAGCATTTATTCTGGAAAACTGCTGAATGACTATTTTGAGCACTATAATTCACTTTGGACACTGCTGCTCCACTATGCCTGAGCTATAGCAACTCTTGGTGTCATCTATGAACACAGCGTATTGAACTGGCCTCTATGATATCAAAAGTTGTACTGTGCATAACATTTTCACAGCCTGCATAGGTCTGCTGACATACTGAAAATAGCCAATAAAAAACAATTTATATCATGTTTTATAGCAATAATTTGGATTTGTTTTGTCTAACTTTTTTGCTATTGTTTTGATTGTTTTCCGTGTTGAGCAAGTCCTCAACATGGTGCTTTATATTAAAAGTTTATAATATTATTATAAAATGGGCAACGTTTCATAATAAACTTAGGCCCCATCTGTCCACCAAGTTTTTTTTTCTTATTTTTTTGCAAATAAACAGATGTGAGTGAAAACATAATGTTATCAAAGATGACAAGGTTTAAGCTTCATCTGTTGGATATGCTGACTATAGGCCTGTGTTACCTGGTATCTACTGTCAGATATATGGTAGGTGATGTTCAGGTGCAAGCCTTCTCATCACCGACAGAATGCTAATTAATACAGAGCAAATAATGGGAGTGTAAGAATCATAAAAGATAACAATTAAGTGCATCATAGTAGGTGATGATGTGTATTAAGTAGATATAGTCAGTACTAACAACTCAGGGACACATATTTGTTATAATCAACATATTACTTTTGCTTTTTAAAAAAATACTGGTGCATGTTTCGAGACACAGGCCAGTAATCTTGTAGTCTAATCTTCTCGTAGCACATCTCTCTTCTCAGCACAGAGAGAAAATTGACTTAGTGTTTCACTAAATTATACTCAGCTCAAAGCTTGAGCCCTGTATCAAACCGGTTGGTGAGGCTCTTGTCAACTTTATTTACCAGAGTGAGTGAAATAGCCAAACATGATTCAAGACTTTGTAACTGTTAGATCAAAAAGAGCCATCGCATACTATGATGATGTTTACAATACATCTAAGATGAACTCAAATGCCCAAAATAATAGAGTGAAAATACTGCTTTTAAATGACAACTGGCAGCAAAGAGAAGGAAAAGAGCAAAAAGCACAGAGAAAGAGTGAGAGGCCTGCTGAGAAGAGAGATATGGAGCAAATGTGAATGAGAGAGGGAGGAGAAATGAAATCAATAATGAACGGCTCCATAACAGGAACTTAATCAGAACACCAGGTCCCTATATTGCTCCTGACTACAGCACGCATCACTGCCGTCGATTCAATATACTCCCCAAACCCTGAAAAATAAATAAAACATGGAAAATAAATTGAGACGCTCATTCAAATTCATTAGAACTCGTCCCTATGTGCCAACAGTACATAATATTCACTTGAAAAGGGAGAAAACGAAGGAGAAGGACAAGAAGAGGGAAGAAAGTAGGAAGAAGGAGAAGTGGAGGAAGGAAAGGAGGAAGATGAGGAAGAGGAGAAAAAAAATGCTTTCTCTATTCAACAGATATACTGTACACAGTACAACTGAATACGTACTTATAGTGTAAAATGTGACATAGATTACTTATTTGCAGAGAATTGAAAGTGCAACCACATATCCATTCTGTACTATTTGCAAAGGCCTCTCTCCACACACACACACACACACACACACACGCGCACACACACACACACACACTCCATAGCCTTCACAATTCATAAATGAGTCACAAAATTCATCGGACTCATAATAAACAGCAACAACAATAGAGGAAAAAAATCAAATCAGTAAAAGGCAATGTTGCGTAAAAAAGCGAGTTGAGTTGATGTTGATGATGATGATGATGATTGTGAGACTGGGTTGTAGGCCAGGAAGAAGAGTTCTGATGTTCTGATGGCAGCAGAGTGATGTTTTAATGGTTGGATTGGTTCCCTCAACCAATAAGCGTAAGCACACACAAAACACCCTCTTTATTTCATTCTCACCTCTTTTCTCACTCTGTCTTTACTCCATCTCCATCTCTCACACTAATGCCATAACTCACCCTTTTTTCTCCATCTCTCCATCAGTCCTTCACTCGCAGTCTTCCAGACAGCTTCATAATGGCTGACACTGCCTCAACACTGGCTCTAATTGAAAGATGAACGAGTTTATTTGGGCTTAATCCATCAACCTGTCACCTGAGGAGAGGAAGAACATTCTAGCAGGAGAGCAGAAGAGAGGAGAGGACCAGTGGAGGGTATAGCAATGAGGGCAAACGATCAAAAGAGACAGGAGCCAGACGAGAACAAAAAAATCACAGAAAGGTAGAAGGGCCTATAAGAGGTAAGAGGGAATATAGAAGGAGATCTTGGGTCTTACAACTGGATTATGACCATCAACAGTTTTTAAATAAATGGCAACAGTTGACACCACACACACACCAACACGTGCCTTCTGAAAGACAGATTCATTATGTCTTAATCACACTGATTTACATACTGTGAATTTCATCATAAATGCAACATATTCAAGCCAATGTTGCTTATGTAGCATTAAAGTAAAGTAGAATTTGCATAATGATGCTTTTACATAGACAGTGCATTTTTATTGTAAATAGCAGGAGAGGCAAAAAAGACTTCCTTTTAAGAGACAGACCCCCAACCTTGAAAAGAACCAAACTTAAGTTGGCCACCACTTGCCTGGAGAGAAAGAGAGAAGGGCTAGAGAGAAGAAAAAAGAGGAAAAGGAGTAAAATAAATAAATACAGGAATAATGTGCTAAGTGAATAATAAAGCCTAAAAGTTTGGACTGAAGGCCTCAACACAACAGAGTCACCTTGTCTTTTAAGAATGCAAAATATCAGATAGGATAAGATTTTCTTTAAGTAGAAGCCCATTCAGAAGTTTCTGTCATTAAAAGCACCACAAAATCTGACCTGACATGGGAGATTAAAAATGGTGTAATATGGTTAGATTTTATGGGTTTATTTAAAATTCTCACCACAGCATTTTAAGACTTATTACAACCATATGGCAAGGCTGAAAGAGTATTAGAGAAATGAAGTCTTAATATCAAAAGCTAAGCTGAGATGCAGTGAGGGGAAAAGAAACCGTAGTTTACACTGCTGTGACTTGACAACAGACAAGTCACGATATAAGCGGTGAAGGTGCAGCATCCTGTCCAAGGGTTGATAGAGTAGTAATGAGCTACATGCTAAAATCCAAAAAGAAACCTAAGTTGCCACTGTGAGTGACTGTGCGAGTGCTGGTGATTTTTGCTCTCTGCACAGTCAAGCTTGGATGATTTTATAACCACCAGTCTGAACTAACCTTTTCATTCACCATTTTTGGCAGACAGACAGCATGACATTGCCTCATTGCAAGTTTAAGGTGAGTAACATGGCATGTGGTGGGTTTATTTGTCTCCAGCATATCTAATAAACAGAATCTGTCATTTGTCATGCGGCCATAAAATAGTCCCTGCCTCCTGGTGAGTACTTTGGAGCTGAAACAGAGACCAGGACAAGGAGTCTCTCTGCTGGTTAAAGCTGTGTCAGTGACAAACCAGTTATTTTCAGTGACTGATGAAAATGTAGAAGCGTGGATGTAGCTTTCGTTTCAAAACACACAGGAAGGATTGTCAAAATAGATGCACCAGTATCCACATTTAAAAAAAAACTATAACAATTGGCTTTTCATCCCACTCCCAGCTACAACTACTTTTACCAACGGCTTTATTTAAAGCTGCATTAATCCCAAAAATAAACAAAGCTGCACAAAAAGGAGTCATCAAAAAATATTTCAAGACAGTCTACATCTATGCCAGAAGCCACAACTCTGCACTACAACTCCTCCCATTATACATCCAATAATAATAAAGGACCACATGTTCAGCATCATACTGTACAGTTCAAGGTGTCTTTCTGCTGATGAGAAAATGAATATGTAGATCTCTTACGTTCTTCTATTACTGAAATAAGGGCAGAGAGCTGGTGACAATGGTCCCAACTGAATGACAAACACTGACTTTATCCAGGACAAAGCTGGAAATTAGAACCTAGAATCAGCATCTGCCTGTGTCAAGGAGCTCATGAGAGGAGAACCAGTATCTTTACAGGGGTCTCCTAAAACCAGCAGTCATCAATGAATCAACCTGCTTCAATATACCAGGATGCCAGGAAACTGCGCTGTGAGCTATAACTCTCTGGTGACAGAAAAAGGTCAAAGCACCTTCTGTTTACAGCTGTCTAAATGTTTCGACTTAAACTTCAAGCACTTACGAGACTGAGGATCATCCTCATGAGTGATCCTCTTCACTAAGGAGAAAGTCAAAGGTGGGTGGAGACGTCTCATTTGGGTGCATTATTTACTCCAACATAACATTAACATTACATTATTGTCACAGCAACCTGGCTTGTTTTTGGTTTATATATTTTGCACAACAAAACGTAAGACGCAATGTGCAGGAGAGAGTCAGAAAACCTCAAGGGGCCAATGAGGGGAATCTTTCCTCAATATCAAATATTAGGAAACACAAAAGGCGAGTGATTCGTAAAACTGGACAGACAAGCAGCAATGTCATCTTTTGAATGGTAGGCAACATAAATCAAAAAAGAAACACACCGTCTTTGAGTATATGTTCACAGGAACACATGCGCCCCTGCCTTGTCCATTACTGTTGACGCCCTGTGTTGAAGTAACACAGATCCATATTGCCCTAGCACTGAGTGAGCAGACAGGAGAGGCTCATGTGAACTTTACTGACCTCCCACCCATTGTGTATTCAGCAGCTCAACGGAAGAGCAAATTGGAAATCTCCTGTGTCTCAGTTAAAAGCTTAATCTCATCCTTTGCCTAGCAACCACTTAGAAAAATACATACACACACACACAAACAGCAACGTATGTGACTGCAGGTGCATACACACAGAGTCCATTTGCTCACATTCACCCAGCTGTGTAGGTATAGTCAGACTAAAACACACACAGGCATTTCCCACCCCCTTGTATTTAATTAGGCTCCCAGGCTTGGACTTATTTGATCAAATGTAGCTCTGTTAATTGAATTAGCCAAACCAGTCAGACATAAGAGTATCTGCTCCACTGGCAGCAGGTCTATCAGTTTGACAAGGATGGATGAGAAGTGCCACTACAACAAGTAGGGTCAGCACATAAGTCCAAGCAACATCAAATCGGATGTGTTCACACAGGTGAAACCATGTCGCTGTACTTAACATGACATGCTGTTTTTGCCAGGCTCACCAACCTGAATGAAATGCTCCTAAATCCATCTCCCTATCTCGCCTGTCTGTGTCTTATCTATGTGTGTCTGCAATGCCACTCACCCCATCTAAATTAAACAACAGTGAGAGCAGCATTCTCATTTCTCATCTTCATTTATTATGAGGAACAGCCAACCTCTTGAAGTCCCATCTACGACAATATAATAAAAAAAATGTTGCTGTTTGCTTAAAGTCCACGGTGCACTAGTTTTAAAGGCTCAGTGAATTGTAATCTATTAACTATACTTGTTGGTACAGATATATCCAAATTAGAATTTACAAGATGATTCCAACATTAAGTGATACATATGCAGAGTAATGATTACAGCAGGTCCCAATGCTGCAATATATAATGTTGAGAGGAAAAAAAAAACAGATTAAAAATGTATTAAAACAAAACAAAGCATTTAACAGCCTGCTTAATGGAGGAGTTCGTTGAAAAAACATCAGAAAATAAACCCAGACACAAAATTATTTCCATGCGCATGCAAAAGTTAATTACATCTTATCATTTTACTGTTGAAATAAAATTCACAAACAATTTTTATTGACCAGCTGACCTCAAAAGAATTTCAGTTCAGTTCAACATCATCACATTTACACTCGTAGCATAATCTGTAAGCAGCAGGACATGAAGTGTTGGGAACCATACTACATCCAGTGTATCCAGTGTAAAGGACCTACGACGAGTTGGTGTGTGTGCTGGCAAGTGTATGCAGTAATGTACCAAACATCACTTTAACTTTAAATTCAGTAAGTGGGTTAACATAAGTGTAGTGGCTAGCACTCTTGTCTTTGCAGCAAGAGGTCCCGGGTTCACAACCCGCTTGGAACAAGGGGCCCTCTGCAAGGAGTTTGCATGTTCTCCCCGTGGTGCGTGGGTTCTCACCGGGTACTCCGGCTTCCTCCCACAGTCCAAAAACATGCAGATTTGGGGACTAGGTTAATTGGACACTCTAAATTGCCCCTAGGTATGAATGTGAGAGTGAATGGTTGTCTGTCTCTATGTGGCCCTGTGATGGACTGGCGACCTGTCCAGGGTGTACCCTGCCTCTCGCCCTATGTTAGCTGGAGATAGGCACCAGCGCCCCCCGCAACCCCTAGTGGATAAAGCGGTAGAGAGTGAGTGAGTGAGTGAGGGTTAACATAAGTATGACATAAGATCAAATTTCTTGTTCGTGCATATAGCAGATCAAAACATCCTCATACACATTTTTAAACATGTGACACTTCTGTGCAAGTGTTTTAGCCACATTTTTCAGTTTTATAGGACTTCATCCTATCTACCTCTGAAAATAATTTGAAAAACTAACTTTAAGTACATCCCCCCTTTGTTTTGTTTTTTTAGGTATGTGACATTTTAATATGCCATGTTCTGCCCGTGTCACTAAAAAGTATGTTAATGTGCGTGTTTGTGCATATGAGATGGAAATGTGGGCAAAAGAAGTTTACTGTGCTGTGCTATTTTGGTGCCCATTGTACCTGCAGTATACTTTATAATAAGAGGGTCATTTAAAAACAAGTTTTATCCTGACAGCTTCAGAAAACTGCTAAAGAATATATAGCAAGAATTAATGCAGCAAAATCTTTGTCTCTATTTCTTTGAAAGAATTCAATTTCTACAGTTAATATACTTTTCTCTGGAAACATGATGGTCTATAATATAGTTTTGCCAAATTCTAGAAAAAAGAAATCAGGATAATGTGCAGCAAACAGGATAATGTACAGCATAACATTCTATTGGCTCCAAATACTGTTCGTCTAAGCCCCTCATAAAAAAAACTGTATTTTGTTCACGCACCATAAATCCTCTGTTCACAGTCTTTTGCTGTGTGTGTGAGTAAATGAGAGAAGACTGTGTGTGTGTGTGTACTTTTATTTGTTGCCTCTCTAAAACCTTCTCTGGCATTAAACACTGACCTTGTCAGGACCAGTAGTCCTCATAATAAGGCAAAACCTGGTCCTAGAAAAGCTGCGCAAACCTGTGTGTGTGTGTGTGTGTGAGTGCAAAGGCACCAGGGAGACTCTCTTTATGATGCTCACAGCAGCCACCATGACGGAGACACCACAGTTGGCTCGGTTGCATCAGCCATAATTTTGGAACAAGGATCATAAAAATGACACTGCTGTCATAATTTCACGATATTCACCAGACGACTAGCCCTGCAGTGCGTGGAACATATGAGCGCGGTTCATCAGGAAAGATGGTGGGTCAGTGACAACCTCGTTCTGGCTCATTTGTACTAAGTCAACTGAGGACATGTATTTGTCACTAAAGGAAGCCAGCAACAGACATGTATTTCACAATCTCAAGGCAAGTAAAGTACTGTACATGCAGCCCAGTTAGGTCAGTGATATTCTTCCCTTTTTCCAGTCTATTAGTAAAAAGAAATAGTGGCGCTGCATTGTGTCTGTGAGACAAGTCTTGCGATGACTCATAGTACGTGGACTCCAGCTGCACTGCAATTTTATCAACTTTTACTTAAGTGATTTAGAAACAGCACTTCAGTCAATTAAATAAATTGCCTGTTTATACTCCATCATACAATTGTTATTTAATTACAGAGCAATATGAAGTATCAGTTTCTTGTACTGTTTGATTGCCCAGTTGTACTCTGTATGAACCAGTGGTGGTCTGCGCAGGAGGTGAATATACAGCAGTAAATGTACTGCAATGATATGCAGCTATGGAGGTGTATGACAACAAAACAGCTTTAACCAAAAAAAATAAAAAATAAAAAAAACAGCACATTTCATAGTTTCAATACCCTGATAAATCTCACTGACAAGCTTTAAATGGAGTTTCGCCCACATGTCAGCTGACATTTACACAGCTATGTAACTGCAGCAAAATCATTTAATAAATGGGGGGGGGTGGGTTATCCCAGCAGGCTTGAATGCTTCCTCTGCATTCTATGGACTGAGTGGTGCTTCAGGATGAGCCAAGTCTGCAATTTCTCTAGTCAGAACTGCTACTAATGCAGTCTCCAACTGTGGTAGTACTTCTGTCACACTGACGGCCAATTTGGATTTGGATTTGTGTATACATCTGTATGCTGTTGGGATGTACATTGAGGATGTAATGGGTCCAACAGTGGAAGTTAAAGCAATAAATATTCTTAAAAGTTAGCCACCAGAGTTGACACACAGCTAAATCACATGGCATTGTGTCAGACCGACTAAAACCAGACTTTTGTGTAAAAATGTAAAAACGTTTGCTGCATATACACCTTCAGTCGAACTCAGGCTGGAATTACTGGAATAGAAGAAGCAGATAAACGGAAGAACAAGACAACAGTAAAAACATAGCAAAAGACCGTTATATTGATTGTTGAACTGGCGACCAATTTTACATTCTCAGCTTGAAGAAAACAACTAGCCGCCAGCTAAAGTGGAAACCACCTTATACTAACAAGCTAAAAGAGGCCATATTACCACCTAACGTAAAGGAGGCAAACACATTCAAGTATTCAAGTACCCGCTTGTATATTGGGACAAGGGCAGCAGTCAACTGAACAGCGAAGTTGACCTACAACCACAGCTCAAGTTGACTGTGCATAGAAATATATTGACACAACAAGGACAATATTTGTTACAGCAACAAGATCAAGCACGCCTGTTAACATCAGTGTTGTATTTTTATTAATTATGACATTTGGTTGTTTTTCTCTGGCATTTATGTTATAGATTGTATATTTTGATGTGCCTAAACCCAAAGCTAAAATGTAAACAAAGGTTGATTCTAGTGTTACTATATTCCATTGATCCTTGATGATTCCTCAAAATAATGATCACCTGACACTAAAAATTTTAGTTTTTTTAAACAATAATACCATAAGAATATGGAATGGTTGTGTATCTAGTCTACAACTTAATTTAAACAGATTAATTTAAACAGATATCTGCTGTCACCAATGAGCAGGGAGTAAGCTTTGCTATTCAGTAATTAAATTAAAACAGGGGCCTCATTACATCTCTGATGTGAGGTCAGTGCAAAATACTAGCTACAACAAACAAGGCAAAACTTCATGTACGGCCAAGAAAAAGAGCAGGAGAAGGGGACAACTTGGATCACATTTCACATTTGTGTTCACACTTTATGTAAGAATGGAATGGTTGTGTATCTAGTCTACAACTTAATTTAAACAGAGACAAAAACAAAAAAAAACAAGGAGAATAACCTCTCACTGACCATCTTCTTGTCCCACATTCCACTCCAAAATTCAAAAGTCTTAAATATTTATTTAATCATATCTGCTGTCACCAATGAGCAGGGAGTAAGCTTTGCTATTCAGTAATTAAATTAAAACAGGGGCCTCATTACATCTCTGATGTGAGGTCAGTGCAAAATACTAGCTACAACAAACAAGGCAAAACTTCATGTACGGCCAAGAAAAAGAGCAGGAGAAGGGGACAACTTGGATCACATTTCACATTTGTGTTCACACTTTATGTAAGAGAGTGCAGTCCAACGTGATTTACTTTGTCGGCCTTAATATGTTTTTCTCAGAGTAATTCTATCTACATTCCATTGTCATGCTTCGTCCTTTCTGTTCACATGTTCTCCCTTATATTCTGCAGTGGTACTTTTGCTCCCTGAACTCTTATACACATTTCATCTTTTCTGCTGCCATCTGAAAATTCTGTCCAGATTTCAGTGAAGCTCTGGGTTCCAAAAGACAGTATTTACCACGACAAACACAAAATCAATACACGTCCAATGCAAACACAGTACACAGGAAGGAAGGCAGATCTGCCAGAGATGCAAGCTACAAAAAAAGAAAATCCATTGGTTAAATAATATCCATTCCAAAAGCTCTCACAACCTGTACTTAACAACAATGCACAGAATTTCATTCATACTAGAACTACATGACAAACCCAAACTATGTTTGATGCAAGGACCACTGGTCTTAAATAACAGTGCCAATGCTTCTACATTCATTCATCAGTGATGTGCCAAAAATTTCACATGATCATAAAATGCCAAAAAAGAACAAAAGCAGCAAAATAAAGTACAAAAGACACATATCAATCAACTACAATGATTATTAGGTCATTCAAATTAGAATTATTTTGACTTGAACAAATGTGGGCTGTACCATCGTAGCATCCTCAAGGTCAAAAGCACAACACTGAGGGATTAATTTAGAGCCTGTGGAATCAAAAAAACTGAAATACAGATGAACAGTTCAATGTTTTCAGATGTGTGATTATTACCTTTCTTGTTTAGAGGCAGACGTGAAGACAGAAACAGGTCTGTTCCCTTGAGCTGTCACTGAGCTGTGCAGCATCATCGCTTAGTAGTGCTTGCCAGGTAATCAGCACAGACTCAGAGAAGTCACTGGTCCTTAGAAAGAAATAGACAAATTGAATTTCTAGTTAGTACATCTCCATGTACAATGTGTAATGTAACTGCCTGCATAGTGCAAAAACATTTGTCAGGGCCGTGTAACTTCAAATCAAACATGTCCATTTCATAGACAAAAGCTGTGCTGCATCGCAGTTCAACAGCCGCCTTCTCTGGAGGGGGCTTTGAGAGCTGACTGCATCGTAGCACCACAACTGTCCAGTTAGCTCTCTAGTTACACAGGTTCCAGTAAATGCAGCTGACAGATGTGTCCTTCTATCACCAAGCAACAGAGAATCAAATGGGTAAATCCCTCCCAACATAACCTATCCCAAGATTCATTGCACACCAAAGAGAAATGTTTTAAAATGAGATAATGAGAACAAGCTACAATAAAAGTGAGAAACAAGTACCAGGTTTTTACTCAATAATTAACAGCACACATGTGTAATATGTACTACCTTGGGTGCTGCTCTGTACAGCATCCAGCCACAGCTCTGAAGACGAGACGAGAGTCTCATTTCAGTTAAAGCTCCACATTTGAAGGTTCAAAGGTTCAAGGTGTTTTACTGTCATTCCAACATGAAGACATGAAAGAAATTTGGAACTCATGTCCTGGAGAAACACAATAAATAATGACTCACTCTCACTCACTCATTTTGTACAGCTTTATCCTCCACATGAGGGTTGTGGGGGGCCTTGGTGCCCAACTCCAGCTGACACAGGGCGAGAAGTGGGGTACATCCTGGACAGGTCGCCAGTCCATCGCAGGGCCACAAAAGATAAGGAAAATAGACAGACACAAAAGAAAGAATAAAAAAAATATCTAAAATATAATCTAAAAAACTGAATTATTGCACTGAATGGCAGATATTGCACAGTACAAGGAGTCAGTGTGTGTATCGATTCAAGATTCTGACATCCTAAGGGAAGAAGCTGGACCTCAGCTGAGAGGTTCTGGCCCTGATGCTACAAAGCCTTCTCCCACTGGGCAATGGGGCAAACAGTCCAAATGAAGGGTAGGTGGGACCCTTAATGATCCCAATGGCTCTTCTCCTACAGCAGTTTGTGTAGATATCCCTGATGGGTGAGAAGCTAACACCCAGTCCAGTCATCCTACCAGCTGTTTTAACGACCCACTGCAGTGCCTTCCTGCCCAGTGCAGAGCAGCTGCCATACCATATTATGATGAACTGGGTCAGAAGGAAGCCACCCCTGAATTGAGACTGCATATTGATGGCTTCTATCCATTAATAGTAGGGTGGCAATTAGTTAACAAAAACGTTTTTGGAAACATTATTTAATTTGTGAGGTGCAATGTTCACTGTCACTCCCATCACAAGGGCTATGGTTTCCTTGATGCAAATAATGTTGAAGTTAAATAGTAAATCTAGTGTAGTTTTCCAGCCATTAATTACAATACATGCATTTAAAATATGAGAGGAGGATGAGATGCAAAAATACCCTTAAAATGAGTAATTACACTGTCTTATCTACTGACTCTATAGGTGTCCAACCTCACACAATCATGCATAATGACGATTACATGCCCCACTTGAATGCTTGCATCAGCCTGACTGGAAGTCTTACAATGTATCAAACAGTATGAATGACAACATCTTTAGACAATCCAAACCTTCAGCCATTTTACTCTCTTCAACAAGCCCCAGCTTTTCTTTAAAATTTAATTCAAGCCCCACTGGTACCCACTCTGTTCCCCGAATGCAACAGTCAATACTTTGTTGATTCTACAGCTCCAGCATTATGTAGACATAACATCCTTGGGAGCCCATAGCAAATAAATGTGCCTGTTTAGTGTTTCTCCAGCTGGGCTGATCTGAAGCGACAGAAATTCAACCATCAGCCAGAGTGTCTCTCAGGAGACAAGAGGATTCAGATGTCGGCAGCACCGCCATCACTGCAGCTGTTAAAATGATCTGGATGAGAATGGCGCTAATCTGCTACTCTTCATTGGGACTTCACACCGATTTGTGGACATAAAAAGAAGATAGCATGCACTCCTCTCCTGACAGAGGGAGGACAGATGGGAGAGAGTGACACAGAGAGGGAGGTGAAAGGTGAAGGGTGAAAAGGGGTAGAAATTGACCGGGGTCAGACGAGGAAAGACAACAAGCAGCATCTTGCCAAAAAAAAAAAAAAAAAAAAAAGGGAATTAATTTTCCAATCACTGTAATGTTAGTGTTCCAGCTCAGAGGGGCTAGCACACACCAGAAAAATAAACACAAAATGCAAACAAACACGCACACCTCAGCATTAAACACAATACTCTCTCCTCGGAAACTACTTCAACTAAATCATTTTTTTCTCATCGCCTAAATCTGATTTTGTGGGCTTGTGCTCAGGGTGACGAAGCAGAATTTCCACTGTAACTAGGGCAGAAAGCAGAAGCCTGAACTCAATTCATGGTGTTCTGTGACCTACAAAATCCCAGGGGTGTGCTCACACACAGATACATCATTTTTCATAATTATGTTGAGATGTCTTATGAATCTTTTCAAATTATTCACTATATGACTCTTTACATTCCTAGGGCTAAACAATGTGTTTGTGCAGCTAATAATACCAGCTCGCTGTCACAGTTCATCGTTTTGTTGAGGTGCAGCGTATTTCCTCACAAATAAAACTATAACTGAAAGCAAGAATAATTTGACGGTAAATCTAGGCACAAACATCAATAAATGCCAGGCATCACATATTTATGAATAATGTTTCATCTCACTAAACTCTGGAGCTATATGGTGCATTATTGCAAAATGTCACCTTGCTTTTCAATAGCTCATCAGGCTGAATGGAGGAAGTGTGTCATGGTGCATGCGCTGAATGGTTTTCTCCCAACAGATCGCATATCTCCCCCTCTCTTTGCCCAGTCTTTCTCTCTCTCAGGCAGGCTGACATTTAGACTCCAGTGAAGCCAGATTGAAGTGAGGAAGTTAAAGAAAGGATTCTCCCCTGAAAGGGACAGAAAGGTTCTCCTCTACCCTCTGAGGGCGCAACCCAGTCAGCCCCATGTGAAATCAAAATAGTTGGAACTTCTCTGTCATCCGTATACTGCGTACAGAGGGGAGGGGGGCAGCTCTATCCATAAGGGGAGAAAAAGACTTTTGTTATTTAGGAACAATAATCTAAAGACGAGTCTTGAAGCTTTAAAAGGCAAAATTGAACGTTTTTTCTGTTTTTCCACAAAACTGCTTATAATCCAAAATAGAAAGAAAATAATAAAATAGGTCACTTAAAGAATATCACTCTCTAGCAAAAGGTTACAAAAAAAAAAAAAAGAACACAACAAGATTATACCGGCAATTAGCACACCTACAATTTGCAGGATTACATTACTCCTTAGAGGGATTTAAATTTAACATACGTGCTTAATTAACTTGATTAATACTGCTTTTAGGTTTTTAAATCTTTCAGATATGTCTTTTGAAAAAAACCCACACAGTGTCAGAGTAAAAAGAAGATACTCACCTCCCACAGACACAAACATGGAATATAGTGAGGAAGAAAAAGCCAGATAGCATCTACAAATATAATTGCTATACAAACAGGTGTTTATCTGATAGACAGGTAAAGAGACAAAAAGTGAAAAACAGATCTATGAACAGGCCTTGAGGCATACAGACGACATAAACAGCCTACTTGTGCAGGTGGACGGGAATAATTCCTGTTAGGACCCCTGAGGATGATAAAACTAAATGCCTGGCGAACAGGCTTAAGCTCTAAATGTTTCATAAAAATGCAAATACAGCATCTATGTTTTAAGTTAGGACACCAACCCTCTCCTATAATAAGGTTGCAAAAGTTTAGACTTCAGTAAAATAGCATCTAATTTTCACCACATTCATGAATTTGTCTATTGTCTATTCAGTGTGTATGATATAAGACAGCAGTACAAGCAAGTGTTACTGCAGTTAACAGGCTCTTGCCTCACAGAGGCTTCCAAGGTTGTCGGGTCCCATGGCCTTTTGTGCTTTCTTCTCTCCCATCCATCTTTCAGGCTCACTGCATGCATTCTCCCTCCTTCCTTCTCCACCATTTATCTGCCACCATCTGCATGCCTGTCTCGTCACCCTTCCACGCGTCACTCCCATCTTCCATCTCTTTTACCGTGTCCTCCCACCATCGCTCTCTCTCCACAGCCAAGAGGCATCCAGCTTCTCATAACTCTTCATTAGAGCCTTCCCAGGGACGCGCGGCGGCATTGTGTAACAGAGCAAAGTCCAACTGAAACCAGAGAGAGAGAGACGGAGAGAGAATTGAGCCCCAGAGACAATTAGCTCAGGCTGGAAAACAAAACATCATACTCCAGTCCACCATCTCTTTCTGTGTGGGTGCCGACGGGATGGCGGAAACTAGCTTTGATTAGAGGCTTGTGTAGAAAACAAGCTTCCTCAACAAAGTGCCTGAGGCATTTAATGACACAGAGTCAACATAAAAGTACTATATATGCCTTTATGTTGGTCACCAAGAACAAACACAACAGAGGCATCACCCTTATACACACGTACACTAATCCGCACAAAGATGTGAGACTGAAAATTAGTTTCACTGTGTCTTCTTAGAATTGACATCATGTACATTGATTTTCTGAAAATAAATGTACAGCAAGGAATAAAAGAGGTCAGGCTTTTTAATATAACTCTGAACTGATCAAGTTAAACACTTCAATATTGCAAGATGTCTCCTTGGACTGATAAATATTGCCCCAGAAAGCTCTGAAATATCTGTTCCTGGAAGGCCTGGGTCATAATTTGAGAATTCTCTGTCTGCAGAGTGCCGCTACACATTTCTGCATTCATACAAAATGAGGGTCTGCTTCAATCTAGTGTTTCATACAGTCGTACAAGAACTCACATTCCATTCTGCTAGTGGTGTTTTTTTCAGCCAGCGTCTCCCCCTATTTGTTATTTTTTTGTAATATAAACGTAAGTACTCGTCCCTATTTACTCATATGGTGACTTTTCTTTACTCATATGGTGACTTTTCTTAGCTAAGCAGTGTATGCATGTGTCAATAAGTGTGACATAGTGTATATGCAGCACATCTGTGACCCAAACAAAAAGCCTTTGCCAGAAGAGACACAAGCAGACAAGTAACTGTCAAACAACGTTTCACTTTTACATGGTGTGTCTGAGTGAATGTTACTTCTAAACACTGACCTTGTCAGGACCACTAGTCCTTGTGGAGACCAAAACCTGATCCTAAGAAAGCAGAACCTCATTTCTGAGGAACTGGTCAAGTTTTAGGGCTAAGATTTGAATTTCGGTTAGGTTGAGGCATTAACTGGTTTTGGTTAAGGTTAAGGATAAGGCTTTGTTCAAAACTGAAGGGAAGTCATGCAGAGTCCTCAGAAGAGTAGCTGCACAAACCTGTGTGTGTATATATGCACGTGTGTTAGAGCTGCTGAGGCATCGGGTGTCCTGAAGGGTAATTCCACCGATAGAAATACAAGTTTGAGGGGAATTCCGCTTCTTTCACACAAACACACACACACACACACACTATATCTGATGAGTTTATCATTTTGAGGATGCAGATCACCACAGGGGTTTCCCTCTCAACATTTATAAGGGTATGTTTTGTCACGACGGGTCTTTTGTGAAAAAGTCTGTCATAATTATTATATGTGAAGGTCATATACAGTATTTCATTGTTATCCATGTCTGCACATTCTGCCATTCTATTGGTTTCATATCCCCTAGCATGTCGCTCTGCTACACACTTTATTTACGAAAAGTATCCAGACAATGCCTGTGAAACATTGTTGTACTTTCTTCTTGTTGAGGATTGAAGCCATTGCAAAACAATTTAAGCATTCCCCCACCAAAACTGGCACTGGGGTGGCTAAGCATTGACAAGTACTGTGTAAGTATATGATGCACTTGGCCATAGTGAACAACAAATAATAACCACTAAAACATGACACCAGGGAAGGGTTAGAATAATACTAAAAGAGAGCTCCACAAGCTGCTCCAACCTACTTTTACTATTACATCCTCCGTTAACAAAAAAGCAGCTTTGTGTGGCTGTACCAAGTCACCTATAGCTGTTAATCAGATGCTTGGAAGATGTGACAACAAAAAATATGAGAAATGTGAAGAGGTGTTATTTTGGTGCTGCTGAGTGCAAGATGTTAAGGTGGAGGTGTGGATAAACTTTTCAAAAAAAAAATATGAAGTCCTCAGGATGCATGCCACTGAATAAATAGATCTGGTTAACATCAATGTGTGGGTAGTCCAGAAAAAAACCAGCAAACTTCTACATGTCACACTTAAAATGAGTCATTCCATACAATGACAGTCTAACATTTGGAAGAAAAGAAAACTGGACTGGCTTTTGCAATTAAAAGTAAAACTTCTCCAACTGTATGACCAGGCAAGAGGCTGCTGTGATTATTTTACTGCATCTTATAAATCTACAGTACAATCCACAATGATCAGACTCTGCAAACTGTCAAACCACACTGCTTCTTTCCTTATATCTGTCAATTCTCCATTGCATTAAAATGCAAAAAAAATTAGTAATTACTGTTGCAGCAAAAGAAAATAAGTGTACAGCTTGTATTATAAAATTATAAAGTATTTAAGTAGGTATTTACCATGTTGTAATGGTAAATCACTGTTCTGCTCCAGTGTTTCCACAAACTAGAGGGAAAAACCATGAGCTATTTATATCAGATGTATTTAAAGCACTAATATCTGTTGTTTGACCTCAACAGCCAGTGCAGAAACAGTGTCCTCTAAGGTGATATAAAACAAGATTTCTTATCTCTCAATCATGATAGCCCCCTAAAATAACATGTATTTTTAAAAAGGAAATAAGGTTGACAAACCCCTTAATTTGATGTTCAATAAGAAATACACGTATTCATACACCAGCTCCAGATTCTCACAAACATGGACAAACACCCACACACAATGCAATCAGCGATGCCAAGACAGACAGCTCACTCCTGCTGACAACCCCCAACACACACCCACACACACAAGTCTAAAGACATCTTTCCACCACTGTCACACTGTCAAACCATCAAGAAGAGACAGAGGGAGATGACGGGCAGGATGAGAGAAAATCAACAGTGCTACAAAAGGTGAGAGAAATGCAAAGACTTCTTCCCGAGATTACACTGGCAGACGCAAAATCAGTCTGTGATCTTCTCGGGGCACTTAAGTCATGCCTGCTGTTAGATGTTTTGACGCATAACACAGATGCAATGAAACAACAGCTGGCCTCACACTCCCTTTACATAAGCCATGGTGTGAAGGAGCCCGGCTGATTAAGGACGAGTCGCCAAGGAAACCAAGTTATTTGCCATGTCACTTTACATTCAAAGTTGGGTTGAAGCCTACTGCTTAAATGAGCTGTGGCAGAAATCACTGCCTTGTTTAATCATTCAGTGTTTTCTTTTAACAGAAAATGAATAGTAATATGGACTGTTTTTTTTTTTGTTTTTTTCTCCTTGCACTGATAAAATGTGTCAGCTTTTCGCCATTAAAAGTTGTGGGTGCTGAATAGGTGGCCACTGTTGTTTTGTTTATTTAATCTTCTCAAACATGAAAGAACTTTCTATATTTAATTAATAAAGTGATGAATAAAAGCAAAAGCATTGCAACAGTGATCAAAAGACTTTATTTTGCCCACCTCACCTGTCCCGAACAGACAAAAGGTGGGCGGTACCTGGCCTCCACAACTGGTGTCTACCATGCAAAATCCAAAAATAGAAATACTACTAACATAATATCAAAGTGTGAGTATTTTAGGGTGACTTCAAAATACACAATTTCTTACTATCATTTTAATTTTTTCTTGTTGGTATCCAACATAACTTCAACCAATCAGTTTGCCGCAGCCACCGCCATCAGCCAATCGTGTTTTTCCCGTTTCCTTAAACTGTGACTGAATTTGCTGCAAGGCTCTTTTGATGTAACCCATCTCCACACCTCCACCATCCAGTATGCTTATCACATATACTGCTCCAGATCACATCCAGACTCTTCACCATGGGATTAATAAAATTTGATTCTTCACCAGCAGGCATAAAAATGTTACTACCACAGACACTCCCGTGTGGATATAACTGTTCAAGTGATAGTCAGCTTTTTTTTTTTTAAGATGACGTATGAGGTACTTACGTATTGTAAGCAATCACAAGTGTGCCGTCGAGTGCCTTGCTGTTACTGAGAAACAGTTTGAGACATGGGTGCTCGCTGTTACTGCCAACATGGCTGTCAACAGGGACACAATGAACTGATTTTGGCCATAAGCTAAAGGCAGGCCTAAAAAGAATTTAAACCTGTCTTGCCCTATTATACCTTAAGAATGTGTTTGCTGCTTTTTCATGATAAAAGACTTTTCTGACTGACAAGTGTTTCCAGGCAGAAAAAGCTTTGTATGGCTTTGTAAACATCGATTAGTTGCTGTCTCCTTCAGTAATTTCAAATGTGTTATTTTGGAGTTTAAAATTCCTTTGTTCAGACTTGTGTGGAACAACCTTTCCTAACAAGGCAGGAGTACACGGGTAGCTCCTGTGTCCTCATGAGCTAAAAATGTCCCTTCAAGTTCCAATCCCATGATCTTGTTTTCTTTATGTTCCTCTCTTTCAACTAATTACTAACACTTAAAAGGTGACGATGACAAAATGTAGCAATAATTAACAGTAAAGGTAATAAGCATAAAAACATACTTTGACTGGTACAACTGCTACCAGTGAAAGATGGATGCAAGTATTGCAAATAAAAATAAAAAAAGGAAACAAACAACTATAAAATGAAAGAGGGACAAAAACAAATGATTCAGCACTTCTAAAAACAGAGCTATTGCTTCTCTCTAGACTATACACACCAACAACCAGGGAAAATTCCAGTTAATTTATTGTACTCTTCAGTAAAGTGTTTTCTGTTCCATGGTTCAGGTGGTAACGACCTTTCTGTCAGTGCTATTTTGCTTCTCTGTCTCTAGACAGGAGTATTTTCTGCCTTTAAACAAAATGAGCACAATCAACATGTGAAAGTCACTGACGATGTGTATTTCATGTAAATGCAGCCTGACAACCAACATCGAGTGCAGATCAAACAGAAAACCCTTCACAGTTAATTATTTCCACAGTTAGGGCTCAGGGAGCAGGACCGATATGCTTATCAGAAAACTATTTGCAGTGGATTAATACATCACGTCGAAAATCTAAATTTCATTTTTCTTTTATGTGACATGAAATGCCACATATGAATCATGTTTTCACGTAAAAATGTTTCAAAATTTCTTACAGAGAGAACTCT